>NW_021025825.1:1058111-1087269 GCF_004153795.1 Camellia sinensis | reverse complement strand
AGCCCGCAACTTTCTGTTTATCCACCAACCACCCAGGGGAGGGATAAAAAATGAGAGATTGAAGAATAGAGAGATATGCACTGAGAGAAAAAGTGAGAAAATGGTTATTTTTTTCAGAAAAACAGAGATTGAGTGCCAGAGTGATGTGAGAATCACAAATGAGAAAAGGGTGGGAAACAATGCCCAGAGAAACCGGCTCCTCGTGATCTGAGGTCCCCCGTCTTCGTTAATGCGACTGTATGTCGTGTCTTTTGTTTTGTTTACCTCATCCTTTGTTTTAGGTCTCTTCCGAGCGTGTCTCGTTGTGTTTAGGTCATGTACCCTTTTGTTTGAGTCCTCCCCGCTGTGTTCAGCTGTAGGCTCGATACCCCCGGTTGAAAACCCTTATTTAATTTCGAAAATTAGTCGTTTATGCTCAGAGTGCTGTGCCATTCTCTACATCTGTGCGAAGCCAAAGAAAACATTTCGGGGCATCTGAGCGTACTTCAACTTCAACTGGTTCCATCTTTGTGTTCCGTCTCGTCAGATTGGGCCGTTTGTTCAGGATTTGCTGTGTGCAGAATGAACCGAATGCTGTGTTACGGGCTGTATGCAGATTAATCCCTAATAGAGTAAGGGCTGTGTGTCCAGAATCAGGCAGTGGGTTGCTTGGGTTATTTTGCTGTTGGCTGTTTAGTTATCTGATTATTACAGTGCAAGTGTTCAATTTTCAGACAACCACTCAATTTCATTTACATTGAGGTGTAACATGATGTGATGCGATGCAATGAGATATGTAAATGTAACACTTTTTAAGCAAAAAGTTTGTTCATTTCATTATCTTTTTCAAGTACAAAGTTTTGAGGAAAACAAAAATCTGCCCACGGCAGTACAAGGTAATCTAACTACCAGCAAAAAAACAAAAAAAGAAGAAGAAAAGCAGCAATCTGGGTCATCATCAGTAGTCTCGGGCTCGGGGATCTGCCCTCGCCTTCTTCCTGGACGAAGGTCCAGGGGCATCGTCATCAGCATCGCCTTCTGAGCCTGAGTCTGAGTCATCTCCAACCTCTTCAGATGACCCGGCCTCTGCCTCTGCCTCGGACTCATCATCGTCATCATCATCGTCATCAGGGGTCGGCGCCCGAGAACTACTCCCGACATGAGTACGCCCTCCCCTGGTACGGGGACGTGCAGTGTCTCCACGCCCCCCTCGAGCAGGAATAAAAGGCCCAGCTGGAGCACTGCCCACCGGAGGAATCTGGAAGGGAGGCTGAAAAGCATAAAAAGGTAAACACATCAGAATGCCGTGAGCAGTTTATCAGTGCAGAATGCAGTATATGAGTACAGTGTGTGAACGCCGTGAGCAGTTTGTCAGTGCAGAATGCAATGTACAAATGCAGTGTATTAGATGCTGTGAGATCAGTGCGTCAGGTGTTGTGTCATGCATCAGATTACGCGAATCAGCTTATGAATGGTTTGAGACAGTGGCCAGAAGAACATACCGGAATACTATAGAGGGCCAGGAGGTCAAAGGTCCGCTGTAACATCCCCATCATGGAGGCATTCAACTCCACGGACTGCCGGGTGTACTCGGAGGACGCCTGCAAGAGTATAAGATACATCAGTGTCCTGCGGAATATCAAATAAACTGAAATGAAATGCCAATGCAAGATGCAAAGTGAAATAATACATACCGGAGGCAAGTCGAGGATACCGGCTAACTCATGACCAGCCGGGGGAGGAGCAAAGGGGATCTGGTAGGTCGCCCCATCCTGCCCTCTATATGACAGTACAGTGGGCAGGGCGGGCCAGCCATTCCCCCGTCTCCCCCGAGCTCCGCTCCTGCCATGCACTCGAGCCCTCCTCGATGTGCCCGCTCCAGCCCCAGCTCCCACTCCAGCTACTGGCGCCGCTGGCCTCCCCCCCTCAGCTTGGCGACCACCGCTCAAGGGTCGCATAATGTAGGTCCGGACGTACTCTGCGTAGTCGCCCTCGCCTCTGTGATGCTCTGCTCCCCAGCCGATGGTGTAGTCCCTCATCTTCTGGGCGGCGAACCTCTCTGTATCTCTCATGTGGGCAGGAGGCGGACCCGACACTATCTGCTCCGGTAAACCTAGGGTCTGACACAAGAAACGCTCGCCCAGGTACCAAGCCCGACAGACCAGGCCCTCCAACAAAATCCGACAACGGGCAGTCTCCCCTACGCCCTGATAGTGATCCCTTACCACGGCCGGCAACGGAGCCCAGGGCTGCCAGGTGATCTGAAAATAATATGCAGTTTGTTATCTATCTGTTATTGAAAACATACGGTGCGAAGCAAAGCCAAAAAATAAACTCTAAAGTTGAACATACCTCCGCGGCGGTGATGGTGTCGAAGTATCGGCAAAAGAAAATAAGAGACTCTCGTGGTCTCCGCATGCATCGCACATCGAAGCGATGAGAGAAGGGGACGCCGAGTGGGATCTCCTCATCGGGTACTGGGGCAAGCCTAGGAAAGTAGGCATACACCCACAACTGTAGAATAGATATCAGTATGACTATCAGATAAAGCAGAATACAGGATGAAGCAGAAATAGCAGAACCGTGTGTTGTACAGTGTATTGTGCAGAGTGTACAGTGTGTGCAGTGTGCAGTCAGTGTAAAGCAGAGTATATGTGTGCCAGGTGTGTAGTGTACAGTCAGTGTGGGGCAGTGTACAGTATATGTGCAGTGTGCAGAATACAGAAAGCAGGAAGCAGAAATGTAAAAAATGGAAGAGGACGTACCTCCCAGACTCGCCAGTAGCCACCGAGAAGCTGTCCGCTGAGGCGGGAAGAAGAGCTCATGTAACCGTATAAAGTGGCCAAAGCAGCGCCACCCCAGTCATAATGGCGGATCCGCCTGACGTCCACCAGCGCGCTCAACAGGCATAAGGGCACGGTGTTCGCCCGATTGGCGAAGAGAGTCGTCCCGAAGAGGAACATGATGAAGCCCCGTGAATACTGGTCCACCTCCTCCGGGGACATCTGCGCCTCCTCTGCCAAGGCCGGCTGGACCTGAAAGTGGCTCTCGAACCAGGAATACCTGACGAACCCCGCTCGAGCGAGGGGAGGCTGAATGACAAGCAGGTACAGCTGGGCAGCGTCCCACTCATCCATATCCGTGTCGAAGGGGATCGGATCACCCCCTACCTCAATGCCAGTAAGCATCGAGAAGTCGTAAGGGGTCATCGTCATGTCCCCTGCGACGGAGAAGTGGAAGGAGTTGATGGTATCCCACCACCTCTCCGCTAGAGCAGCAAGCAAGGGCCTGCAGGTAGGCAGCCGAGAGAGCCCCCTGCAGAAGATGCCAAAACCGGCCTCGTCGACGATGTCACGAATCGTGTCTGGCAGCTCTAGGTACCAGTCCCGAGCAACGGTGTTCCCATACCCGCGGATGGTATGGGAATCCCCCTGTAATCAAAAACAACAATTGCAAGGCAATACTCAAAATGCAGTTCTAAGAAGCATATAGGTATACAGCATGTGTGCATGTTTTCGGATTCCAACAGATACCGGGTGCCGGTGTGCTTGCCAGTGAACTACAACGTGTGATGTGTCGGCGTGTTTGAGTGGTCCAGGACAAATACGGCATGCGTGTATATTTTCAGACTCAAGTCAATACCGAGTACCAGTGTGTACGCAATGAAATACAGTGTGCGCCGTGTGTTTGGGTGATTCAAAGCCAGTGCAGTGTGTGTGCATGTGTCAGTCCTAAACAGATATCAGTTGTAAGTTTGTTTGCGATCAACTACAATACGTCAGGGTATCTGAGCTAAAGCAGTTAAAGAGCACAACCAGCTACGGCAGTTTTGCATCCTACATTACAGAAAGTAAAGCAGAGAAGGAAAGTTACCTTGGAAGCACCGAAGGACAGGTGGGAGGTAGGCTCACGCAGTAGTAGCTCGGGTGGCACGTGCCTATCAAAGCTCCTGAACTGGCGTAGTCCGTCAGGAAGCATCACGTGAACCGCGGGCCTGTAGGTCTCCGGATCGAACGGCCGGACGCGGAGTGGCAAGGGCTCGGCCTCAGGGTCCATCTCGTGCTCGGGAGGGATCCCGCCCTGTGGAAGGTCGTCCGCCATCTCGAAGAAAATGTGAAAATGGCCAGAAGACGGAAAACCGGGCAAGAATGCGAAAAGTCAACAAAAAGTCAAACCCCGATGAGGGTCAAAAAGGGCCGAAAAAGCCGGAGTGTGGAAAAGGTATGGGTATCGAGGAAAACTCGAGGAAAACAAGCCCCGAGTGGTGGAAATCAAAAAACAAACACCGAAACGAAGTTTCGTTCGGTTGAAGATGTCCGAAATGCGAAGGAGATCGCGAATCGAACAACGAAATGGGAGCTAGAACGCAAGAAAACGAGGGGATCGAAGGACGAAAACACTCTAGAGAGAGAGAGAGGCAATTTTCGAGCAAGAGGATGTGAGAAATATAGGGCTAGAGGCCCTATATTTAAAGACCCACGGCCGAAGTGTCAAAACTGTCCCGAACAGGGAGTTTTTTGCCGGTCGGCCACTCTTTGCCGGTCGGCAATATATTGTGCCGATGGAATTTTATGAAGGCCAATGGACAGCCGGTGATGCATTTTGATGGCCGGTGGACATCCGGTGGTCTCCTACAATGATTTTGGAGCCTCCTACGCCCTTGTTTGAGTTATGTGTGGGGTCCAGGGCCTTCATTGCTCAAAACAGTGCAAAACAGTACATCTCCGACGCTCAGCCGGCCTCCGTTTTGACCTCGGCTCGTGTCTTCTGTGCTTGGCACTCGAATTCGTGCGAGGTGTATCCTTTTCGTATCCTTTTGGCTTTTACAAAACTCAAAAAGTTGCCCCATGCGTATCGCATATCAATCGCACTGTCTTGTGCGCTCGCATTGTCTAAAACGCATCGCGCGGTTTTGCGCATCTCCTTGCATTTTGCATGCATTCAATCAATCTCATAGCTTGCGTGGACCGCATGTTTTGCTTGCGTAAACCGCATGTTTGTTCAAATTCATTACTCGCGTAGACCGCATGTTTTGCTTGCATAGACCGCATGTTTGTTCAAATTCATTACTTGCGTAGACCACATGTTTGACTTGCGTAGACCGCATGTTTCTTCAAATTCATTACTTGCGTAGACCGCATGTTTCCCTTGCGTAGGCCGCATGCTTGTTCAAATTCATTACTTGCGTAGACCGCATGTTTTGCTTGCGTAGACCGCATGTTTGTTCAATTTCATTACTTGCGTAGACCGCATGTTTGTTCAAATTCATTACTTGTGTAGACCGCATGTTTTGCTTGCGTAGACCGCATGTTCGTAATCATTTCATTGCTTGCGTAGACCGTATGTTTTGCTTGCGTAGACCGCATATTAATTACGTTGCTTGCGTAGACCGCATGTTTGTTCAATTTCATTACCTGCGTAGACCGCATGTTCTACTTGCGTAGACCGCATGTTTGTTCAATTTCATTACTTGCGGTTTGCGTAAACCGCAAGTTTTGCTTGCGTAGACTGCATATTTTGCTTGCGTGGACAGCATGTTTTGCTTGCGTAGACCGCATGTTTATAATCAATTCATTACTTGCGTAGACCGCATGTTTATGATTAATTACGTTACCTGCGTAGACCGCATGTTTTCCTTGCGTAGACCGCATGCTTGTTCAATTCATTACTTGCGTAGACCGCATGTTTTGCTTGCGTAGACCGCATGATTGTTCAAATTCATTACTTGCGTAGACCGCATGTTTTGCTTGCGTAGACCGCATGTTTATAATCAATTCATTACTTGCGTAGACCGCACGTTTATGATTAATTACGTTACTTGCGAAGACCGCATATTTTGCTTGCGTAGACCGCATGTTTTGCTTGCGTAGACCGCATGTTTATAATCAATTCATTACTTGCGTAGACCGCACGTTTATGATTAATTACATTACTTGCGTAGACCGCATATTTTGCTTGCGTGGACCGCATGTTTTGCTTGCGTAGACCGCATGTTTATAATCAATTCATTACTTGCGTAGACCGCACGTTTATGATTAATTACGTTACTTGCGTAGACCGCATGTTTGCAATCAACTTCATTGCTTGCGTAGACCGCATGTTTTCCTTGGGTAGACCACATAATTATGTTCAAATTCCATGACTTGCGTAGACCGCATGTTCTGCTTTCGTAGACCGCATGCTTATGTTCGATCTCATTGTTTGCGTAGACCGCATGCTTATGATCAATTTCGTTGCCTGCGTAGACCGCGCACTCCACTTACATGTCTGTACCTTCACAGCATTGTTATGCTTCCCATTTGTTTTGCGTTGTCACGCATTTACAAATACATTAATATGCATTGTACCTGTTAAGTTTGTTTTCTTTTCAGGCACGATATTGTATGTACGGTTCATTTGAGGCTGGTGCAACCAGACGAACCGAACAGGTATTGTATACTCCGAGTGAGACATATCGAGAATATACACGGTCTAGGAGACCTTAAATCCTTGAAAGGTGCAAGACCTTTAGTGCATTGATGTGCACAGTTCGTTGGCATTGTCATGCATATCTTAAGGTGCACAGTTCGTTGGCATTGTCATGCATATCTTAAGTCGCACGTTGTTGCACATTTCAAGTTCACTTGCATTGTTATGCATTTCTTGTGCAATCTACACGGTCTAAGAGACCTTAAATCCTTGGAAGGTGCAAGACCTTTGGTGCATTGTACGGTCTAGGAGACCCTAAATCCTCTGAAGGTGCAAGTCCTTCGGTGTTTGTCGTGCCCGAACGACTTTTGGTAAGTTGCATTGCACATGTATTTCAAGCGACTCGCTTTGTCGTATATTCAAGTTCACGTGCATCTCAAAAAGCCGCGTGTTGTCGCGCACTTCAAAATCATGCATCATCATGCATTTGCATTTCAAAAAAACAAAAAAAAAACAAAAAAAAAAACATGCATTGTCATGCATCATTGCATATAGTGTACATTACATTATAGTTTGCATGCATTCATTGCATCATCTCCGCCTATGGCTCACGCCTTTCCATGATTGAGCTTGGTCTGGTATGTGCCCATACTTCTCGTGTCAAAGCATAGTTCAGTGGACCGTTCTATGTTAGCCGCGGCTTGTTTGTGTACATGCCTTTCCTAGGCAAGATTTGGTTTGGCCCGCGTGCCATATCTATTGCATTATAGTTTGCATGCATTCATTGCATCATCTCCGCCTATGGCTTGCGCCTTCCCATGTTGAGCTTGGTTTGGTATGCGCCCATACTTTTCACGTCGAAGCATAGTTCAGTGGACCGTTCTATGTTAGACGCGGCTCGTACGTGTACATGCCTTTCCTAGGCAAGATTTGGTTTGGCCCGAAGGCCATATCCATTGTATCCATTTCCATTCCATTGCATATTTTTAGATATTGCATTGTAGTTTGCATGCATTCGTTGCATCACCTTTCATTTATGGCTTGCACCTTTCCATGATTGAGCTTGGTCTGGTATGTGCCCATACTTTTCGTGTCGAAGCATAGTTCAGTGGACCGTTCTATGTTAGACGTGGCTTGTATGCGTACATGCCTTGCCTAGGCAAGATTTGGTTTGGCTCGCGTGCCATATCCGTTGCCATTTCCCCAGCATTTTCATATATTACATTGTAGTGTAATTGTTGCATCCAGCATTAGGATCATAGTCCTTTCCTCAGCGGGTCGTTTCCCCACTTGTGTCAATCCCCCCTAATACTTGTTCTTGTGTCCGTCTACATTACTCATAGTTCAGTAGACCGTTCTATGGTAGACGGACTTGTTACCTCCATCAATCTATTTGACATAGGTGTGGTTTCAAACCGCTCATGATTAGATCATGATTCAATTGCTTTGCGTATAGTTTGCATTGTTTCAATTGCATTGCTTTTTCATTTGCATTATTTATACATTGTTTTGTATATATTGCATATCATTTTGCATCCATTTTTGCATTGTCATGCATGTTGCTAATAACATCGTACCTGTTGAGTTGTTTTCTTCACAGGCACGATATTGTATGTACGGTTCATTTGAGGCTGGTGCAACCAGACGAGCCGCACAGGTATTGTATCCTCCGAGTGAGACGTATTGAGAATCTCACAATTCTCTTACACCCTCTCTGTATTGTAGTGCAGTTTGGCCTATGCTAACTTAAAATTGTCGCATGTATGCTTCATTACAGCTTTCTTTGCATGATCATAAGTTATGTCCGGCTCTGTGCATTGTCTTGCATTTTGCCCCTGCCTTCGAGCGCATATCTTGATTGTCTTGCATGTTTGTCTGAGTCTTCGGCCTTGTCAAAAATGGGTCGTCTCTGGGCTTTGACATTCACTCCCGTCATTGTTATGACTTTCGAGTTCTGTCAAAGAGGGGCAACTGTAGACACCCCATTTTTGACCGTCCTCAAGACTTGGACGTCACCGTTTGAACACTCGGTGATCATCCATGTTTGTGTTCGTCTTGAGTTCTCGGAGGTCTCGGCTTGCGCGCCTTGCCTCAGGATGTCTCGACTCGACTGTTTGGTGTCTGGTTTTGTACCAAACACTTGTGTTTTGCCTTGGAGGGGCAAGGAATGCCTTGTGCGGCATCCCCATACATCGCCGGCAAGCCGAGAGGCCACCAGCTGGTGTTTTGTTGCCATCGGCAATGTATATTACCGGTCGGCATTCTTTGTTGCCGGTCGGCAGCCCATTTTGTCAAGATGGCAATTTTGAGTAGCCGACTACTGTTCATCTGCTTTTGCAGATATTTTAATACAGCTGTGTGGCATTTTGTTCCCCTCCATACACGTGTATGGAGGGATGGCCTTCTTGTTAGCTTACCTTGTAAGCTTTACAAGATTGGCTTCTCTATAAGAGGAGCCCTCCCCTCTTGGCTATAGGGTTAGACAAAAAAGGGTTACACATTTTAGACAGCCATTTTAGGGTTTGAGTTCTAGGGTTAGGGTTTCATACATATCCTATCTCTATATCTCTCCTTTGTGTGTGTATAAGTGTGTTTGTGTCTTACTATTGCACAAACACATAGTGTTACACCTTTGCTTGATTCTTGAAGGGCCAGAGGTTTGTTCTTGAAACTTGGGGGCTGTTTTGAGCTCAAAGAAGCTGCTGGAGCTTCATTTGTGAAGAAGGTCTTCAAGGGTAACAATCTTACTCTTTTATTCCCCATTTTTGCATACTATTTTCTCCTATCTTAGAACTGTTTTTGAGCTTAGTATATAACATAAAAAAGTTCTATTTTTGGGCCCTCTAAATAGTTTGTTTAGAGTGTTTTGTGGTTTGGAGGTGTTTGACCCCTCTTAGGCCTTGAGAGGCCCCATTTTGTACTATTTTGAGTGAGCTCCAGGACCTTGGTGTTTGGGCCTCCTCACCACTAAAATCTTGAGGGATTTCAGAGGTGAGGATGGTGCCTTAAGGTCCCAAGAAGGAGAGGGTCACCCCCCTCTCCTTGTTGTCCTTGAAAAGGACCATTTTTGGCCTCTTGAGGGAGCACCTAGCTAAGCTTCATGTTGACCATGCCTTAGCTGATTTTTGTGCCTATTATGTCATAATATGCCTCTGTTTTTAGTTGGTTTTGGTACACCATGCTTGCTTAGCATACATGCCTTGTAATGCCATGTTTAGGCCTTAACATGCCTTAGGTTGTAAACCATTGTTCTAGCATGTTTTAGGCTTAGTCTTGTGAAGCTTTCATGCTTATTTTGCCATGTTTAAGGTCTGTCCATGGTTGTTTGGGTCGACTTTGGCATGCTTTGTATAGCCCCTTTGCATTTTTGGTTTGTTGGCCTTAAGTGTGTGAATGTATAGCATGCATCCTTGCCTTAATTTAGTGGGTTGGGATCATTTGCCATGTTATTTCAGTCCCTTTAACATGCTTGTATGCTTGCCTTGGATGCCTCTTTGAAGCTTTGAAAGCTTGTCTTGCATGCTCCATGTTTTGGTCATTGTGCATGCTTTTGAATTTGAGCCACTTAGATGCCATCTAGGTGTCCCTTGGGTGTTGTTTAGTTTCGCATTAGACCTATTTTAAGTCATCTTAGCCTTGTGAGGCTTGGTTGACTTAGTCTTGGTTTAAGCCTCTTGGCTTGTCTTGGGTTTTAGACCATTGTTGCATGCTATGTTTGTCTTGTTTAAGTTGGTTTGGCACCTCCTATAGCATGATTTTCAAGGCTTAATTTGCATGCTATATGTCCATGTTTGCATCCTCTTAAGTGTGCTTGAGAATTGCTCTTTAATGTTTGAAGTGTTGGAGATCATTCGCATGCATGTTTGCATGCCATTAGTCCTTCATTTTGGGCACTTTGGCCACTGTTTTTGGGCTTAGTGAGGGCTGCCTAAACCATGCTTAAGTCCACCCTTTGCTTGTTTGCATGTTTGCCTCACATATTTGCTTGCATAATTGCATGAATGCATTGCATTGCCATGTCGCATCCTTAGCTCACATGCCTAGGTTTGCATTCCATTTGCATGCATGCTTGGCCTCTTGAAATGCTTGTGATAGAGGTTGAGTCCCATTGGTTTGTTCATGTGCATTGCATTCCATATCAAAAATGCACGCTTGATTCTTTGGGCCATCACGCATTGAAGTGCGCGCTTGATGGTCCGAGAATCAAGCACCATGTCCCTTTGAGTCATACACATGAAAAGGGGTTTGGTAGGTGCATACATTACTTGAATTGCATTGCCATGCCATACCTTGCACTCTGCTGCTGTCAATTGCAGATTCTGCAGGAACTTTCTGCCGACCGGCATTGTTCAGTGTCGACCGGCAATCCTTTCTGGGCCGATAGCTTCACCAACAGCCGGTGATCACATACCACTGCTGGTGGCTATCCTACTTAGCCGGTGGTGTCTCCCAATGTCCATGGAATCAATTCTGAGACTTTGGCAGTCTTCAAAGAGGCAGAGCAGGGAAAACAGAGGCAACCTATGCATGACAGTGCACTTCCGAGCAAGACCCGAGCATGCGCGCATCGAACCCTCTTCCCGAGGCCCCTTTTATTGCTTTTCTTATGCTTAGTTAATTTGTTAATTAATTAGGTGATTTGTAATAATTAATTAGCTTGCGAGTTAGTTAATTTGTATTATTCTTTCGGTCCCTCCGAGCGAGGTCGAATTTGTAATAAGTGTGGGTGAGTGTGTGCATGTCTTCCAACCCCCACTTCTTTCTCCCTTTTACTTACCTGCTTTGATGGTTAGTAATAGGTCATGTTTAAATTAGCATACCTTACGCTATGCATGCATGCATCCATACATTTGTCTTGCATGCACCAGGCTCGGTACATCATGCTAACTGCATTTGTACTTCAATTCCAAAATTGAATACGTGCATCAATTGATCGCATTTCACATGCCATGTTTAGGTTAGCCGAGCCTACCCTAATTGCATCCTGTATGTGTTGCATTAGTCAATTTGACACGAACTAAGACTATGCATGTTGGCTAACTAGTTTATTATTTTGGCACGGAGTACGATGTAAGTATTTATGTTTTAGCATCTCGCATGAGTGTGAATGTTAACATGACAGCATGCTTACCATGTGGCTAGATGCTTATGTGTTATAAATTGCCTGAATGCCTGTGGGTGAAGGTTGGATTGTCTGAGTTGGAAAAACTCGTTGAAATCCGTATTTTAGCCTACTTGCGAGTAGCAAATTCCAAAGTGTTTTTCAAGACAAACGGATATGCAATGCTTATTTCCAAATTAGGCAATCTAGTCTATACTTGTTTGCCGTGCGCATAACATAGTAATTCTAGGCTAATAAATGGAATAAGAACACATAACGTTTTCAAAAACGGATATCATGGTTAGTAGAGGCCGATCTTCGGATCGGGCGAGAGGGGGTGCTCATAGCTGACCTTCCCCAATCGTACCCAAGCTCTCGAGCCGAGGCAACTTTGGTGATGACGGACACGTGGCCTTTGGCACCGAGTCAGGGTTTCCTAAATTCCCCCATTTTAAAATATTTAGGTGGCGACTCTGTATCTGGCAAAGCAGTCCATGTTTGGCACTTCTTTTCACAAAATTTGTTTCTCAAAACGATTTGCTAGATTTGGACTCTTTGGTTCAGATTAAGAACCGTGAGACAAATCGAGTCCGCACTGTAGCGAGGGCCCCCCACGCGGGCGCGTCTACACTTACCATTCAGTTAACTTATGTAGACCTTATATTAATACCTAGTTAAGATCTATAAAAAAGGTAGCATTGCTATCAAAAGTGGTTAGACTTGGAAAGGAGGCCATATTGACCCCTACGACCTTCTTGAAATCTTACTTGGTTAATGACCAAAGGACTCATTAGTGAAATTTCCTAGAATTGTCACCTTAGGAAAATCCTGTAATTATTTGTTAATGTATTCCTTGATGTTCCTAATTTTTTGGGTGTCACAATATATGCAGAGGATCGAACTACTAAAGATTCCAGAAAACTATCAACCTCTAAAGTTTCAACAATTTGACAGTAAAGACGACCCAAAGCAACATGTTGTGCACTTCGTGGAAACGTGTAGTGGCACTAGAATTGAAGGAGATTTGCTGATCAAGCAGTTTGTGCGTTCCTTGAATAGCTATGCTTTCGACTGGTACACAGAGCTTGAGCCAAATTCCATAGAGAACTGGGAGCAATTAGATTAAAGATAGAGTTCCTTAGTCGCTACTACAATACTCAATGTAGTGTCAGCATGATCAAGCTCAACAATACTCGCCAGCAACAAGAAGAATCGGTCATCGATTACATTAATTGATGGAGAAGCCTTAGCCTCAACTGCAGGGATCGTCTGTTTGAAACTTCTACTATTGAGATGTACATCCCAGGAATGAATTGAAGTCTTCGCCACATCTTACAAGGTATAAAACCAAAGATTTTGAAGAGTTGGCCACACGAGTTCATGATATAGAACTTAGCATCTCAATCTATGAAGAAGAAGAAATCCCAATTGAAGAACCGCAAAATGAAATTGAAGCAATGTCATATGTAGATACAATGAGCATTGCGTCTTTGGACTTCATAACTCCACCAAATCAACAAGTTGATCTTCAAAATGCATAACATTCAAAGCTCTTGGATACAAGCCTAAACTTTATGTCGTCTTCTAAAAATTGAAGCTTCCGCAAAAGCTCAATAATGCACGAGCCTAAATTGCATGTTACTCCTTGTCCACATAAGTTAAAACTGTGAATGACATAATATTGAACTACGTCTAACTTGATCCTTTTGGGGTACGTAGGCAACTTGGACTCATGTTCCAAGTTTAGTCAACCAAATAAAAATAAAAAATAAAAAATTCAATACATGGTGAGGTTCTAAAGTAGTGGTCTCAAATCAAGACCCAAAAAGTTATTGCTAAATCGTCTAGCAAATCCCAAGAAGTCAAGCTTCGAGACTGACTCACTTTTCACACTTCTGGAATGTGTATGCAAGCAAGTCTTGAGGGGACATTTGTAAGCATGAAAAATTTCAGCCAGTTACAAATTGCCACGTACTATAAATGCTTACAAAATATGGCACAATTGTTGACAAATTAAATATTGCCACATGTCTAATTGGTCTCAAATCAAGATTGCATGGTGATCAAATTAAATATTGTCATGTGTTAAAATGATGCAGTACGTCTTTGACTAATCAAATTAAGTCATAGTCATGCATCAAATAACTTTTTGACTAACTAAATTAAGCCACTTGTCACATTGAGGTGGTCAACCCAGTAAAATTATGGCACACTATTAAAGTGATATTTTGGTATTTATCTCTAAATAAATCAGAGATAATTATCAAAAAAGTTGAAATCTATTAAGACGCTTATCCATCCATTCCTATAAATAAGGATGACATCCACCAGAATGTTACATAAAATTCTTCATACAAATTCTATATACATATATCAAGTTATAGAAATAAAAATTTACATCAAGTCAAAGAAGAAAGCTCCATCGGATTCAAGCCTAAAGCCCCAAAGGTCTTTTCACCGAAGTTTTATCAATCTCTATAAAGTATAAAACTCGAAAATTCAAGTCAAAATTCGTCAAATTGATCTTCTTCTACTAAATTGGAGAGGATTCTACCATCTAATTTGGAAAAAAAAGCTCTAAAGCTCTCAAGCTCTCAAGTCAAAGTTCTACAAATCCGTTGTCTTCTTCGCGCTACTTGGAGGAGATTTCGCCGTTCAATTTGGAATAATATCCTATAG
Organism: Camellia sinensis; assembly: GCF_004153795.1. Taxonomy (NCBI): domain Eukaryota; kingdom Viridiplantae; phylum Streptophyta; class Magnoliopsida; order Ericales; family Theaceae; genus Camellia; species Camellia sinensis. The sequence continues at coordinate 1,073,102 of NW_021025825.1, read as the reverse complement.
ATTATAATCACCTATTTTAAATCAATAAATTTTTATTTTCTTACTCTATTTTTTTATCTTTATTTTGCAGACAAAAAATTGTATATATAGTGATGTGACCCAAATAAGTTAATTTTTCTGACACTTTCCAAAATTGTTGGCTTTGGATTGGGAAGGAAAGTCTTGATTATAGTAAAATTTGAAATGTTGATTTCTTAGTGAATAGAAATTCTGATCAAATAAACTAAAGTCAATAAAATACATTTTTATGATTTTTGAATTATAGCCAATCGTAATTATATAAATTAACAAATTTTACAATAATAATAATAAAAATTATTCACAAGAGTTGTTCCTATCATGTTAGTTTAGTGGGTTAGTTTCAATTACTAAAATTTCATTACATGTATATATGTAAGTTAAAAAAAAATTGAACTTTGCTTGTTTTGGTTTTTCAAAAACACTTTTCGTATTTTTTTTTTTTTTAATGAATTTTTTTTAATATTTTAAGATTTTTTTTTTAATTTTTAGACACACCTAACATAAATACACATAAAAAATATAATTTTTGTGAAAAAAATCTTTTAAAAATTCACTAAATACCAAAAATATAAAAATATATATATGAGAATTCAATATTTTTTCCTATTTTTCTATATTTATTAATTTTTTTCACAATTTTTTTTCTTTTTAAATACATCTAAGTAAGATACATCTAAAAAAGTAAAAAAATGCTTAAAATTTTAAAAATATTTACTTAAACAAAAAATATGAAAAATAAAAAAATTAATTTTTAAAAAAATTAATCCAAAAAACTCAAACCAAAGACACTTAATTTTTTTTTTTTTTAATAACTGAATGTCGAGATAAGTTATGTCCACATCGACTAATTAATTTGTATAAATCTTGCTCAATAATGCTTGAGACCACTAAAAGTGGTGCTCTAAAAGCACCATTAGTGATGTGGCAATGAACGGGACCCACTACTTGTGTCTTATGATTTTTCTTTTTTAGCTAAAGTGCTTACCAACTCATTAATGATACTTTAGAGCACCACTTTTAGTGAGATGTATCATTATACAAATCTTGCCCTATTTGACAAGTTTGGCCAATCATTATAAATCCACCATAATTTCACGATTAATAGTACAAGTAAATCATAATAGAATTGACAGTTGAGCAAAGTGGTTATGTTTTTTTCTTTCAAGAAATCAAGCAAAAGCAATGAAGTGGTCACCCAATAAACATCAAATCGTCCAAATGGTGTCAAAGTGCAGTGGACTTGACCAACCCCAAAGCTGGCTAGCATTCCCACCCACCAACCACCGGTATATTCAAAAATTTTTACTATATATCAAAAAAAATATAAAAAATTAATATATTTCATTTTTTTATTTGTTGAATTATTTTATAAATATTTTATTTTTTAGATATATTGAAGTTAAGGTCTTCTAATTTTAAAAATTTATTAATACTAAAATGTGAAAAAGAATTCACTAACAACAATAAAACATGAAAAATTAAAATTAAAAAAAAAAACTCAAAACTATATTTGAAAATTCAAAGTCAATAGAATGATTTTTATTTTAATCAAATTAATTCTAATTTTTCAAAGAAATTTAAAAAACAAGTTCTACAAACTCAAAACATATTTGTTTTTGTTTTCAGATTTTTATTTTAATTTTAATTTTCTAGAAAATATATAAAGTAAGTTCTTATTATTTTTGTTTCTAAAAGCACAAAAAAAAAATATGCAATATACAAAATGCAAAATGAAAAGAAAAGAACGGATCCGAATTTTCTAAATTTGAATTCTTTGTTTGAAGTTGTTGTATATTATGAATTGTGATTCAGTTTTTGCCACATAATGCATATGAGAAAATGACAATGTTGTTTTGTTTTGAACAGAAATATATAATCTCCTATATTTATACTATTATTGAAAGTGAATAATTTACTTGGTATTCATCAATTTTTTTTTTTCATATTGTCAAGTGACCTTCTCCCTTTGCGCAAAGTGACAACTTTTCCATCCGAAAGGAAAAAAATAATAATAATTACAAGAGGGACATAAGATTTAAACATGTGACCATTAATTAACTTAATAAAGAATACTTTCACCACTTAAGCAACATAAAAGATATGTTTTTAATTCAAAATTAAAATTTATATTTTAAGTACACTCATCAAGTGAACTCACATCCCTAATATATATATATATATATGACAATGTTGTTGTGTTTTGGACTAGTTTTTCATGTTCCTCACTACCACCACTCGGATTTGGGAAGGCACAGCAGGTTGTTGTGAGTGTCCCTAGTGGTTTGTGCCAAATTTATTTATTTTGATAATTTAAATTATTCATATTATAAAATTCGTAAAGTAGATTATTCATTTAACAAATTAGATTAATTGAACATTTGTAACTTTATAACAAGACTGCATTTTCTTTATAAAAAATAAACGATTAAAATGATTTTCATAATTTTTTTAAAACCAATGAGGAGTTAATCATGGGACTATTGATTTTTTATTATTATGATTATGTTTATGGAAGATATATTTGATGAACCCTACAATATAACGTTTTGAATCATCAAAATATGCTTAAAAAAACTCGTAACGACCTTCGCAACAAGGCTACTATACTTCATACCCCTGCTGCACCAGCACCATCACTATCACCATCACCATCACCATCACCATCACCATATGAGAAGGCTCCACACCACTCAAAAGTGATGAAATTCACTATTTTAACCAATCAAACTTTAATTTGGAGCATCAAACGAAATATAATTTCTCCCAATCATATGGTCCATCCGTACTGCACCTTTGTTTAACGAAACATGTTTATTATCAAATTAGGAACAATTACTTATCAGTGAGTGTTAGAGAATTGTATTATAAATAGACAATCTTTTTATAATTACAAGACAAATAAATGAAAGAATTTTAATTACAAAGGTGGTTAAATTGATGAGTTATGCTAGGGACCCCAAACAAATTATCAAATTTTCTATCAAATCTCTTACATGGGTGCGGGACCCATACACATTTGATTTGTGTGGATCCCACACACACATGTGATAGGTTTGGTAAAAAATTTGGTAATTTGTTTGGGTCCATAGCATTTTCCTAAATTGACTGTAGCTCTCTCTCTCTCTCTCATCCTTTCTTCCCTCCTTTCTCACTTTCTCTCTCTTTCTTTCTTTTTTCTTTTTATTTTGTTTTCATCTATTTTTAAAAAAACATGTACTAATAACTTTTAATATATAAATTTAATTTTTATAAAATTAATCGTTAAAAAAGGTATTAATGATATCTTTAAAATGAGACTAATATTAAATATATAGTTTTAAATTTTAAAATAAATGAAAATACAATATTTTTAAAAATCATATAACTAAAATATAATTAAAGTTGATATGAAGACTATCTAAAATTACTTAAATAAAAAATATTACTTAAATCTCTAAGTAAAAATGTAAAAATTAAAACAACAAAGTTATGCTGAGGGAAAATGATAAAAAAAAATTTAAAAATAACACACTCTGTTTTGTTGTTTTGTTATGTTTTCAAAATATATATTTTAAAAATGTATGTAAATTAGTTCAACGAAAATAAAAAATAAAAAAAAACTCAAATTATACAATTAAAAATAAAAATAAAAATATTCAAACATACAAATATTTAAAAAAAAATATATAGAATTGTATCAAAATGAAAATGATTTTTTTTTTTAACCAAAATACTTTTAATTTTTTTAGAGCAAATAAAATACCAAGTTTAAAAATTCAACCAAATATTTTATATTTCAACTTTAAAAATAGGTAAAAAAATTATTTTACAAAATTAATTGCATAGTACATTTTGACTTTATAAATAGTTATAAAAATAGTAAAAATTAGTCACAAAAAAGAATAATTCACATAGTATATTTCAACTTTAAAAATATTTGTGCTAGGTGCAAGTCCAATTTGTGTCAAGTGCAAATTCAATCTGTATGGTATAGCTTGTGTGGGGTTGCAAGTTGAATTTATGTGAGGTGCAAGTCGAGTTTGTATGAGGTGCAAGTCTATTCTGTGTTGGTGTAAGCCAAGTCTATGTAGGATGCTAGTCTATTGACATTTTTAAATTTCTTACACATATTCGACTTGCACCCCATATAGATTAAATTTGCACTTGGATGCAAATTGTTGTACTTCCACTCCGCACATATATTTCTTAAAGCTATACTATGTGAATTCTTTTTCTTTTTTTTTTTGTGACTAAAAGTTTTGCTATTTGTATTTTTATAACTATTTATAAAATTGAAATATACTGTGCGATTAATTTTTTAAAATTATTTTTTGTAACTATTTTTAAAGTTGAAAAATAAAATATTTGGTTGAATTTTTAAATTTTTTCTTCTATTTTTTTTTCTAAAAAATTAATATAATTTGGTAAAGCAAATCATTTTCATTTTCGTATGATTCTACTTTTTTGAATAAAAATATATTTTTTAATATTTGTATGTTTGTATATTTTTATTTTTATTTTTATTTTTATTTTTAATTGCATAATTTGACTTAATATTTTTATTTTTATTTTTATTTTCGGACACAACCTCCATCCACTGGTATTCATACAGTTATATCAGGTAAGCAAGTAGTTACATGGTAGGATGCTTAAACATAATAAGAAAAAACACACACAAACGGGATGCTAAAACATAAAAACTTACATATTTACTGACGTCCTGCAAATAGCTACAAAACAAAGTTGGTAAAACATGCATGATCTTATATACAAAATCTTAATGTAATTCACTCGTGAGATGCAACTAAAGATTCAGTTTCTAAGATATGACATGTAAATCATCTCAAGAATATGAGGTAGCGTACATAATCACATAGGAATTGATTAAATCCACAAATGCAAAATTAGCCGAATCAAGATGCATGAAACATAGATGTAAAGCAAGGATATACTAAAAATAAAATAAATAAAGTAAAATAAACATGATGCATATCCACAAATAAAGAAAGCAAGTAAAAGAACGGGATAGAAAGAAGTGGGGTGGGAAATTATTACAACATTTTGAATAAATTATTACAGACAAGATGAGAGAGAGAGAGAGAAACAGAGAAAGAGAGAGAGAGGAGGTGGGAACTATCTTTATTTAAATTATATAATAAATATATTATTTATATATTAAATAATATAAATAATTGTATAAATACATTATATATATATAAATAATGTAAATAAAATATTTTTATTTAAATAATATGAATAATATTAAAAAAAAATTATCGAGCCAAATCGAGCCGAGCTGAGCCAAGCTCAAACTCAATTTCTTATCAAGCCAAGTTTAAATTCAATAAACGAGTTCGATAAGTAAACGAGTAATACTTGAATTCCGTAAAACCCCACCATTTGCACCCCTAACGGGAACGGGATGAAATGAAGAAAGAGGGTGATGAGTCGGCGCGTGGAATCAATTTCCCCACTTTGTAATTAAAATTCTACCATTCATTTATGTTGTAATTATAAAAAGATTTCCACTGATTTATAGTATAATTCTTCAACCCCACTGACAAGTACTCGTCTCATAATTTTTATTTTTTATTTTTTTGATGAGAAGAGGCCAGTATTATTTATCGAGAGATTTATTAGAATTTTTTTTTTTAAATGTTTATATTTTAATTAGTTTGTAAGATATTCTTATATTTCAATAAGTTTTATTTTTTGAACACTTTAAATACCAAATCTTATTTATCATATTTAAAGTATTTTACGGATATTTTTACCCTTATAAATATTTTTTAAACGGTTAGTAATTTGGTGATATGAACATTCATATTTTACAATGTGAATATTCATATTGACATGTGACTGTTCACACTATTGACATGTGAATGTTCACATTAACAGTGTGAACATTTACATTAATGGTATGAGCATTCACATTGACGGTGTGAACATTCACATCATGCAACATTCACACTGTAAATGTGAATATTATTAAGAGTATTTTGGCAACTATGTCACTTATAAGACTTATTAGAATATAAGAAAATAATATGAACTAAATAGACCATAAGTAGGTGAAAAGAAATTTATAAAAAAGTGTCCCTTATTTATAATAGTAATGATAGAGACCCCTCACAAAACAAAATCTCATAACTTCTAAAATGATCTGAATTATTCATGTCATTGTTACATAACTCTCAAACAAAATTCAAACACATTAATAATCAATACATCAGTGCGAGTCACCTCTGTGAACTTCCAAACATTTTCCTATTTATAATATTAGTTGGGTACGCAACAAGTTTGGGCAGTCATCCCACTTATGTCGTTGACAAAACGTGTAACAACCTCAGGAGTTTGAGGATATAATACAAGGTCTCCTTGGTTATCAAAACAACAACTTTTGCAATTTGATCTGCGCGAATAGAGACGCTCCAATTATGTCTAGGAAGAGACCTGCAATCAGATATCAGAGGTTGAATCTATGGTGGAGTATATTTATTTGTCTCATAATATTATATGGACAGCGTTTGTTTCTCCCAAAGATGGGTCTCTGTCAACTCCCTCTCTCACGCAGGAAACAAAACCATTTGGATAAATTACAAGCACACACCTCAGGTTTATTTAAAATATAAATTAATTTTTATAATTTAAAGATTATAAATAATTTTTTATTTAATAGAATAAATAAATGAAAAATTCTAATTATTCTACAATAATAAAGCTATTTGAATTGTTAACTGAAATATATTTTTAATATCATTAAAAATTATTAATTAACTTGATAATTTATTAATAAAAATGAATCATTTATCATATGACTAGAAACTTGAAGGGGGCGGGATGTATATTCTAAAATCATAAAAGACAATCCGTATTTTAAGTAAATCTCAAAAGGTATGTATAATTTATGTAAAAATTTAGATGCATAGCAAGAACGGGACACGGTAATCAAAATTTATTTGGATTCGGCACAAATGTGACATCTGTTGATTTTATATCTTGTTCTCTCTCTCTATGCACATGCATACCTGCTACTGAAATCCACATGTAAATGTGTATGTATGGGTGACACATCTCTTGTTTAAAAGTTTGAAACAGCCGAGGAGACCTTGAAATTGTATTCCTTTAAATATTAGCATCAAATGAGGAAGATTTTGTTTTTTTTTTTTAATTGGGATGAGAGAAACTATACTATAAGATTTTTATTAAATTAGACATTAAACAATGAAAAAAAAATGCAATCACATGACCCAACAGCCAAGACTCAATTATATGTAGTTTATTATTTTTTTAATAAAAATAAAATAAAACGAAAGAGAAGAGAGGAGAAAAGCTTTCATTACTCATGATAGAGTGATTTGAACATAAACAACATTAAATAGGAGAAGACCTTATTCATCACATCAATTTCTTAGCCTGTTTGGAAAGTGGGTTGATTTTTTGGTATTTTAGTCTGGGGTTAAAAAGTCTGATTTGGGAAGGACCTTTTGACTTTTTGACTTTTTTTATGAGAAAGAAGTGTAATGATTATGAGTTGGATTTGATGTTTTGTTTTTTATGACTAAAATAACCTATTTTATTTTTTGTGACTATTTTAGCCCCTAACCCACCAAAACTAACATTCCAAACTATGCCTTAGTCAATTAAGTGAATTATATTAAAACGATAAAAAAAAAATAAGATAAAATAGAGCACAGAACTATATGTAGGGCAGCAGAAACTTTGACGATCATATTGACTGAGGAAAATTAAAAAATTAAAAAAGTAGGGAGAAAGAAAAGAAGAAAAAAAAATTTAAAAAGGAGCAAAAAGGGAGGGTAAGAAAAAAAGAACACCTAGATTGCATCTCACGTCAATTGGAATGGTTCCCTACATGTAAGGCAATCTGTTTCCCGTTGGTGAATCCAAGGCATAATATATAATTTATTGAATAATGTTGTATATATCAATTATTGTACCAATTAATATACAAATTCATAATTTGATATAATTTAAGAAAGTTTTGGTATTTATAATTTATAGGGGTCAAAATAATGTCATACCGGGGGATTTATTTTAAGGTTCCTAGTATTAAAATTTTATAGTATAAAGGATATTTAATATTTTCATAATGTCTAAGGTCCCTCAATATCGATTCAAAGAAAATTGCCCAATCCAGAGAAAATTCAAGAGTAATCTAGAGAAATTGCTAAATCCAGAGAAAATTCACAAGGCTTCATTATTATTCAAATCTCTTCACTATTTTCTCTAGTTTACAAATCTCTTCAAGCTTTTAGTACTCTTTTCCCGTAATTCATCTTTGATATCTCTACCACTGCCTTTGATGAATGCAGTCGTGGTCTGAGTAGTGGTTTCAAACCAGAGAAAATTGAGAAATTCTAGACTTCCCAAACCCAGAGAAAATTGAAATTTCTCTGAATTCAAATTTTTGGAACCTACAACTCGAAAACTAGTACCAATTGTGGTGGTAAATACCAACATTATGACAATCTAATCCACAACCTTTTAAAAATAACTCACAACTAATACTGATCCTACAACATCAAGATTCTAACTTCTATCACTCAACAAAATGCACTTGAGAATTTCTCTTTTGTCCCCTTTTGTCACAGGATTCTAACATCACAGAGAAAATTATTTAATGCGGAGAAAATTATGTTTTGACTCAACCAAAGAAAATTGATCAAACCAGAGAAAATTGCAGTTCTCTCTTCTCTTTCAAAGAAATTCTAAACTAGAGAAATCTAGAGAAAATTGAACGTCACAGAGAAAATTAAACATGTTAGAGAAAATTGTGTTTTGACTCAACTAGAGAAAATTGATCAAACCAAAGAAAATTATTGTTCTCTCTTCTCTTCCAACATCATTCTCCATCTTTCCCAAATTCTCTGGTTTGCTTATAATTATTGTTTATCTTTTGCTTCTGAATAATAACGAAGCCTTGTGAATGCACCTTGCAATAAATTACAGATTTATGGTGATTTAGTAAACTAAAGTCACGTTTATGCAAATGTTTGTACAATTCATAGACAAGTCAAAAAATGTATGGTTGTATAATTCCAATTCCAATTCCATAAACAACTGGACCATTTAGAGATTCTGATTAACAAAACTATAAACAAATCAGCAGCAAGTACATACAAATTAAGAGCGAATCCAAAGGAATTCACAGAGGCACAATTGCATCAAAATTTTTCTTGATTGAAATCCAAAATGAACTTCAAATTCATATACAAACTCTGTTTAATCACACTCTATAAGCATCAGATCATCAAAATACTTTTCAATTCATAAAACTACAAAATGAGAAAATCAAGTGCACACTGAAGTGTTCTTCGACTCATGTGGATTTTATTGTGGAAATTGACAGTGAGAATGAAATCGGAGTTGGAGTGATCGGCGGTGATGTTGAGAGGGGCAGTGGATGATGAAGAGATCCAAGTGCCTTTGAAGCAATCTCTTTGGACGTCGAAGAGAGGAGTGAGAGAGGGAAAAGTGGAGGAGAGACAATGAAACCTTGGCTATTTGATTTGAGGGATCAAATTTCCCTGTGATATATGGGTGTCGGGGGTTAAGGGACCTTAGACATCATAAAATAATATTGTGGATCTTTTCCATTACTAAAAATTGGAGAGAGATCTTAGACTAATTTTTTCTCAAAATAATGTCATAACTAGTATTGATACATTAGTAAGTACACTAATTAGTGCATGTAGTACCACCATAATTTATTTTATTTGTAAGGCTAAATTATACTTACCTCCTCTTATTAATAACATAATTGTATGAACTTCTCTTATTGTGTCAATAATAACATTGATTTTCATTACTTTTGAAACTATTGCTATGATTCTCTTATTGTTAACTTTTCCTTAGGTTATTTAACAGAATTTGTTAATATTAATGGGGTCAAAAATGCCAAGAATGCTCCTTAATTACATTATCTATAAAAATTAACAAAGACCCATGCATATTTTAGTAATTTTGTACAAAATTTCTAAATTCCATACAATCTTAAACAAAAATCCTAAATTGTTAAAATATTATTAAAACATTTAAAAAAAAAACTAATTTTCATTGATACAACAATATCACTAAAAATAAATTTTCTTATAGAAAAACTTTATATCACATGAGATATATTTCACACTACATAAATAATAAAAAATTTATTATTTGAATTAATGCATTTATTGTTTGAATTTTTAAATTTTTTTTATTAAAAAAATTTAAAACAAATAAACTTCTTTATTTATTTATTTTTAAAACAAAAATGAACTCCTTGAAATCCATCAAACGATCCTTCAATGTTGCATATTTCTTTAATTAGATCATCTTTTACTCTATAATTTAGACATGTTTTTATTCTATAACGCAAAAGAACCTCAAGTCCTTCGTATTCAATTCATCAATATATATAAAATTCTAGAAGAAAAAAAACTTTACAGATTAACATATTATGTCTCACCGTTGTTATTAAACCTTAATTTAAAAGAATATATGTAATCAATTAAAACGATTAGATCCAATGTTAGTTTTCTTAAATAATAAATAGAAATCCATTCTATTGTGAAATGGAATCGTTGCCCATTTTATTACATAGAACCAAGACACATATAATGACCAACATCTATACACAAGAACAATTACATATTAAGAGCCAATGCATGACCATTAAACCTTATACTAAAATTAAATAAGCTCTTTATTAAAAAAAATTACAAAATATAAAAAAAATTCAAATTCCAAAAGAAAATCACCAATTTATATTTGTGCATATAATTATTAAAAATATATGACAGAAAATAGCTACTTTGAGACATTGGAGTTTGAATAAAATTTTCCAAAACATCGATTTTAATAAATATATCTATATATATATACACACTAAGTGCATATAGGCATTTTGAATTTTTTCTTATGAAAAGTTTTGAGAATTTAATAAAAATTTGAAAATACATATTTTTAATAAAAAAAATTATCTTAAAAATACATATAGATATTTTGAATTTTTTTTTATTAAAAATACTTATTTTGAGAAATAATTAGTGATAAAAAATGGAAAATTACATGTTAGTGATGTTTCAAAAAATAAATTAAAAATTCATGAAAAAGTTTATAAGTTTACATTTTAATGTTTATAAAGCCTTCCATTAATTTGAAAATATATTTTTTTTAAATATACACTGATGTGTAATTTTTCTTTAATAAAAAAAGATAAAAAAATAAAAAGAAGGTGAATTGGAGAGTTGGCAGTATTAGAACTATGGAGAAGATGAGAGACGCATTTTCATCATTTCGTTCTAAAACTTAACAGCATCTACGGACTAAATGACATAAGAAATTTTTTTTGAAAATGTCGAAAAAAATAGGGAGAAATTATTTATAAGTCCTATTTGGAAGACTTATTTAATGTGAAGTTTTATGAATCTTCTTTTAGAGTTTTAAGTCGTATGTAAATAGGAATGTATTCCATAAGATCCTATGAATTGTAAATGAATGATATTTGTGTACTATTATATCCCTAATTTGTTTCTAATGTCACGTTAGGTTTGGAAATGTCACATTGAGTTTGGGATGTTACATATTATATTTACGTATTGAATTTCAAATTTCTAACCATATAGATATGATCACAATTTATGACAATATTGGATTTTTCATATATGATATTTTCATTAATTAAGTTATTTTGAATTTCAGAATCATATGGCAATGCTATGTTGATTTGGAAATGTCACATTGAGTTTGATATGTTACACGTTACATTTAGGTTTTGAATTTTAAATTTTCAACCATATAGATATAATCACAATCTATAATAATATTAGATTTCCCATATATAGTATTGCCATTAAGTAGTCCATGTATAGAATTACCATTAATTAGGTTGTTTTGAATTTCAAATTTTTGACCATATAGATTTGATTACAATCTATGGTAATAGTGGATTTATCATATATTCAACTATATAGATATGATCACAATCTATGATAACATTGAATTTTCTATATATAATATTGCCATTAATTAATCCATATATAGTATTGTCATTAATTAGATTATTTTGAATTTCAAATTTCTAACCATGTAGATATTATTACAATCTATGGTAATATTGGATTTCCCATATATGGCACTCCCATTAATTAGGTTGTTTTGAATTTTAAATTTTTAACAATGTAGATATGATCACAATATATCGTAATATTGAATTTTCCATATATGGTATTATCATTAATCAAGTTATTAATTAATTAAGATTGTGGGTAGACGTGTCCATAAGAAAATCACAAGATCTATTGGCTTATAAGTTTTTTTATAGGACCATATTTTGTATAAGTCTTTCAAATAGGATTCATAAATAATTTATCCACAAATCTAAAAAAAATAAATAATTTATCCAAAAAGTAAAGGGGTCGGTGTAAATTTAGAAACTATAGGGATGTCATTGTAATTATGCAAAATCTCAAGAGAGTTAAAGTGTAATTTTTGACCAAAAAAAGGTGTAATTTATTCCATTTATAATATATATACATATATATATATATATAGAGAGAGAGAGAGAGAGAGAGAGAGAGAGAGAGAGAGTTCAGCAGTTGAAAGTGTTGAATGACTAAACAAGCTAATTACCCAATTCAACCTTGGCACCAGGCGGGTTATGAGATTTAGGGGGCAAAGCGGATTTTGGAAATGTGACCTCCTCTTATATTGGAGAAAAAATAATTATAAATAAAACGATAAGTTATAATAATTTTGGGTATAGCTTCTGTTCAGTTTGGGATCGGATTAGACCGTACTGTTGGGTCTGTGGGAGTCCACTACGGATCCCGTTTTGATAATCTGGACCGTTCAATGTGTAGAAATCGTCGAGTACTATATGGTTGTAAAAAATCACATTGATCGGATATCGATAGCTATATGATCAAATCAGTTCCATATTAAAAAAATTGGACGGTGAACAAATTAACGGTTGATAAAAAACTGTTTTGATCACATAACTATCGATATCCGATCAACGTGATTTTTTATAGACATATAGTACTCGACGATTTTTACACATTCAACGGTTCAGATTATCAAAACGGGACCCGTGGTGGGCCTCCACGAGCCCAACAGCACGGTCCAATTCGGTCGGACTGGACAGAAGCCATACCCAATAACTTTTTTATTTGTTTGTAGTTTGTATATATAATTATTAAAACTATAAATAAAAATTTACTTTCATATATTAAGATAAGAAGTAATTATTACAAATAGTCAAAAAATAAAATAAAAATCTAGTCTTGTTGCTTTATAGTTTAGTAATATCGAGTTTATAATTGAATCAACTGTCACATAAATATTACTCTTCTCACATTTTTAGCTGCAAAATTACTAATGAAACTTGCATAATCGAATTTACCTACCATATCTTTTTCAATGGCTAACAAAACTAACCCATTCAAACTAGTATTTGGACCTTTATATATATATATATATATATATCTAAAATACAAAATTATATTTGGAGCTCCTATTTTGAGCCCGAATTTGGAGCTCAAGGCGCAGGCGTTTCTTGCCTGCCCTCAGTGTCGGGCCTGCTCGACACATAACTTTAAATACAAGCTTTGGGGCGCAAAATATTTTCAACGGTTTGAGCTAGGTTAATTTGGAAAGATGGTTAAAAACTAAATTTTAACTTTTAATTTATTTTGGTTTATATTGTCTCTCTACTTTTTTACAAGTTTTTTCAAAAAAAATCACAAAAATCAAAAAATCAAAAAATCAAAAAAATCAACTTTTAACTAACTTCTTAAATACAAATAGGGCTGAGCAAGAAATCCGTGAAATCTGTAATCCGATCCAGTCCAGTCCAATTCGATAGGTTTGGATTGATTTTTTGAATCCGTGGTTCGATTCCGGATTGAAGAATTAAAAATCCGTAATCCACGGATTAGTTCTAGATTGAACCCCACAGTTCCGGATTGGAACCGATCCGGACCGTATACAAATAGTCTATATTTTTATTATACATCCTCCCTTATAGGATCTTCTTTTATTCTATATAAAATCTAAACTCAAACCTAAAACCGTATAATATCTTCTTTTATTAATTTTATTTGTTAGTTTTTAGTTTTAATTCATAATGGTCTAAATACTTATGGTGAAACCAGTCTTCTTATGGTTGTTTAAATTCTAGAACAGTATGTCGCTATTATAAAAAAACATGTTGTTATTGTGAAACTGATATAGCATTATATTTATATTTTTATAAAATTAAAGTGTTATATATATATTTTTTTGTTATTTAATTATGTGAATCTGTGGTTCTAAACCAATCCAATCCATATTTAAATAGATTGGTTCGGATTGGTTCCATGATTTAAACGGATTGAATTGGTTCCAATTTTTCAGGAACCGTAAATAACGGATTGGTCCTAGTTTTATCCCAATCTAATCCAATCCAAACCATGCTCACCCCTAAATACAAATGTGAAAGAGAAAGCACAACCTCCCACACAAGCATACTAGAGTTTTGGTTTCTCTTCTAAGATCAAATATTAACACTACGGGTATGTTTGGTAACATTTACGTTTTCAGTTTATATTTACAAAAATTTTATAAACTGGCTTTTGTTTATTTTTTGAAAAACATAAACTACAAACACGTTTGGTAATTGACAAAATGTTTAAAAAATTTTAAAAATATAAAAAAACCTGAGAAATGGCAAGTGGTGGCAAGTGGCAGCAGAAGACGATGGTGGAAAGTGGTGACGGTGGGTGGTGGGTAGCTGGCGGTGGTGGGTGGTGGCGGTGGATGGGTGGGTGACGGTGGCGGGTGGTAGTGAGTAGGAGGTGGTGGTGGCGGGTGGCGGGTGGTGGGTGGTGGTGGCAGGTGGGTGGCGGATGGCGGGTGGTGATGGGTGGCGAGTAGGTGGCGGGTGGTGGGTGGTGAGTGGCCGATGGCGGGTGGTGGTGGGTGGCAGGTAGGTGGTAGGTGGTGGTGGTG
>NW_021025825.1:1042759-1057304 GCF_004153795.1 Camellia sinensis | reverse complement strand
GTTATATATTTTTTTGTTATTTAATTATGTGAATCTGTGGTTCTAAACCAATCCAATCCATATTTAAATAGATTGGTTCGGATTGGTTCCATGATTTAAACGGATTGAATTGGTTCCAATTTTTCAGGAACCGTAAATAACGGATTGGTCCTAGTTTTATCCCAATCTAATCCAATCCAAACCATGCTCACCCCTAAATACAAATGTGAAAGAGAAAGCACAACCTCCCACACAAGCATACTAGAGTTTTGGTTTCTCTTCTAAGATCAAATATTAACACTACACGTTTAGATTTAAAATTTATGAAGGTAAAAAGAAAGAAAAAGAGAAAAAAATAATAAAGAGAACTCTGCCTAAATCCTTCTGTTATTATTAATTTACCCTTATTATTAAATTGAGCTGAAATTGTTGGTTTATTTGCTGAAATTGAGTATAAATTTAGCTGAAATTGTTTCATTATTTGATAAAATTGAGTTGATATTAACCCATAATGAAGTAATTACTTAGATGAGATTGAACTGAAATTAAAAATTTTGTGGGTTTTATTTAGGATAAAAATAATGTCTTACCTGTCTTTTGTCCAGAAGGTTTTATTTCACAAACTATTTGGCACAATGAAGTTTAATTTCAAATGTAGTTGACAGAAACAAAAATTTAGGCCAAGTTTGGCATATACAAAATAATCCATCTTTTTATCTTTTTTTATCACATCATCTTTCTACTTTTCTACACATCTTTTCGTAAAAAGATAAAAAGTGCACTTATTTAGGTCATCCCAGACAATCCCTTAGTAAGAGAATTAATTTCCATAATCCAAAAAATAGGAATGTATATTAAACACCATTTACTGTATAAGAATATTTACCCAATTACATGATCAGATTATAGCTAACTTGATGACTTCAATTTTCTTGCCTAAAATTGAGCCACGATCTGCAAACCGAGAGAGAGAGAGAGAGAGAGAGAGAGGTGGAAAAAGAAAAAATCAAATAACCAAAATGAAAATGGAAAAACTGAGGTAGGTACTTCTAAGTTTAGCTTTGTTGAAAGGAGGTAAACACCATTTAACAGGCTTGATGTGAACATTTGAACAAGGTATAAAGCTTCTTCAGAGAACTATAACTAGGAATTCTATCTGAAATCTCATTGAAGCAAAAAAACATCTCCTAGTCATGTAGGAAGTTACAAATTGATAGACTAAAAAATGTGAACATGTCATATCTTCCTATTGTTTTTAATGAATTGACGAACATCAAACAAAGTTACAAGAATTATTCCAAATTTCCACAGCCAATCCTTTCCTTTTAACAAAAATATTCACTTCAAAAAGTTCTTATGAACCCTTCTGCATAAGGTGGACCAAACCAGCCTTGAACGTCTGTGTTGTTCGTATGTTAAAACCCTGATACATGACAAGGGTCCTTCATTAATTGGTGTGTGGGGATTGTTCAAGAACTGGAAATGAAGCATTGGTTTTACCACAACCAAGTGATTCTATATCAACCGAATTAATTATCTGAAGATGCATCAATTGTAGGAGAATTGCACCAAAATTCTCCAACGGTATCAGCTTCCAACTACGTTGTCCCGTTGAAAATGCTGTAAATATCACTGGAGATTGCCACAGTGCTCGAAGACACAGCAGTAAAAATCATCACCCACGATACCAGTCTATCTTTCTTTGTTGATATTGCATGAGTATCCCTGTATGAGGAAGTAAAAAAAAAATATATATCATCATGATGCATTAGAGAAAAGGTAATGTCATGTTCTGTAAATCTGAGATGGAAGGTTCTAAGATCAACATGCAGATACAACAATTCAATCTGCAGATTCTCCCTTTTTTAAGGCGTGATGCTATTTGATTGAGTTTTTTAGTATAAGAAAACAAATTATGATCCTGGTACTTTACATGGCCCAAAAAACTTCAACAACAGGGAATTCTTGCCAGTAAAAAAAAAGAGTAAAGTATGGCTGTGAATCTAAATTAAGAGGCTTTTAAAACCAAAATGTCCTTTTTATTTCCAGAATAGATGGAAATCCTTTAGAAAATAGTTTGAATCTTTTCTACAACATTCTAAATCAAAATGAAAGTTAAGTTTTAACAATGGAAAATAATAAATATATTTGAGGATTTTTTTTTTTTTAATAGAAAGGTACAAAATCATCCAACAATGTGCCTTTTGTATACTATCTCAGGATCCAAATTGAACTAATCTTATTGTGCTAGCTACAAAATAAGGCCAGTAAGAAAGGAATTGTCGAAATACTGTTAGTCTGAACCTTAAACCAGCAAATTTTATTTTTTTGGACCATTATGGATCTGAAATACAACGAAGCATGTTCACATTTCTTGGAATGGACTATTGCTAAATGTGGCAACTTGCAAGTAAAGTAACTATAATCATTGTGACTCACCTAAGAGCAACAGCAGCTGGAAAAATGAATCCAACGGAGACAGTAGCTGTGGCACCAGTGAACTGGAAGGCATCCCATATGCTAGGCACAAAATTGGCTCCCAGAAAAATGAAACCCATGAGAGCCACTGTTACTGAGAAGAATCTCCTGTTGTCAAAGGCAATCGGAATGGCATATGGAAAAAGTAGACCATCTAGGTTGAGGCGAAGGGAAAAGAATATGATTGGGAAAACAAGCATTAGGTGGATGCAATAACTCACTCTCACCACATCATTAAGCAAGGAACTATAAGGGATTCCAAGATCAGCGTCAAAATTGGCAAGTACATCATCCAGTGTGTGATTCCCAAAGAGGAGAAATCCAAAAAAGCTGGTAGCAAGATAGACAGATAAGCATAATGTGATTGATGTCCGGACAATTGACTTCATCTGGCTGGGGTCTTGTAGTTCATTCTCTATTGGGTGAACTGTAAAATCCATTAGAACAAGAAAGAATAGTAAATTATGTGGAACTGAGCAATTAAATATATCTAAATTATTTGAAGTCGTGCACAGAGATAACTATGGTATATTGTAAGCATTACATTTCATGCAATGCTATAAGTAGGTGCCATCTTTGCAACAAATAAGAGCAATGACCATCTATGAAGACCTCAATCAGCTAAATTAAGTATTTAAGTTGCAGGTAGCAGATGGCCATTTTATTATAGTGGGCTTCAATCAAATGCTACAATGAATAAAAAGTAGCCACATATATTATTACTCTTCAACAACAAATACCTGTGGAAAAGGTTTTTCTTCAGACTAATTGCAAAACTTGAATTTCATCATAAAGAACAGGCATACCAATCATGAGCATGTCTCTACTTCAACCTTTGTTCACATTCATATTGTCAAACAAATGAGACTAGATAGGGGAAAAGAACATTTTAATGCATATAACAGGAATATTTGTTTAACAATAGCATCATCTAAAATATAAATCAATAGCACCTCCTTGGTAATTGGGTATTTTTAACCTTTTGTCTTCAAACTATAAAAGTAAACTTAAGAAATCCACTGCATGACCCCATGACCCCTATAACAGAAACTTTTCTTAAACTAGGCTTAAAGAATAAAGTTGGGACTTTCTAGTGAAGTTAACAGTCAACTTGTTCAGAACTTGATAAGTTGGCAAATCCTATTAAATAAAAATATCACTTTCCTGTTGCATTCTTTATTTTTAAGCTTACCAATAGCTTCATTTCGGACTTACAAACAAAGCATCACAAAACCAGGTAGCCTGGAAGTCAAGTCAAGAAACATATATAACCATTTTGGGACAAAATTGAGTATTTGGTTTATGAGGTCAAAAGAATACCAAACTTTGAAGGTTATAGAAGTTTTTGTGCTTTTCGGAACTAAAACATAACAGAGAGGATGAAGAGATTAGAACTCACTATTATGGTGGCAGATATAGGCAGTGACTAGTATAGGTACAGTTGTGAAAAGCTTCCAGAAAGATGCCTGATCAACAAGTTCAGGCAGCAAGCGTGGCATTTCAATGCTTCCATTTCTCAATTTAACAATAGCTACTCCTGCTGTGATCACTACAAATACGACAGCCAAACCAACAGACAAGGCTGATGTGTACCTCAATGAATCTGAAATAATAAAAACAAAAAGAATCAGTGAAATTGTCATTTATTGCAACAAATGATATAATAACTGCAAATAAGTGACAAGATGTAACAATATATATCAAAACACTAAGAAGCACGGACACGGATACAAATGCGGATACGGGACACAACGATTTTAAAAAAATGGGGACATGGACACGGCTGGGACACGGCAATAAAATATTTTTTCATATATTTTTATTTGCATTCTAGATTAATATTACATTCACAAACAATCAGTATTAATAAAAATAACTAATTCTACATTTAAAAAAAAAAATTTAAATTAATACTTATAGTTTATATCTTTTTTTTATAGATGATCTATTAAGTATTTAAATCTATAAAAAAAAATAGTAAACATTCACCATTCAATATTCGTTAAAAGTACTAAAGAAAATGGGGGAAAAAGACAACTTGGCATATCCCTAGTCTATCCCTAAAGTATCCTGGCGTGAGCCCTAAAAATAAATTAATTAAATAAGGTGCCACGCCATGTGGCGTGTCCCATACGTGTCCCCAAAGTAGCCGCATGTCCCCGAAGTGTCCATGTGTCTGACATGGATACGTCATTTGTTTTGAAGTGTCGGTGCTTCATAGTCAACCCATAATTATATAAGAGAAATTGTCATTTATTGCAACGAATGATATAATAGCTACAAATAAGTGACAAGATGTGACAATATATAATAACTCTTGTAGTTGATTTGTATTTATTGTCTTATGAAGTAAAAATTGATTACATATATATCAATACATTCGTCAAGACGTGACAAATGATGTTTATCACTAAAAGAAAAATTTATCATTGAATTTTAGGAGAGTAGTGAATGATTTTCAAAATTTCAGGATCATATTTTCTGATTCCCGATACGTGATGCTTGATACTTTGGATGCCATTACACTGCGACCGATACTAATACGTATCCCAATACTGCTATTTAGAACCCACCGACAAAAAAAAAAATCTAAACTAAAACTGGTGCCTACTGAAAGCATTGATGTCAAGAGCAATAAAAACAGCCTCTGAGGTTTTTTTCTCCAACATTCCAACTGTGCAAGCTTGTCCAGCAAACCAAAGGGCTTTCCATTAATGAAGTTTGGAAAGTGTTCACCAGTACCATGTTCATTGGTTCCACAGCAATCTAAAATATCCAATTGGATACTTTCACCATAAATACAACCAATAGCTTTGCAATAATGCTTCCAAATTTCCTTTTACTGATCTTCATTATTTTCATTCTAGTAAATTGATTGGAATAGTTGTCCTCTCCCCAACGCAACACTAAAAGCCATTGCATTGTGTTGTTAGGCCTGGTAGGGCTCTTAAGTCTTAATACTGATGATAACAATAAGATGCAAATAAAGAGATTTCTTGAATCTTCAAATATAAAATAGGAATTCACTTTGTTGGTTAAGTGTAACCAGTCTCATGATGCTCATTGCACCTAATGACTTGGTGTACCAACTAAAGGTAATCAATAACCCCATCAGTGGATTGGCAGGTTCTTAGAGGAGGGCTGTATTGAGCTTAAGTAGGCACCCATTGACTTTGAAAGCAACGTCAACGCCAAATGTCAATTTGTTTAATCACACATGCTATGCTGAATGTGAAGATAAACAAACTGAGCTTACTACAATGTTTACTTTTTGAATCATCACTTATTCAAGCCGGTTTAGTTCTTTTACTTGCACATAAACTAATCACAGAATTGGACACAACCCTCTCACATGGGTGTGGGCCAGACACAACCTTTTCACATGGGTGGTTCTGTGATCAGTTTGTGTCCTAGACTTTTTCAAGGTGGTTTTCTAGTAGAAAAACAATCTCACCTCTTCTCAACCCCACCTAAACTACCTAAGCCATGCTTACTAGAGACACAGATAACTGAATTTTGCGTTTTATCTTCACATTAAGTAAAATTAAAAAAGGTTATACATATATATAAACGGAGACACTATTCAAAGACTCACCAAGGCGTTTGAATGAAATAAGAGGAGCAAAAACAAGGATGGTTGTGAGAAGCAGTAGGACGGAACGTTTGTCCCACCATTGTTGCCCAAACCATTCCTCCATCACACCTGAATAGTGGATCCCATCTGACCATGTCCCTGACAGCACGTCACCTGTTCACAAACTCACATTGCTTGATCAGTATCAAACAGTCAAAAATGAGCAACAAATTAACCAACAAAACAGTGTCAAACAAAACGTAAACAAAGAAGAGCACTAGCATCCTTAACATGTAGGCGAAGGAACCTAGTTACCCAATTGAAGGGTGAACCGTGACCCAATTAAGAGCAACTATGGCTGCGTCCAGAGCAAGGTACAGCATATTACTCACAAGGGTGAATTACAGTTTTGATCTTCAATATGACATTTGTGTCATTTTGGTTCCCCAATGTTTAATTGTGTCAATTTAGTCCCAAAGCTATAGAAAGTGTTTCAATTTGATCCACAATGTATAGAAAGTTATCCCCAAACCTCTTTTCGTCATCGACGGCATTAAAGTCAAGGGTAAATGTATAACTTTGGTGATCAAGATAAAACCGATCACATATTTTAGGGACAGGATAATTTTTTACATTAACGACACCACATATTTTTGGGACTAAATATGTAATATTTTAAGTGAATTCCACTCTTAATCCTGACTTTAATGCCTATTGATAGAATTTGTTCGGAGATAAAACTGAAACACTTTTATATATCAGGGACAAAATTGACATAATTTCAATATTAACGACTACAATGACACAAACTTCATACTTTGAGAACCAAAAAAAAAAAAAGTAATTGAACTAGTATTTTATCTTAACCAAGCCAAAATTACTCTGGCACTAGTGTCTGCTCAATTCAAAACATATAAAACCTAAATGTATGATCAACAAAATAAACAAAAATTTCAAAAAACTGATTTCGTAAATTGGAAGTATGATCAACAATAGAAAGAGAGGTCAATGGATTGTACCAATGATGATCATGTAGACAACGAGCGTGCCGAGATTGTTGATGACGATACAGGCCTGCAAGAGGTTTCGTCCTGCACCACCGAACGCATCGCCGACGAGTCCCGAGTAAGAGAACGCCTTGGAAGCTCCTCAATATCATATCGATCGAAGCCTCCGTCAGCATCGCGCCGAGAACGATAACGATGAGTCCCGGGACCATCCCCAACTGCTTCAGAGTGGCCGGAAGGGCCATGATTCCGGCACCGACGACGGTGGTCGAGAGGTTAAAAACTGCGCCGGAGAACGACGCGCCGCCGAAGCCGCCTTCGGAGTGTTCGGAGTCGCCGTGATTCTGAGGGAGGAAGGGAGTCCTAGGGCTCCGACGGTGCTTCCGGTCGGCGAAGGTCATTTTCTTAATTTGCGATTGCGAATTTTGGGGCTTCCGATTTATGGGATGGACGATTTTAGATTCGGAAGAGTGGACAAAAGCAAAAGCGAGCTACTAATTTTTATTAACGGTTTTTTAATGCGGGGAATTTTACGCGGGAACTAACTTGGACAACCATTTTCTTCCTGATACGACGAATGAGTTGATGACACGTGTAAATGGTCCCACTAAATAGCGTGGAGCTTCGTAGACTCCGATCGTTGAAAAGTAAATGAGGCAAGTGGTCACTTGCCATACCAAACCTACTCAACAATTAACAAATGAAGAAAAAAAGTTAATATAATGTTGTTCGTGGTCACCATCAACATACTGGTTTACTCTCCGATGTACCCGAAAAAAAAAAAAAAAAAAAAAAAAAAATAACATACTAGTTATTATTGTAAATTACAAATATATAGATCAGATAATACCGATATAGATAAATAATCATAAATTAATTTTTAAAATTAAATAACAATGTAAAATTTATTTAGAATATGTAGTAAAAATAATTTAAAAATAATTAAATTGTATTCATTTTTATTAGAGTTATAAGGAAAAAAAAATTCTTCTGTCGTTAATTGTGTACTCTAAGTTCTTAATATTAGAAGTGAGCATGGTTCGAATTGGACCGACTTGGGATAAGATCAGAACTAATCTGTTACCTACAGTTCCTAAAAAATTGAAACCAATCCAATCCGTTTAAATTATAGAACCAAAGTGAACCAATCCTTTTAAACACGAATTGGATCGGTTTAGGACTACAGATTCACATAATTAAATAATAATAATAAAATATATATAGCACTTTAATTTCATAAAAACATAAATATAGCGCTATATTAGTTCTACAATAGCAACATGTCTTTCTATAATAGCGACATACTGTTCTAGTATTTAAACAACCATAAGAGAACTGGTTTCACTATAAGTATTTAGACCATTACAAATTAAAACTAAAAACTAACAAACAAAAATAATAAAAGAAGATATTATGCGGGTTTAGATTTGAGTTTAGGTTTTATACGGAATAAGAGAAGATACTATGGGAGAGGATGTATAATAAAAATATAGGTTATTTGTATATGGTCTGGATCGGTTCTAATCTGGAACCATGGGGTTCAATCCGGAACCAATTCGTGGACTATGGATTTTTAATTCTTCAATCCAAAACCGAACCACGGATTCAAAAAATCAATACGAACCTACTGGATTGGAATGGACTGATTCGGATTACGCATTTCACGGATTCCTTGTTCAGCCCTACTTAATATAAAATATATGTCATAATTTAAAAAATTTAAAAATTATATTTATGATAAAATGTAGGGCAAACTTCACTTTATCCCCTGTGGTTTGGGCCGGGTACGGTTTACCCCCTTGACATTCCGAAATCATCACATAACCCCCACGTGGTTTGTGGATTGAAATGCACACTAACTTATGTTAACAGAAGTTGTAAATTGACAATTATATCCTCCTTATTCTTCTCTCTCTCTCTTCTTTCTCTTCTTCTTCCTCCATACCCATATTTTACATATATATATATATATACACATATCAAACCCATATTTTACTGTCCAAACTTTTTCTTCATCATACCCAGAAGTTGAACCACACGCCATGTATCACACCTCGACATAAAGCTACGATCTCCCATATCCTGGTGACAATGCTGGCTAACTCGAAGACATGGATCCGCTGGCGATGCTCAACGCTTTTGCAACACTTTGATACAAAAGTTGCACACAGAAGTACACAGCCCAAACAATAGCGATAACAAGTAAAAACCACTGCCGATTCCACACCCAAACACATAAACCAAAAATCGACGTTGGACCTAAACCAGCAAAGACTCAGGCTGGTGCCAGAGTAGCTAACAAACTCAAAATCTAAATTATGGTGTGATAAACATCATCAGACCTCTGCAACAACAATAAGGATAGTTGTGAAACCTTTCTTGTTTGAATTCATCTTGTTCCTTCGAAACTAAAAAGCATACACAATACAATGACTCCAAGAGGGATGGAGCTTATGGCAACAAATAAACCACCCCATTATTTCATTAAATTACTTGTGTCTTTTTTTTTCTCTTCCCATTCTTTCTTTTTCAAAATTATATTCACACTTCCTGTTATGAGCTTGGTCTTTCATATAAAAACAAAAAAAAACCAAGCCATCTAACCTTCTCACAAAAGAGAAACAAAACCTTCTCACAAAAGAGAAACAAAAAAAACGTAAGAGGAAAAGAAAAAGGAAAAGAAGATGAGCAGCAGGGTGGGGAATGTGTACCCCACCCATGAATGCAAGAATAGTTGCAACAAAATATGGTATGATGGTGATGGTGATGGTGTGGTGGTGGCCAATGTGATGGTACTAATTTAGATGGAATGAAGGGTTATTCTTCCCAGACAAAACAATCACAGTTCGCTAGAATACTTGAATACTTGGAAGATCTATATAAAAAAAAAAATAGAAAGAAAGAGCAGAGAGAGAAAGATTTATGTTAAAAAAAAAAAAATAGAGAAAGAACAATGGTATAGCGATTCCAGTTTTGACCCAACCTTTATTGTATTCCAAACTCAGGTTTCGTGCTTTAGTGTTGTTCATCTCTTTTTCCCTTGTTTTCCTTTAAGTTTGTCTTTTGGATTGTTGTGGTTGTGCTTGGAACAGGTTGGTTGCTTGATTTTCAAACTCTTGTTGCCCAAATTTTTGCTCATCCGCTCGAGCGGCACTTCTTGCACTCGAGCAGACTTTACAAACTTTCAATACTTTTGCAGGTCTGCAAAACTACTTGGAGAGTGTATTCTACGCTTGAGAGGTTCTTTCTACGCTTGAGCGGCCATTTCTTTCGCTTGAGCGGTTAGTCTGTTTCCTGTAAAACTACTGGATGTGTGTTTTCTACGCTCGAGCGTCACTTCTTGCGCTCGAGCGGTGAGGGTCTTTTTTCATTGTGTCTTGGCGCTCGAGCAGAACAACTCATTGTGTCTGGTACTCGAGCGTCTGTGCATATATCAGTTCGTAGTAGCATCTTTTTACATCTTTTCCCATCAAAACCCTAGATCGGGACCCCCTTTCTCTAAACACTCTCTCTCTTTCTCTACATTTTCACCTAGTTCTAGTGATATCTCTATCCACTTGCCTTTGTTAAAAAGTTAGAGCATCCCAAGGGCTACATTTTGATCCGATTAAAGCTTGGTTTTGGCGTTCTTGAAGTTTCTCCATATCTCCCTTTGGTCTTCTAAGCTTGAAGTAGTGATTTTCTACACCTTCTTATGATTTTTAACTTAGTCATTGGTTGTTGTGTAACAATAGTGGATTTTGGGAGTATTTTGGACAAACCTAGGGTTTGGGATGTAAAATCAGAATAAGGGTTTCTAGTGAATGTGACATAAATGGTCATGGGATTTGAAAATGAGGTTATATTGTGTCACAATTGTTGATTTGACATTTGGGAAAGAGGAAAATTAACCTAAAATGGTTCAAATATCCCTAAAATGGTTCAAATATCTATTTTGTATATAAATAAATGAAATTGGTTTTATAAATATGAAATTGGATGAATGTTGATGTAAATTGTGGAGTTGGATATGCATTACCTCACACTTTTGGAAATTTTGAATAAATTATCGGTCTTGAGATTGAATATCTGTTTAGAAATATCTGTAATTGGGCTATCGGTGGAGGATAACTATGATTGTTGTACAAATTGCATGAGGATTAGGTGAATTAAAACTAATCTTTTGTGGGTTGTCATTGAATATGACTATGTTTTAAATACATTGTATATGTATGATTGGTTGAGAGGAGCAAGGAGAAAGGAGATGTACTCCATGTTTAAGAGGAGATAGGGGATGGACTCTATTGAATTAAGTTGGTCTGTGTGTCCTGGATGAAAGTCTTGAAACTGCGCGTATACATGGGTGTTGATCCTGCGGATGAAATTTTCGTAAAATAACAAATTGAAGTGTTTGTGTGATAATTGTGATAATTTGGGAACCACTGAGTTATATTCTCAGATGGGTTGCTTGAAAGATAATGAAATTGGCTCATGAAGTGAGATGAAATGAATTAATTTGAATTGACGCGAAGAAAAAAGGATTGAGATGTGGATTTTGGTACTTTATGATTATATAGAATATGGATTTATATTAGATGTGATAGGGGTGGTGAATATGATGCACCTTTTAATGAATTTTGTGCACAACATGACATTATTCACCAAACTACAGCACCCTATTCTCCGCAGCAAAATGAAATTACTGAAAGGAAGAATAGAACCCTAAAAGAAATGATAAATGCCATGTTACTAAGTTCAGGCTTACCACAGAACTTGTGGGGGGAAGCAATATTGTCTGCTAATTATGTTCTTAATAGAATACCCCACAAGAAAACCAAAAGCATTCCTTATGAATTGTGGAAAGGTCGACCACCTTCCTACAAATACTTAAAAGTGTGGGGGTGTTTGGCAAAAGTTGAAGTACCTGTTCCTAAAAAAACTAAAATTGGACCAAAAACAGTAGATTGTGTGTTTATTGGTTATGCTCAAAATAGTAGTGCATATCGGTTTCTGACTTATAAATCAGATATACCTGATATAAATGTGAACACTATTATAGAATCAAGGAATGCTGTGTTTTTTGAACATGTCTTTCCATACAAGAAAGGACAGGAATTAAGTTCAAAGAAAAGAACTTATGATTGTACACAAAGTCAACAGACTAATGACAATCAAACACAAGAGACTAGTAATAGTCTCAACCAACAGGATTTAACTAATGATGAACCAAGACGAAGTAAAAGAGCGAGAACATCAAAATCCTTTGGTCTTAGGGGCCTCCCATACTTGTTAGAAAATGAACCTCAAAGCTTTAAAGCTCTTAGCGAGTCATTCCAAGTCGCAGCTTTAGTGGAAAAGTTACCACCGGCTTGGAAAGATTTCAAAAATTATTTAAAACATAAACGCAAAGAGATGACCATCTAATTTTTTTTTGGAGACTTAATTCAGTTTGGTAACAACTAGGATTTTGGTAAAACAAATCCCAAGATTTAACACATATATTAAATATTGTTTATGTGTGCCGTGGGTAGTAGCAGCAAGTAATTGATTCGGTGGAATTGCACTTGGTAATCAATGCGGTCCACTTTGCTTTGTGTAGCAACAATTTGTTTGATATTAATTCAATTCAGTGGGCTGTTTTCAAGCATTGTTTAAAGGCTTTTGACGACTTCGACTTGCAGTCGGTGTTGATTTAGATTGTTATTTTGGGTCTTCTACAACTCTGGTTCTGAAGATTTTTGGTTCATCTATTTGGTGAGTCTTTCCTTCTTGTTTATTTGTGATTATTTGGAATTCACCTAAGGGTGGTTTTGTGAGACCATTCGTGTCTCGTTTGTATCGTTTGAAAACTCTTTGGTTGAATAGTGGAATCGGATTTCAGATCCCGTGGACGTACCTCACATTGAGGGAACCACGTAAGAAATTCTTGTGTTGCTGTTGATTTAATTTTTCCGTATAGTTTTTTATTCCCATTGATTGATTTATTGTGGGAAATCTTTGATTTTCCTAACAATGGTATCAGAACTTACGGTTTATTTGAGTGTTATTTTATTTGTGTAAATCAATGGAGGGGAATGTGGGTCGTATGTCTAGCTTCAATGGAAGCAATTGGGTAACTTGGAAAACTAAAATGCAAGACTTATTATTTTGTAAAGATTTGTATGGACCTTGAGGGTGATAGTGGCAAAACTAAAGGGTATGAAAGATGATGAATTGAATAGGCTTAAATCGAAAAACCGGTTGGTGGTTATCCGTCAATGGATTGATGACAGTGTGTTTCATCATGTTGCTACTGAACTTCAGCACATGATTTAATGAAAAAATAGAAGGCTTTTATGATAAGAAATCAGCCACAATAAAGCCTTTCTGTTTCATAAGTTGGTTAATTGAAATATAAAGATGGCAGCCCCGTTCCAAAACATTTGAATGAATAAAGAGTATTGTTAACCAATTTGCTCTATGAAATTATTTTGTATGATGAGTTGCAGCTTTGATGCTACTTAGTTCTTTGCCCGAAAAGTTGGGAGACTTTGGTTGCGACAGTTAGTAATCGGCACCTGATGGAGTTGTCACAATGGGCCAAGTCACGAGTAGTTTGTTGAATGAAGAAACTAGAAGAAAATCAGCGGGTTACTCGCATTCAGAAGCATTTGTTGTAGAGGCCGAAGCAAAACAAGAGGGGGAGTAAAACTCCTCATGGTCGTGATCAAAGCCGTGATAAATCAAACATGGTTCTTTTTCAAAAAAGGCATATGAGTCGTTATTATTGCCATGAGAAAGGGCACATGAAGCGAGAATGCCAAAAGCTCAAGAACAAGGAGAAAAGGTGCGACAAAAGTGTGGATAAGAAGCAAAAGACCACAACGGCAGTTACTACCGATGATCTCATGGTCCGTTGTGAGCATGTGTATCAATTTGTCGGGCCAGAGAGCAATTGGGGTGACGGATTCCTGGTGCTTTCTTTTATGTGACTTCTCGAGTTGATTTCTTCACTACCTACACGAAGGAGATTATGGTTTTGTTCGAATGGGTAATGAAGTTTGTCCAAGAATTATTGGCATGGTGATGCTTTGCTTGGAAACAAATTTGGGCTGCAAGTGTTGTTCAATGATGTAGGCATGGTTCCGACATTCGCCTCAATGTTGACATTCTACTAGGACAACTAATGATGAAGGCTTTCACAACAAATTTGGTGAGGGATATGGAAGCTTCACAACAGGGTTCTTTGGTGGTTGGCTAAAGTGCAAGAAGACTCATACACTTTATGTCTGATCGCAGGAAAATTTTTTAAAAGGGTTGTGTCAATGCCGTTGAATGTAGATACTTCTACCGAATTGTGACCAAAGCGGCCTGGCCACATGAGTGAAAAGGGACTGGCAAGTATTGGTTCAAGGAAGGAGCTTTACCCGTTTGAAAGGTACACATCTTTAAACTTGTGTCATGTTGGCAGGTAAACAACATTAGGAGTTTCTTTTCATAAAAATGTGCCTCTAAGAAAGAAAAATGTTTTAGGAGTTATCTCTCTCCA
>NW_021025825.1:1006529-1042734 GCF_004153795.1 Camellia sinensis | reverse complement strand
TATAATATATAAAATATATTATACCTAAACCAAACCAAATTAAAATTCTTTAACAAACCAATTGGGTCTCAAACTCCAATAAGGAGGTATACCCAACAAACTCACCCCAACCCAACTTCCCAAACCAATGCTTAAGAATTGTGTTTACTCATTTATATTTTATGATAGGTTTTTTTTTGTCAATAAAATAACCAATGATAGAGTTTGGTGAATACAATGGACAGGGGAACACCATTTCAACATCGAAAAATTACACATCAATAATTGTCATAAAAAAAAAACCGTATTTACAAAAATGTGATAAATATTAATAATTAAAATCATAAGCATTTTCACAAATGTGTAATAATTTTTAAAAACCTTCATGAATAGTAATTCTTCCTTTTAACAAAAGGGGGAAAAAATAGTATAATTCAAGAATTTAATACAAAATCATGAAACAGGCTTTGATTTTAAGAAAAATGTATTTAAATTGAAATAATTCAAAGTATTACACTTTCATGAAAATGCAAGTCAAAGGAAGTGAGAGTTGTATACCATGTTACAGACAACTCGTTTATACCTCTGTAAAAATGTAATTATTTTGAGTTATTCACATTTAAATACACTTTTTTTTCCTCGATTTTATCACTTTAAAATAATAATCTTATATCAATTTATGTTTAAAAAATATCATATGAAATCATTCTAATAAAATTTTTTTTTTAAATTAAAGTTCTATAAAAATATCATTTTTCAAAGGAAAAAAAATTGTATTGTAGGGTTACACAAAACTTGTTCCCTCAGGCACTCATTTATGACTTGTTCTTGCAGCACATTATTGAATGTGATGTAGGGCATAAATATTCGACCAAATTGTGTGCCCCATCTGTTTTTCTTTTTGATGATGTTGAGACTTGACGTAACATATTTTATTGCCACAATACCCAATAAATCAAACACATTCTAATTCCTTGCGAAAAACGTCAAACCATCGAGTAGGTTATCTTTTTATATAAACTTTGACTTTTTAGGTTTTTATTTATATTATTGCAATTTTTTTTTTTCTTTTCTTCCTGGCAAGAGGAAATGTGTTGTAGATAAGCCCCAATTGAGTCTATTGTTATTGATTTATTTAAATTTTTTCTTTCCCTGCTCAAATGAATGAAATTTTTAAGTTTATTTTGGGAAGTACGAAAAAAGTCAACTCTTTAAATTTTTTAGATTTTTTTTTAAATTTTTTTTTAAAAAAATAGAGAGATGATGTGACCCAAATAAACTAATATGCCAATAAGTTGGCTTTTTCCTAATTGCCAAAATAAGCCAATTGGTAATTCATATCTTGAGATTTGAACACAATAACATTTATTTTTAAGACACATATTAAGTTAACTTAAAAAGATTATACATTTTTTTGTTTCACTCAGAGCAACTCTAACCATAATTTTCATGTTTTACTAGCTAAAATATAAATGGGTTATATTCTTTATTTTGTCTATTTTTTTTTTAATCTACGTACTCCAACGTTACACTTTATTTTAGCTATTTACATACACAAACTGTTTAAGGAGTCTTCCAACACTCTTCAAATGTAGTTAGCCTTTGAAATTTTTTGTTAAAACAATTATTATAATAGCTCGTTTATTAGAGTGACTAAAGTATAATGATACTAGTTATAATAGCATTGAAAATATCTTACTTTCATATAAAATTTACAACACTTTTGAGCTCTTTAACATATAGTTAAGAGCAGACATTAACAAAATTCTTATTAATTTTGTTTACTATATTTTTTAGACATTTTAATTTATATTATATCATTATGTATGGGTCGTATTTTATGATATTACATATGATGTGATCATATAAAGTTCCTTAGGTATAAAAAAAGTCATGCCAATGGTTTTTCGAAGGCCGAGAGTTATGACTTTTAGGGCATGTTTGTTTGGGCGGACTGGATTAGCATTCCCATGACTAATAGTCCTAGGACTATGAATCTGTTGGATTATGTATCCTATCTTAACTAATAGTCAAGTTTAAAATAATTAGTCCGTACTTCAATTGTTTAACCAAACATGGGATTAATAATTTTATTGGACAATTAGCCCAATCCCAAGCTCATGTCCACCCAAACAAACATGGCCTTAGTGCATTAACCCAAAATTGTTTTGGACTATGAGTGTAGGAAAATTAGGCGTTACACTGTATGTCTATACTTGTTTTGCCTTTATATGAAAGAATGATTTACTCGATCATTTAAGTAGTCACCATAGACAAACAAGTAGATATAATATAACAAGTATATATATTTAGGTCTCGTTTAAGATGTAATCAATAAAGATAAAAAGATTAAAATAGTTAATAAAACAAAATATCACATTCAATTTAAAATTTAATGTTGATAATCAATGACATTAAATTTAAAAGCTATAAACTGTACATCAAATTATTGTTTTGTTGTAAGAGAAATCTTCTTCTTCTTCTTTTTTCTTTTTTTTTTTTTTTTTTTTAAAAACATCATTTTTTTTTTTGTTTAAAACATCATTTTAAGTAATAGTACATTTTATTTACAAAATACAAGAATGAGAAATATACACGTGTGACAGGGGCAATCAAAGTGAGAAAGGTTAAAGACATAGGGAAATAGAAAGAATTTATTATTGTATAAAATAGCATTGCATAGTAAGGAGTTCTTCCACCTTTTTAGTCTCCAAGTCGTTCCGTCTCTGTATTAGGGATGTAATAATGGTCCGGATTGACCTACTCAGGCTCAAGTTCAGGCCGGCCCAAGCGGGCCTCATTGGCTCCTTTTTTTTAGTGGTCGGGCTGGGGGCCTGCCCATGGGCCGAAAAGTGAGGCCCAAACCCAAGCTCAAGTCCACTCATAATAGGGCTACGGGCCGAGGCTCGGGCCATAGGTCGAGCCTAATCGGACTTTTTTTTTTTTGTGTGAAAAAAATGAACAATAAATACATTATCTATGTCGATTATTTATTAGGAATAAAAAATAAAAGAAAAATTATACTAAAGTATTTGAGTTAAGATTAATGAGATATTTTGTTTAATTATGTTTCATGATGGTATTTAAATTTAATTATGTATGACTTATTTTTTTTTTTTATGAACTTATAACTAAAAAAGTATGCAATTATGTAATTTTTTTCTTTCGAAATGAATAATTATATATATATATATAAATGAAAATTTTAATATTACAATATTAAATTAATTATATAACATTTATTGAATGAATAATTTTTATTTCAAAATGAAATAAAATATTACAAAAATTTATTTCATTAATAAAAATACGTGTAGATTATTGATGATGGTAGAATAATTGCATCACTATAGGTCAAGTGCATCCCAACTAGGTTTGCATCTACTAGCCTACCAATCATTTGCATTATACTCCACCTCAATAATCTAATACCAAAAATAAATAAATAAATAAGGAGTAAAAAACAAATTATTGATCAATCATCAGAGGAGACAGACATTTCAGTCGCGTTGCCCGAGAATATGTCATCCAAATCATTTTGAATTCGCTCTTTTCAATATAATTTCGTCTTCTTGTAAACGCATGAATATGATCTCTGGATATCATCAGTGCCTCAACCAATTGGAGTGAAAGCCTACTACGATAATCGCTCAACACCCGTCCACCTGCACTAAAAGTTGTTTCTAAAGCAACTATAGAAATAGGAACGGTTAGTATATCACAACCATCCGTGAAATCACAGGGCACAGTTTCATTTTGTTTCCACCATTTCAAAATGTCAAAATCATCGGAATCATCCACTGATGGGCTGTCCAAATAATGTTGTAGTTCAGAATTACTTACACTTAGATGTTGAGATATTCTTCTACTTTTTATTGCTAAAAAAAACTTAATCTCTCACATTGAGATGAGACTGATAGCGTAGTGTGTATAGGTGTATTTACAGATGCAGTTGTCCTGTATTCTTCAAATAATCTGTTACATGTTTGCATAATAGGGGCAAACTGTGTTTAATCAATGAAAATACGTTCTCAAAATTTTTGTTAGGATCAATTATTATAGCTAAACCTAAAAGATGAGGCAAAGAATCAAAATATTTATGAAATTTTTTCTTTCATTGAAGTAATAATGATTACATAATATTCATTACCCATATATTTTAGGAAAACTTTAATTATTTCTGCTAAAATATGTAAAACAAATGGTGAAGTAAGAATATATAGATAAGAAAATAATTTTGTTGAAATATCAAAACTTTTAAAAAATCTTTATACAAGGTTATTTGACACCAATTAAATTCTGTGGAAGTTAGTACTCTTCCTATTGATGTTGCAAAAAATAAATCTATGCTCTTCTTTGTTTACAAGCTCTTTTTAACACATTATACGTTGAATTCCACCTACTATCTATATCTAAAATTAATTTTTTAAATGGCATATTTTCTCGTTGACAAATATTTTTATATTCCGAAATTCGATTAGCAGAAGATATAATAGTAACAACTGTATTTTTTATTACAAGTACAGAAGTCTCGTATACATGCATAGTTTCTTTAACAATCAAGTTTAAAATATGGACACAACAACGAACATAAAATAAATCACCATCAACAAATAATTGTAAAGTTAATTTTAAATGGGCTACAGTTTGATTATATTATGCTGCATTATCTAAATTAATCGTAAATATTTTATTTTGTAAAGGCCACTCATATAATACATTTCTTATTTCTACACTAAGCGAATGACCAATGTTTGGAAGTTTAACTAATTTAAATAAAATAATTCTTTTATTTAATTTCCAATCATTATCAATAAAAATGTGCAGTGATACATTGATATTCGAAACCATTATTTGACCACAGATCAGATGTTAAACAAACTCTTTCATTCAATTTTTTAAAAATGTCAAATAATTCACTTTTAACATTCTCAAATTTCTTTAAAATCCTATTTCTAGTAGTATTTCTTGAAGAACTTTGATATTGAGGTGCAAAAATTTTGTGAATCATTTCGGTAAAATCAAAACATTCACTAGTAGTAAATGGTTGTTCTTTTTTAATAATATAATTAATTACAGAATTTTATAAATTACCAGTTGATGAAGTCCCTAATTGCATTTGACTTCTAATATCAGGTCGTTGACTTTATAAATGTTTGTTAGCATGCCTTTTTAGATAACTAGTACCCCTGCAAATGCAGCACTAAGTAAATGTGTACAATATTTACATTTTGCTTTAAATGTAATTGTACCATCAGGATTATTTATAGATATTTTTTCAAAAATATTCCCAAACAATACTAGTTGTGTCCCTAGATGATAATCCAACTGTTGGAAGAGGGATATTAGAAGGAGAATCAACAGATTCATGTTGTGTAGTATATGTGTCAATATCGACATAAACATTAGGAATATTAGGATCTATAGTACTATAAGTAAAACAATATATAAGAATTAACAATTAATTTAAATAATGTGTAAATACAATGAGAAAAAATAATAATTAATATATGTTCACAAATAATTAATGAAAATAAATGAGTAGCTAATAAATTTAATTAAAATAATTAATATTACCGACTGGCGAATACAATACAGAAATTAACTTCTTTTGATAAAAGTTTCTTGTTGCACAATTACAATTGTCACTTAGGAATGACACTTCAAAATTAATTGATAGTTGATAGAGATTGAGAGTTTAAGAGAGTTTGAGAGAGAGAGAGAGAGAGAATTATTTGTGATATTTATTTTGGAAAAAGGAGGACATTTATAGTAGTTTGAAAGATTGAAGTAAATTTTTATATATATATATATATATATTGCTGTTGTATTAAACGGTAATATGACCGTTTGAAAATTTATTTATTTTTTATTTTATTTTTTTAAGTCTGCAGAGGTGCTCAGGTGCAGAATATAATTTTTTTTTTTTTTCATTCAATGAATGTAAGTGAAAAGTGAGTTGAGTGATGTAAGCATAGGCCGTAGGGGGCAGCAGGGATGGGCAACAACAATTAAGCTACATTATTTTTTATTTTTTTTCTCATTCATTGCAATAGTAACTTGAACTTGATTTCTGAGTGAGAGTAATGCAATGCATGATGAAAGGGGCAGGCAGGGGGTAGGCTGGGCAGGCAGGGGCATGGGTCTAGAATTATATATATATTCTTTCTTTCTTTTTTTCATTCATTCATTATAAGAAAATGACCGTTGTGTTGTTTTGTTTTTGTTTTTATTTTTGTTTTTTTATTTATGTTTGCAAGATCAATCTTTTATTTATTTTTATTTTTTTAATTATTTAATCGTTGCAAGTTGCCTTTTATTTTTATTTTTTTAAAATTTGACCATTGGTAGAGAGAGGCCGGGTGAGCCGGGCTGCCCGCAGGTCCCAATTTTTTTTTTGGGCCGGGCTGAGCTTTATACGGAAGGCCTAGGCCCAAACCCTAGGACCTGGGCTGGGCTTGGGCTCGAGCCTAACCGGGCTGAAACGAGTTGGGTCCACCTCGGCCCTCAGGCAAGTTTCGAGCCGCCTATGGACCTCGAGCTAATTTTACACCCCCACTGCATGTGTTCCACCGCATCATCATTATATTTAAAATATATAAATATATATAGTGTTATTTTGGTTTTTATAATTTTAATTTATTAATTTTATTTTTTATATTGTCTCAATTGAGTTCAATTAATAAAATTTGTTGGCAAATTGAATAGAAATTTAAGGGTAAAATCATTTCAAATAGAATGTCAACCCCTCAAATCCTTTGAGGAGAGTGAATTGATTATTTTACCAGGGCTGACCCTGGCCTAAGGCCAGTAAGGCCTACGCCTTAGGCCCCAAAATTTTGGCCAAAAAATAGAGCCCCAAATTTTGAAAAATGTTATAGGCTCAATGTTTCAAAATAACATAAGAGATAAACTACATAAATTATGGGTGTAATTTGTCTAATATCTATATATATGTGTTTTTGCCTCCAGGGGGGGAATGAAGTCATTACATTGGCAGGGAGGGTGAGGCATCTGTAGTAGGGTTCATAATGAACTACCATTGTTGTAAGGCTGTGGAAAGAACATAAAGAGTTATGTTAGGAATCTCAAATAAATTGTCAAATAAATTATCAAACCTCTCACATGGGTGTGGGATCCACAATACTCCTATAAGAGGTTTGATAATTTATTTGATAATTTACTTAGAATCCATAGTATTTTCAGCACAGAAAAGCGCAAGAGAACAATAATTGGAACCACAAATGTATTGAAAAGCATGCTGGTTCTTGGAAAGGACACCCTTTTGGATTGTGAAGGGTTGAATCCTCACATGCTTTATTAGGTTTGTTTGTTTTCTTGTATTTTTGCAACACATTCTCAAAAACTAAATAAATAATAATATTAGCTTTTTTGATAAATTCACTTTCTAAGAGCTTTATGCCATCTAATCCATATTCTTTTTGACTATTTCATTAGGTCCTATTTGAGATAAGAAGACCAAAATACTCTTTTCATCTACTTATGTTCCATTTAGTTCACATTATTTTCTTATGTTTCAATAAAACCTATGGGTGACATAATTACCAAAATACCCCTAATGTGAATGTTCACACCGTCAATGTGAATGTTCATATCGTCAATGTGTAGGGGCCTGGCCCATGTCGATCCTCGTGGGTGCCCGGAAAAATTCGAGTGAGGCCGAGACGGGCCCGGGCCGTTGACAATGTGAATATTCACATTGACATGTTAACATTCACATTAATAGGAGTGTAAAATTGGCCCGCGTCCCATGGTGGCGCGAAACCCGGCCGTGGCCCATGAGCGGCCCGAGGCGGGCCCGGTCCGGCCCGTTGACATTGTGAATATTCACATTGACATGTTAACATTCACATTGATAAGAGTATAAAATTGGCCCGCGGGCGGGCCCGGCTCGGCCCGTTGACAATGTGAATATTCACATTGACATGTTAACATTCACATTGATAGGAATGTAAAATTAGCTCGCGCATCGTGGCTGCCCGAAACCCGCCCACGGCCCGTGGGCGGCACGGGGCGGGCCCGGCCCGGCCTATTGACAATGTGAATATTTACATTGATAAGAGTATAAAATTGGCCAGCGACCCAAGGCGGGCCCGACCCGGGCCGTTGACAATGTAAATATTCACATTGACATGTTAACATTCACATTGATAAGAGTATAAAATTAGCCCGCGGCCCATGGGCGGCCAAAAGCCCGCCCGTGGCCCGGGAGGGGCCCGGTCCGGCCCGTTGACAATGTGAATATTCACATTGGCATGTTAACATTCAC
This sequence comes from Camellia sinensis, assembly GCF_004153795.1. Classification (NCBI taxonomy): domain Eukaryota; kingdom Viridiplantae; phylum Streptophyta; class Magnoliopsida; order Ericales; family Theaceae; genus Camellia; species Camellia sinensis. The sequence continues at coordinate 1,034,465 of NW_021025825.1, read as the reverse complement.
ATTGATAGGAGTGTAAAATTAGCCCGCGCCTCGTGGCTGCCCGAAACCCGCTCACAGCCCGTGGGCAGCCAGGGCAGGCCTGGCCATTTTTTTAAAATTTTTTTTACCAAAATTTTATTATTTTTCACAAAAAAAAAACACTAGGCCTCGGCGCGGGCCGGGCCTCAGACCGAGCCTTGAATGGGCCTTAACCGGGCCGATGGGCCAGGCCAAGCTTCAAAGTGATGGCCCAGGCCCTAGCCTAGGGTCTCGGACTAGGCTCGAGCCTGGGCCTAAACGAGCCTTTCCCGGGCCGGCCCACGGGCCAAAAAATTAGGCCCAGGCCCTGGCTCTAGCCCTAGCACAAGGGTATTCGGGCTTTAGACGGGCCGATGGATCGAGCCTCGGGTCGAGCCGGTGGGCCTGGGCCTAGCTTCGAGCTTAGGTCGGGCTTGGGCGTGCCTGGCTATTTTTTTTTAATTCTTTTTAATTTTTTCTACCAAAATTTTATTATTTTTCATAAAAAAATACATTGCGTCTCGGGCGGGCTGGGTCTCGGACTGAGCCTTGGATGGGCCTTAAGCGGGCCGATGGTCTGGGCCGGGCTTCAAAGTGATGGCTTAGGCCCTAACCTAGGGTCTCAGACATGCTCGGGCCTGGACCCAAACGAGCTTGCCCCGGGCCGTGGGCAGGCTTCGGGCAACCCACGGGCCGCGGGCCAATTCTACATTCCTATCAATGTGTTTGTTAACATGTTAATGTGAATATTCATATTGTCAATGGGCCGAGCCGAGCCTACCCCGAGCCGAGGGCAAGCTTCGAGCAGTGGACAAATTTTACACTTCTATCAATGTTAATGTTGACATGTCAATGTGAATATTCACATTATCACGGGTCGGGCCAAGCCCGCCTCGGGCAGCGGTCGGGCTTTGGGCCGCCCACGGGCTGCGGGCCAATTTTACACTCTTATCAATATGAATGTTAACATGTCAATGTAAATATTCACATTGTCAACGGGCCAGGTCGGGCCCGCCCTAAGCCGCTGGCTAATTTTATACTTTTATCAATGTGAATATTCACATTGTCAACAGGCCGGGCCGGGCCCACCCCGGGCCGCCCACGAGCCATGGGCGGGTTTCGGGCAACCACGAGGCGCGGGCTAATTTTATACTCCTATGAATGTAAATGTTAACATGTCAATGTGAATATTCACATTGTCAATGAGCCGAGCCGGGCCTGCCCCGGGCCTCGGGCGGGCTTTTGGCCGCCCATGGGCCGCGGGCCAATTTTATACTCTTATCAATGTGAATGTTAACATGTCAATGTGAATATTCACGTTGTCAACGGGCCGGACCGAGCCCGCCTCGGGCCGCCCATGGGCCACGAGCGGGTTTCGCGCCGCCACAGGACGCGGGCCAATTTTACACTCCTATTAATATGAATGTTAACATGTCAATGAGAATATTCACATTGTCAACGGGCCAGGCCCGCCCCGGCTCGCGGGAGGGTTTCGGGCCGTCCACGGGCCAATTTTACACTCCTACCAATGTGAATTTTAAAATATGAATGTTCACATCATAAAATTGCTAACCGTTCAAAAAATATTTATAAGGGTATCAAAATTAAATATATGGGCATAAGTGTCCAAGAAAATAATATAAATCATGAAAAAGGATTTTATAGAATAAAACTATACATACATGGGACTAAATGGATTAAAAAATTCGTTCATGGACTTCTTGGATTAAAGCACTTCTAAATGAGATTTATCAATAAAAATTCTTATATATATATATATATGTACAAAATTTCCTTACACAATGTCGTGGTTCTTGTGATCTTATTTCATAACAAACCCCCTACCACATTATTTTGCATGATTTTTTTTTTTTTGGTATAAAAATTTATTTTTATATATCATTTGTCATAAATATGTAATGAAAAATAAAGTTGAAAAATAGCATGTTTAAAACTGAACAACAATAACAAGAACAATGATGATGACAACAACGCCGCCTCTTTATTCATGTAACTTCTACCTTCTCCTCTATCAATGTGAAAGAGATTGTGATTTATGAGTAAAAATTCAGTATAATAGTATATGATATCACTAACACACAATAAACCCCACGTGTGGAGGGTCAACTCTCACTTTCTAGGTGCTACATATATATTAGAGGATAAATGGTGAGAAATTATTAGACAATAATACCAATTACGTGATATCACTCTTGCATTGAAATTTTTCTGTGACTTACATCTTTTTTTCTTTATTACATGATTGGAATAGAGATTTCCATTCAATGAATAAGGTTACAAAATCAATCTATATCCAAAATTAATAGTTTATGATTGTTTAGTCAAATTTAAATCCAAAATCAACTGTTTATAATTATGTTTTAATTCAAAATAAAAATATTATGGCTCTTGAATTAATTTTGAGCAAACCTAATCTGATATCCTTACAATTTTATGAAAAAAGATAGAAAATCCTACACTAATGACATTTTATAAAAAGAAAAATGTAATTAAACCATAAGTAAATTAGAGCTCTTTAATGAAATCTTGTGAGATGACACCAAAAAAAAAAAAATAAATAAATAACAAAAAAGTAAGTGTTATTAAAGTGTTGCAGCAGCTAGGGGTGTCCTCATAAAAAATTGAAATTTGGCCAAAAAATTCTCAATATAAAAAAAAAAAAAAAAAAAAAACATAACAAAAAAATAAGTGTTATTGAAAGTGTTGCAGCAGCTAGTGGTGTCCTCATAAAAAATAGAAATTTGGCCAAAAAATTCTCAATATAATTTTCTAAAGTGATAGTCCAATATTTTTAATTTATAAAAGCATTTAGCATAAATTTATTCTACAACAAGGACACAAAATTAAAACTTGAACTCTTAGTACAAATTCCATTTCATAATTCATTGCATTTTCATATGGTGAATCCTCTCAAGATACTTTTATCTATGGCCATCACTAAGCACCACCAAAACACTCTCACTTTACCGTTCGTTAGCCAAAAAGAAATTGATACCTACATGAAGCGCATTTTTCTATACATTACTTGGATTTACCATAATCACTTCCATTCGAAATATTTTTAACATCCCTCCGTTCATCAACGGGTTTTCATTTCATGAATTCAAAAACTAGCATCCAATTTAAAACAACGGTTTTTCAATTCTTGAAGCAACTCATGAAATTCATAAATTTTATTCAAAATATGATCATTGAATCAATATATAGCAAATGGGCTATGATGGTAGTTTCTACCATAACATCATTGTCCACCAATGGCCAACAATCCACCTCTACAATATGCAATAATTTCATAATTTAGATACATTCATCCTCCATATCAAGTAGATACAACAATTTCAATAACCTATGCAATTTCATAATTTATATAATTTAGGACTTTAAGAAATTTGGTCTTTCTCAAATTAAAACACCGCATGCTCTTTGATATATAGAAAGTAGGTTTGATAATGAAATTGTAAGAAAACACCCAATCATTTCCAAATCGTAACATCTAATATGCAATTTCACAATTTTCCCTATCAATCTCCCGAAGGAGTATACCAAAATTACCACACATATTCATAAAAACCCATATTAAGCGCGCGCGCACGCGCGCACACACAAAAAAATTAAAAATTAAATTAAATAAATAAATAACTATCTCAAAGAGAGAAGAGGAGAAGGAAGAAAATCAAAACTTGACAAAATGAGAATCAGTTTGGATCAAAGTGAAGCCCTCGTCGTATTCTACTTAAACTTTCCAATCTAAGGCACCCAATCTAAGGTGTTTGTGTGTTAAATGTTATTTGGTAAGAATTATAGAGAGAAGATAGGAAAGAGGAAAGAGAGGAGAATGAAGGAAAGGAGAGAGAAAAGGTTATGTCGGACTGGTGATCGCTCGCTCACTCTTGATATGCGATCGATCCCTCATCAATCGCTGCATTTTGCTTTTTACACTAGATGAAATCCAAGTATGACGATCGATCACTCCTCAATTCAATCGATCGATCAACTCTCTCACTCAATAACACAACCAACTCCAATTCTAAATCAAAAGTGTGAAATAAGCTAATCTAACATCAATTATACAAGATGATGATATAAATAAGTGTAACTACTCAATGCGATGAATGGTTCATGCCCGAATGTACAGTGGATACAAGTAATTGGGTCGGTTGGTGACCCAAGGTGTTACAAAAAAACCTTTCACTATATGGAAACTTTTTATTTTTATTTTTATTTTTTTATCTAATCAATAGAATTGAATTTTAAAAAATTATTTCATCTATATGTTAGACAGATATTTAGGAACATGCACATTTATTTTATGATTTTTGGGGCAAGTTGAAAATTTTTATTAATTTTGGAGGCGTTTGTTTCGTGGGATTGAGGTATGAGATTGGACTCTATATTCAATAGATTTATTAGTCCATCATTTAGTTAGAAAAATAAATGTAAAATTAATAGTCAAATACACATCATTTTTAGTCAAATAATTCAAAGACTATTTATGTCAAGACTAACATTCCAGTACATTGCAATTCCCTTTATCCACTTTATCCCAACAAACACCCCAAGTCTTGTTTATTTATTTGTATATTTAAAATCATATTTTATATTGAAAATTGAAAAACATTATAATCATTATGATGGTTAGTGATGGTGATAATTTCACTTTTCAAGCTTATTACACCAACCCCTATTTAGTAAAATTAAAAGAACCAAAACTAATATAGATAGTGTGAAAATAAAAGAAAAAATAAATATCAATGTAAAAGAAAAATAATATTATTTTTTATTTATATGATTAATAAATTATTAATAACAATGGATCTAAATATTATGTGAATTAAAATTTTAACGCTATGTTTAATTGAGAGATTTGGGAAGGAATTTAAAAAGAGAAAGGGAAACAGTGTGTAAAATTAGGTAAAATATAAATTTTACCTATCTGTTCCCTTTCTGTTTTCAAATTCCTTCCCAAATCTCTCAACCAAACACAGTGTAAGAAAGTCTAATGTAATTATGTTAAAATTATGAAAGTCTAATATAATTATGTTAAAATTATAAAATTTGTTATATTTTTTCTAAATCTCAAACAAGTCAATGTAATTTCAAAATTGTGTGTATAATTTTTTATTTTTTATTTTTTGGATAAATCCAAGCACTAAAGTCTTTTTTATAATGGATAGAGATGTCAAATACAGTCTAGTTAGATTCCATTAATGTCACGTAAAAATGTCGATAAGTTTTTATCATTATGTTTATAAGACAAGGACTTTAATCGCTCCATAAATATCGTTCGTGGGAGACAAATTGAGATCAATAATTTAAGTTGGCTTTTCGGTAAATAATATATGTCCTAAGGACATATGGTAAGGAAGTATTAAATTGACACAACTACTTTCACTAGTATAGAAAATTGTAAAAACTTTGTTAAATTAAATAGTTATTTTTTATATTTTTTTCATTTTCATTTTAATTTTTTATTTTATTTATTTATGTTTTGGAATATAAATAATTTTTAAAATTTTGAAAACATTTGTTTGTTTGTATTTATTTTTATTAAATCAATTTTTAATTTTTTAAACTAAAATTTGAAAATTTAACCAAACAAAAATAATTCCAGGTCTTTCTAATTTGGATTAACTTGTTATAAAAATAATGAAAAATATAGTACCTAAAATTAAAAATAAAAAATAAAAGAGAAGATAAATGGTAAACAATTGAATAACCATTTATCATAAAAGTTTGTTAAGCTCTCATATGAAAATTTTAGTTTTTTTAAATTTTTATTTAATTTTAGTTAATTATTATTTTTTTAACATTACATTATAATAGCTAAAAAGCTTACCATCAAATTCATATTTTTGTCCACATAAAAGAAATATCAGCATTTACAATAAATTATATCACATGTGAATTATCCGTGTTGTGACTCAATGGGGTGTGTTTCGATCCTTTTTTGATGACCTAAGCTATTTATATTATAAAATTTATCGAGTAAATTATTCATAAAAATTTAAAAAAAAAAAGTTATGGACATCTCTAACCCCACAACAAGACTATATTTATGTTTAAATAAAATAAACAATGAGCATAATTTTGATAAATTTTTTAAAAATAATAATTAAAATAGATTGCTGTGACTTAAATATAATCTTGAGTAATTTGATATTTCGACAAATCTTGTAATGAAAATAATTTATATTATTAAAATAAATTGCTATGACAGCACCCATCCACTGTCGTGTGAAAATAGAATATGTGTTTACAATATAGTGATAACAACTCACAAAATTACTCATATCTATTTTCAACATGAACATACTCACATAATAATAAATCAAATACAATATTAAAATAAATTAACATATATGAATCTTACTTGTGGATTACGCATCTAAAATTTATTCAGAGTTGTGGCCCACAATAATTTCGCTCCTTACGTCATCAATATGTACAAGTACAGCTGCCTTGTGCATATCTCTCTCTCTCTCTCATGTAAAAATCATGAAAATTTAAAATAGAAAACTAATTTTCAAGATTTTTTTTTAGATTTCAATTTTTTTTTCTAATTTTTTAAATATTTTAAACAATATTTCTTATTTTTGAGATCCACTCAATCTAAATACATTTAGGAGTCGTTTGGTTTTTGAGTTAGGCTAAAAAAACACAAAAAAACAAAAAAAAAGTCAAAAAAAATAATAAACCAAAAATTACAAAAGGACAAAAAAAAAATTTGCCCAAAACAAAGCTAAAAAGTCAAAAAGGACAAACAAGAAAACTAAACAAACAAAAAAGTCTTACGCTAAAAAAGTCAAAAAAATCAAAAAGCCAATTAAAAAGTCATTGCCAAACGAGCACTTAAAATATATAAAATTTGTGCAAAAATCTTAACAACATTTATTATATACAATATATATATATATATATATTGGGATTTTTTACTTTAAGATCCATGATATTAAGATTTTATAAATAAAAAATATGGTGAATTACACTAATAGTCCTTATAGTTTAGGACTTGTGTCACTTTGGTCCCTGACTTTTCAATTGTGACACATTTAATCTTAAATTTTGAATTTTGTTCCAAATAAGGACAATTGAAGATATCATTAGATTTTTTAAGGGTAAAATCATCAATTTGATAAAATATAAACTAATTTGACAAAAATAAATGTCAAAAAAATATTTTTAATTTTTTTAAAATTATTTTTATCCACCAATGACAAAATTATGTAAAATTGATAAAAATTACATGATTAATTTTTTAAAATTAATTTTACATGATCATTATCCAAACACATAATAAAAATTAATTTGTAAAATTGATAAATCTTTTAGATATTTATTTATTTTTTTACCAAATTAATTTTTATTATGTGTTTGGGTAATGATCATGTAAAATTAATTTTTAAAAATTAATCATGTAATTTTTATCAATTTTACATAATTTTATCATTGGTGGATAAAAATAATTTTTTAAAAATTAAAAATATTTTTTTGACATTTATTTTTGTCAAATTAGTTTATATTTTATTAAATTAATGATTTTGTCCTTGAAATTAAAAAATAATATCTTTAATTGTCCTTATTTAGAACAAGATTCAAAATTCATGGTCAAATGTGTCACAATTGAAAAATCAGGAACCAAAGTGACACGATTCTCAAACTATAAGGACTATTAGTGTAATTTACCCTAAAAAATATGTAATATTTTTATAATAATTGGGATCCCTCAATATTTTCACAATAAAATTTTAGCACAAAGAAATTTCAAAATAGAGGAATTTCAATTTTTTATAAAGAAAATTCAGAGTGGATAAGAAATTTCTTTGGTATGATTATAGGGAAATTCATATTGCATGTCCTTTTGAGGTGTGGATTTTTGGAAAGTTTCTGGGTTTGTTTTGTATGGAAAACAAAGCATTAGAAACCCAATCTGTGTTTGCTTCTTCTTCACCCATTAAACATATATGCAAAAAAAAAAAGTAGATTAGCAAATAGAAATCATAGTTCTTCTTTGTTTTTCTTCATTTTGCAGGTGGCGGTTGGCGCAAATGGTGTTCGTGGCGGCGCAATGGTGGGCGATAGTGTGGGGCAGAGGAGAGGAAAGAAGAAAAATGGAGATGGATGGTAAAGAGTGGGGAGGAAAGACGAAAAGAGAGAAGAAAAAGGGAGATCGGTGGTGAGAGGTGGTCGTCAGACTAGCGACAACAGTGCGGACAACAGTCAGTGGTATTGCGATGGCACAAGAGTGGGGAGGGTTGGTGGTTCAATGGGTAGAGAAAGAGAGAGAGAAAAAAAAAAAGAAAAACTAGTTGGGTTAGTGTTATTGAGGGACCTTGATTAATAAAAAAATATATATTAGATCTCTCCTTCAACTCAAAGTTAGAGATGGATGTTTCACTAATTTTTTTTCATATAAATTCAATATATTTTTATATTTTTTGTATTTATTAAATTTGTTTTGAATTTATTCACTAAAGACAACAAAACACGAAAAATAAAAAAACTTAAAAACATTTTTTGAAAACTCAAAACAAAACAAGGTATGTTTATACCTCCAATAAATAAATAAATTTTTAATTTTTGAATAAATTACATGTATAACCCTTAAGATTTGTCTTTAATACAATTTTTCTCTTGACGTTTTAAAAATTACATTCCCTTCCTCGAAGTATTTAATTACATTACAATTTACCCCTTCTGTCAACAAACTGTGAAACCAACTAATGCATTTTGCTGTCACCATCAATTATTTTTTAAAAATACTAATTTTACCCTTTTGAAGATCCAAAAAAAACAAAATCTCCCTCAAAGTTGCTCCCCTCTCTAAACCTACCTTATGTTATTGCACAATACACCTTCAAATTGAACAGCATCACCAATAATAAAAAAGTATTTAATTACATTAGAATCTACCGCTTCTGTCAACAAACTGTGAAGCCAACTAATGCATTTTGCTGTCACCATCAATTATTTTTTAAAAATACTAATTTTAGGGGCTTTTCCCATATTAAGCCTATTTTGCATCCTATTTCCCAAACTAGGCCTAGTTTGGACGGATTTCCCAAACTAGGCTAAAGCGCTATTACAAATCGCGCTTTCACTGTTTGGAGCCCAAAACTTGATGAATAGTGAAGGTGCTATTGTGAATCGCGATTTTAATTAAGAAAACGCTGTTTGAAATAGCGATTTTAAGGTAAATTTTTTTTTTTTCTGAATAAAATGCTATCCTAAATAGCGCTTTATTTGTGGATTCGTTTTGTGAAGAAAACACTATTCCAAATAGCCGATTTTACTGTGCATTTCTTTTGTGAAGAAAACGCTATTCGTAATAGCGTTTTCACTGTTAATTAATGAAAACGCTAATTGAAAGAACGCTTTTAAAACTCCCATAAAACACGGGTATGGCCTCATTTGCAATCACATTTTTGACACTTAGGTTTTTCGTCTCTTGCTCGATCTCTCTCATTTCTCAGACTCTCTAGCTCTCACTCTCCATCTCCCTTTGCCCTCAGACTCCCTGCTCTCGATCTCGCTCTGCTTCGGCTCTCACTGTCGCTCTCGCTCTCCCTCTGCTCTCTACTCTCACTCTCTGTCTCTGCTCTCTGTCTCTGTCTCTCTCTCTCTCTCTCTCTCTCTCTCTCTCCGTGGTATGACATCTAGCTCTGTCTGTATCATTTGAATTTTATGTATTTATTTATTGTGTTTGTGAAAAATGTGAATGTGTTTGTGAAACTGTGGATGTTAGGGTTTTAAATGTGAATTATTAAATGTGTTAGGGTTCTAATGTGTTAGGATTTTATCAGTGTGGTTATGAAATTAGGGTTTGGAATTTTTTGAAATAAAAAATCAGGGTTTGAATTTGTGCTTTTTGAATTTGTGGAATTTTTTATGCTTTTGAATTTTTGGATGTTGCTTGTGAATTGAATATTTGGGTTTGGATTTTTTATGCTTTATCAGTGTGGTTATGAAATTAGGGTTCTAAAGATAATTGTTGCTCGATATCAGATTGTTCACACATCCTTTTAGGATGACATTTTAGGGTTTAAAAAATTAAGGGTTTTGAATCATAAATCAGGTTTGGAATATTTTGAATTTTTTAAATAAATCATAAATATGAGAATTGAGAATTGAAAATTGGAATTAGGAAATTCATAAATCATAAATTCATATAATTGATAATTGTTAATGTCATATTATGAAATTCATATAATTGAGAATTGAGAATTGAAATTATGAAATGTTTATATTTTGAAATTTGAAATCAGAAATTAGAATTTTGAAATTATGCTTGTGAATCAAAATGTCTATATTTTGAATTTTGAATTGTGAATAAACCAACGCTAGACTTCTGAAGTGGCCCGCACTATTTATAGAGCGAGTGCAAATAGAAAAATTATGTCGGGAAAATCGACTGAAGGTGCCAAAAGCACGTTCTGTTGAGATCCAAAAGGAAGATCATGATAATGTTGATCGACTATGTAAAAGACTACAACGTGAGATTTCTCAAATGCATCGTAGGTTAGCCCACAATATGCAGCTATACATAGTTAAGAAGGATGCCCAGAAGAACAGAACATAACCAAATGTTGCGGCTATCAAGGGTATCATGGAGGATCTTGAGCTTGTCTCTGACTCTGAGCTTTTGGATTATTCAGACTCTGAGCCACTTGCCGATTTAAGCGCGAATTAGGTGTTAATGTCTACACTTCGGCAATATTAGGTCATGTATTAATATGTAATGTCTGTGTTAGAGTAAGTATAACTGTTATGTTATATTTATGTTTATGTTTATGTATTGTGTCTGTCAAATGTTGCGGCTATTAATATGCAATATTAGGTCATGAATTAGGTGTTTGTCTGTCTAACTGTTATGTTTATGTATTGTGTATTCAGTTTAGGGTGTCCAGGATGTATGTAATGTGTGTTCAGTTCATGGTGTCCAGAATGCATTTTTGTGGGAGAATTATGTCTGTACTACCTATGTAACTGAAAACTATTATATTTGCAACTTCAGTTATGTTGTTTTCATGCCTGTATGAGTATTTAGTAAATTAGTGACTTCGTATATTATGTATTAAGTTTTATTACAAAAAAGTTGACAAAATTTATTTTAGGAGCTCTCGCGGTGGCCTTCGTCTTCTTGGCCTACTCCGCGGTGGTCTTCGCGTCTCACCCTTTGTCATTGCTCGTCGAGCTGCACAGTGTGTGGGTGTGCTTCGGACTGTAGAGCATGCATATCACCTTCTAACCCAAAATAAAGACGAAACAAAAAAATAAATTTTTTTAATGAAAACGGGTACAAAACGGTTTTACTAAACTGATTTTCTGAATTACATTCTCACCTTCTAACCCAAAACAAAGACAAAAGAATAAATATATATGTATATTTAAATGAAAACGGCTTTAGTAAAGCCAAAATAATTTTTTGAATAACACCTTCTAACCCAAAACAAAGACAAAAGAAAAAAAAAATTTACATGAAAACGACTTTAGTAAAGCAAAAAAAAAATTATTAATTACATTATCACCTTCTAACCCAAAACAAACACAAAACAATAAACAAAAAAAATTTACATGAAAACGGCTTTAGTAAAGACCAAAAAGATTTTTGAATTACATTTTCTAAACCAAAACAAAGACAAAAGAAAAAATAAAAAATTTAACATGAGAACGGCTTCAGTAAAGCCAAATAAAATTTATGAATTACATTATCACCGAAACAATGACAATAGAAAAAAAATATTTACAAAAAAAAATTAAATCTAATTTAAATGAACAGTGAAAGTGTGGTTTCAATCCATGCTTACAATAGTGAACAGTGAAACCATGACTTTTGTAAATGAACGTGATTGGCTTAATAATATCTAAATGAATATGATTTTAAAATTATATATATGAAAAATATTATGTAAAATTAATATATGAAAAGAGGTTTTTCCCATATTATGTAAAATTTCTGAATTACACTTTCTAAACCAAAACAAAAACAAAAGAAAAAAAACAAATTTTAACATGACAATGGCTTTAGTAAAGTCAAAAAAATTTTATGAATCACATTATCACCAAAACAATGACAACAGGAAAAAAAAACAAAATATTAAAAAATAATCTGTTTACCAAGAAATAAATGAACACTGAAAGCGTTCTTTCAATTCGCGTTTAACAGTGAAAACGCTATTACGAATAGCGTTTTCTTCACAAAAGAAATGCACAGTAAAATCGCTATTTGGAATAGCGTTTTCTTCACAAAACAAATCCACAAATAAAGCGCTATTTAGAATAACGTTTTATTCAGGAAAAAATTTTTTACCTTAAAATCGCTATTTCAAACAGCGTTTTATTAATTAAAATCGCGATTCACAATAGCACCTTCACTATTCATCAAGTTTTGGGCCCCAAACAGTGAAAGCGCAATTTGTAATAGCGCTTTAGCCTAATTTAGAAAATCCGTCTAAACTAGGCCTAGTTTGAAAAATAGGATGCAAAAGAGGCTTAATATAGGATGCAAAAGCCCCCTAATTTTACCCTTTGAAGATCCAAAAAAAAAAAATCTCCCTCAAAGTTGCTCCCCTCTCTCAACCTACCTTATGTTATTGCACAACACACCTTCAAATTGAACAGCATCACCAATAATAAAAATGGAAGAGGCAAGCAAGGAGAAAAAGAGAGGAATGAGAGGTCAACAATGAGACCCCGCCGTCGGAGCTTGTAGGTGAAAGCAACGAAGCCCAAGTGCCGAGCTTACTGGGTAAATCAAAATGATGAAATGATTACCGGATAAATCAAAGCAATGAGATGAAGGACTTCGGGACATATCGAAAAGGTAAGATGAGAAACTTCGAACAGATTGAAATGGTGATATGATGGACTTCGAGATGCGGTTGTCTTTCTCGTTATTACAGGAAATGTCTACGAGCTTGTAGATAACGACGACGGAGGTGTTGGGGGGAGGGGAGAAGCTCTATATGTAGAGAATTTGCTTATCAAATGTGTTCTTTTGCTTTGATTTTTTCTTCTGTTTGTGAAAGTTTGGTGGTTGACTTGGGGGTGTTCCTCTTTTGTCATGTGGGTTTTGATTTTGGTGGTCAGTGGTTTTGGTGGTTATGGCTGATCGAGGAAGTTAAAGGTAACTAACTTGCATGTTACATATTTGATTAATTGCTTCAAAGAACTAATTGATTCTTGAATTAATAGGGTTGTGATGATTTTTTGTTTTGTTTTTTTTCCCTTGAATCAATGGGGTTTTTATGATTTTTTGTTTTGGTTTTTTCCCTTGAATCAATGGAGTTGTGATGGTTATGCTGGTTTGATTAGTGGTGGTCCAGTAATGATGATTCTTGAATCACTACTAGTGCATTAATGGGGTTGTAGTTATGCTTGAATTATTGTTATTAACCTGTAGTATTGGTTACTTATAATTAGATACACAAAATGACAAGGGGGGGACTAGTATGGAAGTGAAGGTGGAGGACAATGTAATGGTGGGGTTGCTCTTTGTCTTTCTTCAACAATTGTGGGTACTGATGCAGTAAGATGTTTGATATTTGCATCAGTGGAGGAGTGTCGTTGATTGGAAAGAGGAAAAAGAAGAGGGCATGAACGTAATTTTAATTTTGTATTGTAGGGATAATTAGGTACTTTTACCTTTTCTGTTAGGTCTATTAGAAGGCAAACTCTGATAGGGGTCAATGTAATTTTTAGAATATGAGGGGAGAATCTGTATTATTCATAAACCTCAAGGGGGTGTTGATGTAATTTACCCTTAATTTTTTAACAAAAATTGTACATTTGAAAAAATCAAATTGATACCCCCCAACATCCGTTCAATTTTGTTTAATAAACTAAGAGAAAAGGCTAATTTAGTGTGACACTCTGTTTAGTTTGAAATTTAAAACATATTTTTTTGAGTTTTTAATCTGTATTTTGTTTTTAATTTTTAGTAAATTGTTTTAGTGTTTTAATCAATTTTTCTTTAATTTTGTAGATTCATTTAATCTACATACCACTTAAAAAGTAAGAAACTTGTGCAAAAATCTTTAAAAATTTCATTGAATACAAAAAATACAAAATTCAATATATTTTCGTATTTTGTTATATTTAATAAATTTTTTAAATTTTTTTGTAAATTATTTTTTTTACTTTTAAAGTGTATCTAGATTTAGTAAATTTAAAACAAAAAAAAATATTAAATACTACAAAAAATACGAAATTTTTTTTAAAAATATTGATTGAAAACTCAAAAAAGTATTTTTAAAATTTCCAAATTAAACAAAAAAACAAATTGTGAATTCAGCCACTGTTTTTTTTCTTTAACAATTTGGTAACTAGCTCTTTTACTTTTTTTTTAATTTTTATTTTTTTGTTCAGAACCTTATTTTCTTTTATTTGTTTATATTCTTAAGTAGTGTTTGGTATTTGAGGAAAGATTTGGAAAAAAGAAAAAATGTGTGTGAAACATAGGTAAAATTTAGTTTATATTTTATGCATATTTCACCTATATTTTTGTTGGGTTCTTTATTAGAATATGGGATGGTTTATTAAAAGAATTTTAATTTAGTCATATATTATATATCACTTTTAGAAGTCTAGTGAATATTAGATAAGGTTTTGATAAAAAGTCCAAAAGTTAACAATTTGTTTTTGATTTTCCGAAAAAATGCTGTGGCGGCTATAATTATTCCTCGGTACTGTGCGGTGGACCACCAATTATTTGAACTGGAGAGGGACGAAATACTGAGAATGTATGCCTTAGGGCCGGTTTATGATTCTAAGATGAGAAGCAGGTGGCCAAAAAGGGCACATATGGCATTAGACAAAGACCTATTATCTAATGGTTCTAGTCAGAAACTTGGACTTTTACCAGATGAAGTGGTTTAAAACAATTAACAATGTCATACAGAGGAGAATGGGAAAGATGGAGGAAGGGATGTATATAACTATCTCGTGGGGCAACTTCTTCTATTATTAAAGAAGTTTACTTACTAGTTTACAGTTGATAAAGATTAAATGTAGGCTAGTTTAGTTTATAAGCTTAAGGCCTTGTAATCTTATGATAAGAAATTACGGATAAAGAAGGTTAAAGGAACTATTTTCTGCATAAAGCCCGGCATAGGAAATAGTAATACACAAGAAACATTTTTTTTTTTCCTTAAGAAAAAGCATTCAATTAACTAAATCAACAAAAAGATAGAAATTCTTCTTATGCGAAATAGCTGAACCCCCAGAACACCATATGCCAGGGGCAGAGCAGACTCCACAATTGGGAATAAAAGCTGCATATCTGGTGGTTCGATGGCATTTGGATCTGTGAAGTACTTAACTACCTCTGGTGGAAGCCTATTTATCTGCTTCATAAAAAATGCAATGAATGAACACATATACATGGAATAATCTACTCTATAAAAAGGATTTGATAAATGAAAAGCAGAGCATAACTACTTTTAATACAATAATGTCCAAGTGTAAAAGCAATTAGTAATACGCAGGAACCAATAGTGAGAACAAATAACAATACCGCAATCACATATTGCCATAGTGTTGTTGGCCCGGGTTATGAAACCTCTTTACGCAGCATACCATTGTTGTTCGCACCAAAACACCAAGACCTACCAAAATTCCTATTCAAAACTCGATGCCTCCTCGATACCTACTTGCACAAAAAACAAAATTTGCTCTTTAGCTCGAACAGTTCAATTCTCTACCTGGAAGTACTGCTAATGGGACTCCATTGGAGGTTTAGGTTAACGCGTCTGAAACTACAGCTCGTGAGAGTTCCCATTCATAAATGGAGTTTCAATGCGATATATGTATATGCATACATATTGGGGATATTTTCTCTAACGAAAATTCAATAAAGACAAAACCATATATATGCAATAACTAAATAAATAATTGGCATATTTTATTTTTTTTTCATTTATTGCATGTTTTTGTTTTCAAAGTATGGAGTTTCAATGCAATATATCTCTATGTATGCATATATATTGGAGATATTTTCTCTAAAAAATTCAATAATGACAAATATATATATAGATATAGACATTATAAATAATTGGCATATTTATAGATATAGACATAATAAATAATTGGCATATTTTTGTATTGTAGCGATCCCAGTTTTGACTCGTCTCTTGTGGTGTTCCGGGCTCGGATTGGTATGGTTTTAAACGGTGTTACGTATCTTAGTTTCCTTTGTATTCTCGTTTTTTTTGGTTATCGGTTTATAGTGGTGTGTTTGGAACATGTAATGTCTCCAAACCTTTAGATGTGAATCCAATCCGAATTGTGCCTTGCAGAATAGTATCGGAAGCTAATTCTTTCATGTTTTGCCACTTTGCTAAGTATGTCGGGAGTCGAGCTGCCCGGTCAGCTCGTGGGGGTCCAGGGGGTAGCGCCCCTTGGCGGGTCCGAGGGCAGCCCCCCCAGAGCAAAAATGCAAAATACATTCGAAGTTGCTTGAGCCGCACATGCGGAAAACAGGGGAGGGCTTGTTTGGCTACTGCAATAAATGCAGGTGCGTGAGTGCAAGTGCAGGAGAAGCGCCGCACATGCGGTGGTAGGTGAGTCCGAAATTTTGGTCTTTTCTTCTTTTTAGGCTGAGTGTATCTCACTCTTGTTAGGTCTCTCTCTCTCTAAAAACCCTTTCCTCTCCCTTCTCTCTACATTTCCCTATGCCAAATTGGATCAAAACCTTGATTTCTCAAGATCCATTAGAGTTCTGCCATAGTTTTTTTATCAAAGTTGGTTAACTTCTCGAGGGCTTCGTTGTGTGCGGTGAAGATCGAGTTTCGACACTGTTGATTTTGGGGGTTTCATCTCATTTCTTCTTCAAAACTTGAGGTAGGGATTTTCTTAGAGTTATATATATATTTTTGCAAGATCTAGATAATTTTCGAAATCATCATTCGATAGCTTTGAAAATTTTTTGTTGATTCAAGAAGTTGAGCGATTTTGAAAGTGGATTTGTCCCTTATTCTTTTAAAATGATCTTATGGGTTTTGATCTTCGTTGATTGAAGAAAATATGATTTTAAAAACTTTCTTTCAAAAGATTTGAGTTGTACAGTTTTAGTGAGAAAACCTAGAAATTGAGGATTTTTAAAAGAGATTGAAAATCCATGAATGATATTGTTATATTTATTTTGTGTGTCAAAATAAATAGATGTTTGGAAAATTTCTTATTTATATTTATATAAATGATAAACTTCCTGGAATATGAGAATTGTTGTTCATTTTGGAAATTATTGTTCAAAACATTGAAATAGTCTTGAAATAACTAATTGTTGAGGATACTTGAGAAGAGGGAATTGTGTTATTCATTGGATGATGAATTGGAATAAAAGTATTTATATTCATCTTGTGAAATTGGCATATCAATTCATTTGATTACATTAAACTTTGAAAGTTGATTTGAAAACTTGCATTGAGAAAAGAATATTGAGAAACAAGTTTTTATGGAATGGTTTTGAAGTAAATACGCTGGTAAGTCTTGATAGGTGGTGTAGATGATATTGAATAAGTTGGCTTGAGAGTCCGGGGTGAAAAACCAAAAACCCGCGCGGATAAGTGTCGAGTCTTCCTGTTAATACCGATAAAAATGACAATTTGGTAGTACTCGTATAGTCTACTTGCAGACACCGACCTAGGAATTACCAGAGTTGTATTTACCTCCCCTTGAATTAAATTGTTAAGTTTTGAACAATGGACATTTCATAGCATCATTGAGCATGATGGTTTTCAAAAGATGAATATATGATTTATTTGCAAAAAGACATAGCATGACATGTGCATTCATCTCTTGAGACTTGAACAAAATGTATATACTTTGTTAAGGATTTCCTACTGGGTTTTATGCTCACCCTACGAGATTTTTGTGCAGGAAAAGATGTGGTGATTCCACCTAACTAAAGGCGAGGAAATATGTGTTGAGAGCACAAGGCTCTCATTTTGCTGTAACTCTGTTTGTAAGTCAAGGGTTGTATTTGTGTGGGTTTAAATAATCATTTTATGTAACTAGGCCTAAGCCTTAGAAACTTGTAAACCCTAGGGGGTATCTATTTGTTTATGTTATTTTGATTTGAAGTAAATGTATTATCGCCTGAAGACTATTTGTATCATGTAATGCAAGTGTGGGGATTTATTTTCAGATTTACTTTAAAGAACCATGGTTATCGTATTATCATTTAGGTATAAAAATTGGGGTGTTACTTGTATTTTTTGTGTTAGTAGGTTAATTATATTTTTAATGTTTAGTGTATGAGTTTTGTGTAATTTTGATTTTAAATATTTAAATTGTGTCAATTTGTCAATAAATATATAAAATATGTTTTAAAATGTTTCAATTTGATTCTCTAACCAAATCTTTAAAGTCAATAGTGAATGTATAATTTTGAATATCAAAATGACATATCTCTCATATTTTAAAAATTAAATGGGTAGTTTATTAAGTAAATTTCTACTTCAATGACACATAGCACTTATTTTGCAAGTTAAAAGTATAACTTAAAAAATAA
Organism: Camellia sinensis; assembly: GCF_004153795.1. Taxonomy (NCBI): domain Eukaryota; kingdom Viridiplantae; phylum Streptophyta; class Magnoliopsida; order Ericales; family Theaceae; genus Camellia; species Camellia sinensis. The sequence goes on along the minus strand of NW_021025825.1, from coordinate 1,015,939 downwards.
GTTTTCATATTTGTCATTAGCCCCAACCATGTTTCTTAATGAAGTCTTCATATAATATGATACGGATATATTGTTGAAAAACCTCAGTATACTCGTGTAAATTGTGTGTGAAATATAAAACAAAATCAAGATCATAATGCACAATCAAGATTGATACAAATTTAATTGTTAATTATATAACTAATTGCAAATTAAACAAATTATAACAACAAATGAATCTGGGAAAAAATAGTAGGCTTACAAAACACTTGGAGAAAGGGAGATGAATGATGAACCAAGTTGAGTGTTTCACACTCTCCCTTTAAGACAAATTTGTCCTTCTCACGATACTTCAGAATACTAGCCATTTATCTATCAAGACGAAATGGTGTTCGCAGTAAAGTCACAACATGATGAGAAAATTGTTGACAAACCACAATTATGTATGTATTTACTCGTTGGAAAACGAAACTGTAAGGTATGTAGAATATGAAATAGAGGATGAGAAAGGAAACGAATGAATAGTGACAATTTTTCAATACATAGAATGACTAGAGGGATTGCTAATTTATGGACGATGAAATGTCTGTTTGGACGAGCTGAAAGTCGTTCTAAATGATTGGATCGAAATTTTCAAAGAGAAGCCAAAAAAATTTTGATTTATAAGAGGGTGGGGGGAAATTAAAGACATCAAATTCAAAATTCTAGCCTAAATTGCAAAGGCAGGAAAAGCTTGAAGAAGTTGAGGCCCAAATTCTCGGGTAAAATAAATGATTCTTGGAAGACAAGAAAAGTATGAAGAAGAAAGGTGCAAACCCCGATCCAAAGGGATTATGTGTTTGGGCTTCGAAAGGTTCAATGAACCCGGAAACCCACATGGTCGAAACACGAAAGTTGCACTAGCTTCGCAATATTGTAGAAATCTAGAAGTCACAATTGTAGACACCCCATTTTTGACCGATCTTAAGACTCAGACGTCATCGTCTGTACACTCGATGATTGCGCATGTTTGTGCTAGTTTTGAGTGCTCGAAGTTCTCGGCCAAGCGCCTTGTCTTTAAGCCTCTAAACCCTCTATGTTTTGGCCTTGTTTTTTAGGCCAAACCTTGGTGCCTCTTGGCTGAAGGAGAGTGGGGCCTTGCCGGCCACTTTTGGCATTTGCCAGCCACTTTTTCTTCTTGCCAGCTAGTTAGAGTGGTCGGTCAGCTAGTTGAAGTGGCCGGTCGGCCACTTGAACTAGCTGGCAGCCAATTTTCTCATTTTTCTAATATTTTTAGATCTTTTGAGCCAGTTGTGGCTCACTGAGCTATCCTCCATACACGTGTATGGAGGGATGAAAACAAGCTTTAAGCTTGTCAAGCAAGCTTTTGCATGCATTGCCTATATAAGGGGAGGTCCCTCCCCCTTGTTTGATGTTCAAAAAATTTGGAAGCAAATTTTGCCTCTCTCTCTCTCTCTCTCTATTATACTCTATAGTGCTTGAAAGTGAGTGTTCTTGACATATTTGCACACAACCCTCTTAGCCAAACATCTTGACCTTGGAGCTGAGATTCCTTAAGACTTGTTTGGGCCTCCTAAAGCTGATTTTTGGCTCCGAAGTTGTCCTCTTGCTGCTGTGCTTCAAGGGTGAGCATATTCCCTTTTTAAACTTATGTTTGTATACCATCTTAGCCACTTTTGCATGTTGTTTTAGGCTTGGTTGTTAACTACAAAAAGCTCTATTTTTAAGTGTTAAAAATGTTGGTTTGAGTCCTTGTTGGGGTTAGGGGTGGTCTACCCTCTTTGGTTGCTTATTTGCTAAACTTTTGTACCACATTTTAAGGCTATCCAAACTATCTCTTTTTGGCCTTTTAATCATTGAATTCCAGAGAAATTTCAGTGGTGGAAAGGTGGTTTTGAGGTCCCAAATAGGAGGGGGTGGTCCCCTCTCCTCTTGTCTCGCTTGCATGTGTTGATGGCCCACCAAATGAGCATGTGTTTCTACTTCTTTGTGGCTTTGTTCAAGCATGTTTTTGTGATTTTTTAGACCTGCCATAACTCTGTTTTTGGCTTGTTTGATCATTGGTTGCTTGCTCTTTGCACTTGTAGTGTAATCTTACTCACTAGCCTTGCATGCCTAATGAGTTAGCGTGTTATTCTGGCATGTGTTGGCTTAATCTCAGCCCTTTTTTTGGTCTTATTTCAGCATGTTGTAACTCTGTTTTGGCCTGGTTGAGTCACCTCTTGCATGCTTCTTACACTTGTAGTGTAACCTTGCTCACTAGCTTTGCATGCTTGTTATTTTAGCCCATCATTCTAGCTTATTTTGGCTATACTCCAGCATGTTTTTACTCATGTTTTAGTATGCTTTAACTCTATTTTAAGTGGTTTAGGTCATATGAGGCTTATTTTGTATGGCTATAGCATGATAGACTTTAATAGCTTTGTGTTTTGAGTTCTCTAGCATGCTTTGCTTGGGTTGTTTGCATGATTTGGCATCATTTAATATATGATTTCAGAGCATAGATCACTGTCATACTCTCATATGTATCACTCTTTCAATGCTTTTGAGAAGTTAAGCCTCATGCCTTGTTTGTGAGCCAATACATGAGCATATCTTTCTTGCCATCTATGTTGCAAGTCTAACATGTTTTTGCTACTGTTTCGACCTGTCGTAGGTCTGTTTTGAATGGTCAAGGTCATTTGAGCATTGCTTAGTATGGTTGTAGTGTAAAGGGCCTTGACTAGCTTTGAGTTTTGAGACCTTTAACATGTTATGCATGTGATGTTTGCATGGTATGGCACCATTTAGCATGTAATTTCAGTGCATATAATGTAGTCACACTCTCATATACTTCACTTCTTCATAGCTTTTGAGGGTTGTGTATTATACCTTGCTTATAGGCCAACATGTGTGCATGTTGTTCTAGCATTTTGATATAGCAATCTTGGTTTTCCCTCCATTGGTTATTGTATTCTGGACTCAGTTCCGTAGATGTATGTTTTTGTATATGTTTCTTTCCGACCTTTAATTCTTTGTATTTGAGTTTTAGGATGTGTTGGGCAGGTTTGTAACAAGTTGGGTGTGTTTTGAAACAAATAGTTGCTGCCCAGATTTTGGTGTCTTCGCTCAAGCGAGGCTTTTGTCGCTCGAGCGAGCTCTGTGTTTTAATTCCTTTGCTCGAGCCAGGATTCCTTCGCTCGAGCGAGAGTTGTGTGGTGTTTCTGTCGGCTCGAGCGAGACGTCTTGCGCTTGAGCTTGCGTCTGCGTCTGGTTTTGGACCTGAATGTTGCATTTCTTGGCTCGAGCGAGATTTCCTTCGCTCGAGCGAGCGAGGACTATGTTTTGGGTTTCTTCGCTCGAGCGAGCTTTCCTTCGCTCGAGCGTGCTTCTGGGTTACAGACCTGAAGCTTCGTATTGTTGGCTCGAGCGAGGCTTTCTGCGCTCGAGCAAGGTTTCTTTGTGTCTGGTCGCTCAAGCGATCATTCCTTCGCTCGAGCGAGCCTCGAATATATCAGTTCGCAGCAGCAACTTCTTCTTCACTTTTTCATCATCTCTTTTACACAAACCCTAGATCCGGCTGCTCTTCTCTCTCTATACACATTCTCTCTAAAAATACACCTAGTTCTAGTGTATTTTTATCCTAGTTCCTTTGTAAGAAAGGTAGAACTTGGTGTGGGCTACCTTTTGATCCGAAAATCTTTGGGTTTGGAGCATCTTGAGTTTTCTCCATCTTCTCCATTTGGTCTCTTCATTTGAGGTAAGGATACCCTGCTCCTTCTTATGGGTTGTGACATAAATTTTAGTCATTTTGATTAGATGGTGAGTTATGGAAATTTTGGGAAAGCTAGGGTTTGATTTAAAGTTTTAAAAAGGGGGTTTTCAAATGTTAAAATCCATGTGTATGTGGGACTATGAAAAATGGAATTATTGTTGTTGAATTGATGAAAATGAGCCTTAGGGCTAATGTTGGGAAAAAGAGGGAAAAACTCTAATTTAATGTGACTAATTAATTTGTATAATTAATTTGAGAAATTATGAGAATGTGAAATTGAGTTGGAAATTATGAGATTGGAGAATTATGGAATTGAATGGTGTAGTTGGACTAATAAATAACGCACCTATGAATATGTGGATATTTTATCTGTTTGGTAAATTTATTATCTGTTTAGAGATAACTGCTTTGGGCTATCGGTGGAGGATAGTCTTGATTGTTGTAGACACTGTATGTTGATTAGGGAAAACTGAAACTAATCACATTGAATATGTCATTGAATATGACGGTTGGAATAATACATCGAATATGTGTATTGACTGATCATTGTATATGATAAGTGTTTAAATACGTTATATATATATACTGTTTGGGAGGAGATAGGGGATGTACTCCATGGTTTGGGAGGAGATAAGGGATGTACTCTCAAACCTGTTTGGGAGGAGATAGGGAATGGACTCCATTGATAACTAAGTTGGCCAGAGTGTCCAGGGTGAAAGTCCCGAAATGCTAATTACATTTGCATAACGTCGATAATTGAAGTATGGAAGTGTTTTAATATGAGTTATAGTCTTATGTAAATTGTGAATAATGAAAGTGTCTTAATATGAGTTGTTGTCTCATTTAATCGTTTGGCTAGATAATGAGCCAGGTTTATGAATGTGAATTGGATAAGTAAAGGAAAGTGGAATGAAACATGGATATATTTGTCATGGAACTGGATTGTGTTGTCAGTTGGTTTATAAGTGTTTGTCATTTATCAAATGCTAATGTTTTAGTTGTTTCTCATATTTGGTTTAATATATCTCTACTGGGCTTTGGCTCACCCTTTATGGGACATCATTTTCAGGTACAAATGATATGCCACCTCCAAGGGCGTAGCTTGGGAGGCTTAGAGGATGAAAGATCTATTTGTGTTATCTTTTTTGTATTACATGTAAATCAAGCCAAGGGCTTATTTTGTATAAAGAGTTAAAACTCTTTTTTTGTTGAACCCAAGTGTTGACTTGGAAAGTTGTAAGCCCGTGGGGCATTTACTTTTGTTGTCAACATGTAATACTTTTGTACTTAATACTCTGATGTATGGAATATGATATCTCTTTCTTGTATCATGAATGTATGATTTATGGGTTTATTTTGAGGGCGTTACAACTTGGTATCAGAGCGTACCGGGTTTGAATACTTTGGGTACGTGGGAAGTGGTTAGTACCACAGTGGATTTGTCTTGCTTGTTAGAGACTTATGTATGATGTTATGTGTTTAGTTGATAACATGCTTATGTGACTATATGGGTATGAGATTTAGTTTCTAGGATGTTGATTGGATCCTTGGGTTTCTGGGAGTCTTGTTGGAAAAGCACTTGATCAATACTGTTTCTAATCGGAACTCTAGCAACGCCTCGGGACTGTCATTATCCGGAAATGAAATTCGTAAGTGCTTATGTGATTATGTGCTTACGCGGAATGAATTACTGTTGTCCAATGCTTTAGGACGCGAGTAAGATAGCTTCGGCACATTTGTGAATGTGCTAATGTTTTCGTTACCTTTATTAGGATGTCAGGACGAGGACGTGGTGGTAGGCGAGGTAGGCTTAGGAGGCAGGAGATGCCTATACCGGATGAGATTTCGGTGCAGCAGGAGGGTATTGGTCAGGCCAATGTAGCCGAGCCAGTAGGTCAGCAGGCCATGGACGCCTTAGCCCGCGAGATGGCAGGAGCATTGAGGGAATCCATAGACATTCTCAGAGCTGAGAATCAAGTCTAGGCCCATGTTGCTGAGATAGAGCCTTCTTTTCTGAAGAGAGAGTTTTTCCGGTCTAATCCGGATGAGTTTCTGGGGGATCCGAAAGAGCCACTTAAGGCTGATGAGTGGCTTGAGCAGATGATGAAGACATTTGAGATGCTAGGCATCGAAGACGGAGCCTTGAGGGTAACCTTGGCGTCCTTCCAGCTGAAGGGAGATGCGGGTCAGTGGTGGAAGTTTGTTCGGGGCTGTATTGGTGGGACTTGGGAGGCTTTCGTTGGTGCCTTCCAGGAGAAGTTTTTGCCTCCCGCTGTCAGGGAGAAGTTGAGGGGATTAGTTCTGTCAGCTTAAGCAGTTGAATACACCAGTGGCCGAGTTTGAGGCTGCATTTACTAGCCTATCTAGGTTTGCACCTGAGCTAGTGGCGTCTGAGGAACGCCGTTGTCTTGAGTTCGAAAAGAAGTTGAGGACCGGGCTCAAGCTTAGGGTGGCAGTGTCACGACCCAAACCCGGCCCTATGGGTTTAGCACCGTAACTGGCCAGAGATTACCGAAGGCCTGCTTAACAGTAGTACAGTAAAACAGAGTTCAGGGCCCGGCGGAAGCCAATACAGTAAATAACTAATGTCCATTGAGCTGTGACAGTCTGTATGCCAAAAAGATTTTTCATGCATTCACATATTCAAACAGTACAGTCTATACAAAATTTACAGTCACACAGTACAGGGACCTAATCCCTTGATAACAGTACGGTTAGTAGCTGACAGTCTATACAGTAATTCAAACAGTATGGAGATAGACGGGGGAAAGACGAAACACCCCAAAGCCATATCATGGCAACTCGGAACCTCGCAGTGAGGCACAAAGGCTGGCTTGACAAAACTGGAGTCTAACCCACGCTCCTAGCTCCGATTTGGTGGCTGAGCACCTACATATATATATATAAACATTGAGCCAAAGCCCAGTGAATAACATAATGCATAAAGAGGTTAAGAATGAATGTCCTTACAGTATGAAAGCAGTTCATTTAAACAGTATTTCAGTCATTCAGTCAGTACAGTCATATGTGGTACACCCATTAGCATAACAGTACAGTAAACAGTAGGTCTTAAAAGACCGAGCAGTAAATGATGGCCATCAGTCAGTAACAGTAGTGGTTCCAACGAGGGAACCGACAGAGATCTCTGTAACAGTAGCAGTAACAGTATACAACAGTTGCTAAGGATGCCACAATACGTTTCAGAACATAGGACATACATTCAAGCAATTAACAATAATTACTTCAGAAAACAGTTTCGTTAAACAGTCAGAAAACATTCTCAGTTGAACATATCTTTACACAATTGTTACTCACAGAGTTTGGGCTACAGTATGCTAGAGCGTGTCTCCCCAGTCGCCAACCCTACACAGTTAACAGATCGAACACACACTAAGCTACACAGCCGGGAAATATCATAACTTAATCCCTAATTTACCTTGGTGTGTTCTACATCTATATCCTCATTAAGATGTCTTAAACGAGGTCTAAGAATGTCTAGAATGGGATGAGGATGCAAAGATGTACTCCAAAAGCAGTTTCAGAATATTCAGAAAAACAGAGTCCCGCTCGAGCGCAGGTTTACCCCGCTCGAGCGGACATGCAACAAAGGTACACGCTCGAGCGTCAACTTTCCCGCTCGAGCGTACTGTAAAAGTACTGGATGGGTGAAATCTCCGCTCGACGGACGCTCGACGCCCGCTCGAGCTTGAGACACATGCCTCCGCTCGAGCGCCCAATCCTCCGCTCGAGCGGACTGTAAAACAGTGCAGAGATACTGGATGCTCGGATTCCACGCTCGAGCGTCACTTCCCCCGCTCGAGCGGAAGTGCAAAATCTGGGAATTCCAGATTGCACCTCCAAGCCAAAAACCAAGTTCAAAAGCATCAAAACCGATCCTCTTGGGCAGAATTTCCAGAAAACACTTGAAAACATATAGAATGACATGGTTCAAAGCTCAATTTTAAGAAATCAAAGCCCAAGGGTGTTTGATTCAAACTCAATTTCAAACCAATTTCATGAACAATATGAACATGCAAACATGCATGAATTCAAATCTTTTCAAAGCCTCAATTTGATGCTCTAAGGAGCCAATTGTTTCCAAAACATGATGAAATCATGGACTTAAACATTCTTATGAACATGCATGTAACCTTTTGCCATAAAAACAACTCAAACTTCTACATTACAAACATGCAAGCATGAAATGAGCTCTATTTCAACATGTATGAACTAAAACATGGCTTAGCTCTACAATTTTGACATGAATCATGCAAGAACAAGATAATCAAGAGGACAATTACACTACCTTAGGTCTCCAATGCAAGGCTAGGAGCTCAAATATGAAATCAACCTTCAATTCTCCAAGCAATTCAAGCCAATTCAACAAAATGAACGCAATTCTCTCCTATTTCCTCTCTTGGTCGGCTAGGCAAGAGATAAGGCTGAGGAAGATGTGTTTGATTCAAGTGTAACCAAGGCTCACATGTATGTGAGATAGTGGCCACTAAGTGTGGCAAAAAGATAATTACGGCAACTGTTGCAATTAACTCATTTTAATCTAATTTAATCATACCTAATCAGTTTTCAGATAAATAGACCATAAAATCACATTAATTATGAGGATCATAAAACATCAATCAATTCCCGGTTCGGCCGCCGATAAGGCCTTCAATTAGCAGTTTAAACATAAAACACGAACAGATCAAATAATCAGTCAAACAGATAGATGCACAATTAAACAGATAGACTCAGTCAAGTCGGTTCCAGTTTTCAGTCAGTCAGTGCAGTACTTTAACCAGTCCAATTATCAGTCATAATCAGTTCAGTTTAACGGTAATCAATGTTTATTGGTAATCAATCAGTCATTAATCGGTAAACAGTATGAGGCTTGTTACAGTCTCCCCTCCTTATAAAGAGTTTAGTCCTCTAAACTCGAGTTACCTTCATTTTGGAAGAAAACAGGGCTCAGTGGAAACAGTTCAGGATATCTTTTAGCCATGTCATCTTCCCTTTCCCAAGTGGCATACACACCACCGTGGTTTTGCCAGTCAACTTTTACCAACGGGATTTCTTTGTTCCTCAGTTTCTTGATCCGTCTGTTTACAATCTGTATAGGCCGTTCCTCGTAAGTGTAGTCATCACTCAACACTACCCGAGTAGGCTCAATTACATGGAAGGGATCCCGGAGATAATCTCTTAACATCGAAATGTGGAAAACATTATGCATGTGCTCCATTTCAGGAGGGAGCGCAACTTGATACGCCACCGGATTAATTTTCTCAATAATCTCATACGGTCCGACGTATCTTGGCGCTAACTTGCCTTTGACTCCAACACGAGTCTGGCCCCTCATTGGTGTCACTTTCACAAAAACGTGATCACCCACTTCATACTCTCTGTCTCGCCTTCTGACATCAGCATAACTCTTCTGTCGGCTCTGTGCAGTTTTCAATCTCTGTTGTATCAGTTTCACTTTCTCAGTCGTTTCATACACAATCTCGGGCCCAAGCAAAGGCCCATCTCCAACTTCCGCCCAGCCTAGAGCGTGTCTCCCCAGTCGCCAACCCTACACAGTTAACAGATTGAACACACACTAAGCTACACAGTTGGGAAATCTCATAACTTAATCCCTAATTTGCCCTGGTGTGTTCTACATCTATATCCTCAACAAGATGTC
>NW_021025825.1:872439-1003762 GCF_004153795.1 Camellia sinensis | reverse complement strand
TGTCTGGTTGATTGCTCCCCCAATCCTTATCGGTGTGGGCAAGACATAAATCATCGTCCTCCCACCACATTCCATCGGCAACTGACAGACACCTATCCGGCTCCGTTGTAACTATCCCTGTACTCGCAGTACTTTTCATCTAGGTGCTCGCAGCACGCTCTATCTTTGTGCACATAGTAGGTTCAGTCCCCACAGGGGTCTTGGCTTTTCTGGCTCTCTCAGAGTCTTCGATTTCTTCTTGTTCCAACTGCTTCAGTACAGTTTGCTGTTCAACATTCCTTGTATTCAAAATGCCCAAATCTTGAGCGAAATTCATGGCACCGACACTCTCCGGTGATGCATTCTGATCCCCGGCCTTACCGGCCACAATTGATGTCCTTGCCCCCGACGGGCCCTTTTCCAGCTGAGATTCTTCAACAATATCTGGTTGGTCGTCAAGCCACCCTGTGACCTCTGTTGACTCCTCAAAATCGAACCAGTTGACTGTCATGTCCCTCGAATCTTGTTCATTGAAAATCTGAAGGTCAGCAACGTCCCCTTCCAGAACTACTAAGTCATCTATCCTCTGATCAAGTCCATCCCCTCGGCAATTCCACATTTGGCCTAATCTGACCCGTTGACGCAATGTAGCCACTCAGATTGTGCACCTCCTCAGCAAAGCTCCCCAATTCCTCAGTCCCTGAATCCACTATACCACTTTCCTCCGAAATCATCCCTATTCTATCTTCGATAGCCACCACCATTGGTTCGGGTTGGGTTCGGAAGATGTCCAACATGCACAAGTCAGTGCTGTCAGGAAGGAACACCTCCGGCTTGGGTAGGGGAGATGGGGTGATATATATGCTGGGGTCGTATGACATGACCCTGGTCTGGATAAAGTTGATGCGTTTGGGAGGTGGAGCTTGGTTGTGTAGTGGGAGAGGGTTGGTTGTGACATTGGGTTTCTCTAGAGGCACAATCACCCTATTATCAATGAGATCTTGAATCTCGTGACGCAATCTATAGCATTGGTCGGTGTCATGACCATGCTGTTGGTGAAACACACAGTACTTCGTCGGGTTATGGGAGGGGAGAAGTTTTTCTTGCAATGGCCGCGGCTCCAGGGGCTTCAAATGCCCTTGTCTGATTAAAACCCCCAAAGCTTTAGACAGAGGCATATATAGTGGAGTGAAGGTTCTTTGGCCTTTGGATGCGTATCTGGCTGCTTGCGAGCTACTACCGGATGTGCCGGAGAATGGTGTAGCCGCAAGGGTTCTTGGGGGAGTGGTGGTGACCATGCTTACTTCTAAAGCTCTGGCAGTTGCGGCATTGCTTGTGCCTGTATTGGTGTTGCGGTTGAAGGTTCTCCTGGGTTGCTCTCTGTCTTGGTCAATCAAACCCTGTTTCATAGCATCCTCAATTTGTACCCCATCTCATGTAAATCTGAAAAGGTGGGAAAGGGGAGAACAATCATTTTTTGCATAAGCTTGGGCTGGAGATTGCGCACAATCATCCAAATCTGATCTTTGTCAGTGGGCCTAGTGGTCATCATTGAGGCCTTGGCCCTCCACCAGGTTACGAAGTCAGAAAAACTCTCCTTAGGCTCCTGCCTAGTCGTCTCGAGATCACGGGTTGTGATCTCAATCTGTGTATTATAGGAGTACTGAGCGACAAAAACCTCGGCCATCTCATCCCAATTCCTCTTAACATCGTTTTCCAGTTTTACGTACCAGATGGCTGCCACACCCGACAAGTCTGGTCAGGCCCATCGACCTTAATATATTTGAAAACAGCCGTAAGTGCACAATGGGATCCCCGAACCCGTCAAAGCGGTCAATATATGGCATCTTAAAACTGTCCAGTAGCGTCATGGCTGCGTCGATTTTCCTATCCTCAATGTCCGAGATGGACTTCATACCCTGAGATTTCTTGAACAGCTTTTCAAGCTTGCTCACTTTTAATGCCGTGGGGTCCACCTCGAATTCGAAGGGAGAATCCGATTGATTAATAAGAGTGGGTGCCTTGGATAGTTGAGGTAGAATCGGGGCGGAGCCGGCCCTGTTGGGATGTCTGTATCCTCCTGGACATTCTGGACATTCGCCGTCTCCTGAGGTATTGGAGCTCTTGGTGGGGGAGGAGCTTGGTGTATAGCTGATGCTCCGGCTTGTTGCTGTAGCCGGGTAATTATCTTCGCTTGTTGGGCCATGATGACGGCCTACTGTTTGGCAAATTCTGCTTGACGAGCAGGGTCCTCCTGTATGGTTCTCATGCTCTCCTGGAGCTGACGCATCATTTCTTCCATTCTTGCCATACTGCCCTGATCTATCTAAACTACCGGTATGTTTATCTCTGGAGTAGCCTCGGGAATCCCAACCTGACTGTTCAAAGACCACTGACCTGGCAATCTCAGTACCGATACACTGCGTCTTCTCGACCTCCACCTGACAACCGGGGGTAAGGAATAGAACACTAGTTGTCCGTCTACCAGATCCTCAGATCGATGAAGTCGGCGACCTCTAGTCCAGAGTGCTTGGAGAATATCTGCTTGGTCAGAAGTAATTGTGCTAAACTACCTAGCAAAAAGATAAATAAAGCATAATAAGGAAATAAACAACCAGAAACGGACAGAATAACGGCTTAAATAAACACAACACACAGTCAGCATGACAACACACAGTTGGCACGTGTAAGCTGAATATACTGTTCTCAAATACTGGTCATTGTTTCCCAAATCACTGCCCCAAATCTAAGCCTGATACTTGCGGATATACTGATTCTCAAAACACTAGTGCCTGCAGGCCTGATGCCCAAACTTGCAAATTGATACATGCATTCCTGTAGAGACACACTCCAAAAGCACATAGCAAGCAAGTGAGAGCCAAAACACCCCTATATTAGGGTTGGGTTTCCCTGTCCTATTTTGTCAGGAGCTAGGGTTTCACTACGCACGCAGCGGTTTCAAACAACCTATAATCAGGTATGCAACCTGTCCTAGTTTGGGATAGTCACTATGGATTCCGATATGCACTAGGTCGAATGGTAAAAAAGGGTGCCCCGGTAAAAAGCGGGGTTTGTGTTCCCATTGTGGCAGAGCCCGTAACCGGTCAGCCTTATGGCACGCTTCTCAAAGTGAGCCTCCAGCAAACTGTTCAGGAATAACAGATGGCAAACACGGTGTCCTAGGCGCACCAATGCAAATGCAATGCAAAGAAACACATAAGTGTAATCAAAACAAGATATCATGAGTTCGAGTCAAGTTCTCTAATTCCCTAGCAGAGTCGCCAAAAACTGTAGACGTCCTCGAACGTCCCAGGAAAATCCTGTTTTGTTCATTGGGCTCACTACAGTTCAGACTCGATGTCACGGTTCTAAATCTAATCTCGTAAAATGCAATGCAAGATCGATAAATCACCAAAGAGTCCAAATTCGACAAATCATTTTGAAAAACTGATTTTAGAAAGAAGTGCCAAACATGGACTGCTTCGCCAGATACAGAGTTGCCACCTAAATATTTTATTTTGGGGGAATTTAGGAAACCCTGACTCGTGCCTAAGGCCACGGGTTCGTCATCACCAAAGTTGCCTCGGCTCGAGAACTTGGGTACGATTGGGGAAGGTCATTTCATGAGCACCCCCGCTCACCCGATCAAAGATCGGCCATTACTAAGCATGATATCTTGTTTTTGAAAACACATGTGCTCTTATTCCGGTTATTAACCTAGAATTACTATGTGATGCACACAGCATACAAGTATAGACTAGATTGCATAAGTTGGAACAAAGCATCGCATATCTGTTTGTTTTGAAAATGGATTGAAGTTTGCTACTCGTAAGTAGGCTAAAACACGGGTTTTGACGAATTATTCCAATTCAAGCAACCCAACTTTCACCCACAGGCATTCAGGCAGTTATATCACATAAGCACATAGCCTCATGGCAAGCATGCTATCATGGCAGCCACTCACAAGCATGCAAGGATGCTAAAGCATAAACACTTACCGAGTACTCCGAGCCAAAGAAAGAAGCTAATTAGAAAACATGCATGAATCCTAACTATGTTGAGATGCCTAATGCAACACATGCAAGAATGCAACTAAGATAGGCTCGACTATTCTAAGATGGCATATGAGATGCTACAGGTAACATGTATTCAACTTGGAATTGAAATACGATGCAGGTAGTATGATGCGCCGAGCCCGGTACATGCAAAACAGATGAATGGATGCAAAAATACGAGCGTAACGATGCTAATTGAAACGTGCCCTAAAACTAACCATCATAAGCTGGTAAATGAAAGGAAGAAAGACGTGGGGTTGGAAGACATACATCACACACACGCACACTTATTACAACATTGCCCTCTCTCGGAGGGTTCGAATAAATAATACAAAATCGAATTAACTAATTATTACACAACACTAGCTAATTAATAAATTAACTAAACTAGCATGCAAACTATGTAAAATGGGCTGCCTCAGCTCTGCTTTGAATGATAAAGGATGCATGCATGCTCGAGTCACCTTGTCGGGAAATCCATCGCGATGCCTCGACTCGCCTTTGTTTGCAATTGATTTCAGAAAGTTGCACGAGGCTCCAGAGAGATGAAACTCCACCCAGGGAAGCTGTGGGAAGGCTGCCGACCAGCTATGGGCAAGGGAGACCACCTGCTGACCACCCTTGGTGGTGAAGACTAGAAAAGGTGGTCGACCTGCCAGAAAACCTGGTCGGCCGACCAGTTCATTCTCCTGGTTTCTGCTTTTTCTGTAGCAAAGGCAAGAGAGAGAAGGCAAGGTATTTTTAACATATGTGTGCCCGACCATTCTCCCCATCATTGCATAAGCTCTAGGGAGTGTAGTCCTCCATCCTTGGGCCACCAATCACACATCCCAATGCATGATGGCCGAGGAGTCGAATTGCACGACTCATTGGGACATGAATGCACATATAAGTAACTAAAACCAACAACTCCATCATGGATGGTCAAGAGTATCGGCGACCGGGAATCGAGGCACGTTTCATCACTTGGAGTATGAAACGTTCCTCGTTTCCCGTGTTTGGAAGTGTTTGGACTAACTCCTATTCCAAACATAATGCAACAAGTAGAATGGCATGGCATGTACAAATGCAACTCTAGTATGCAATCCTAAATGTAATGCGACTAAGTGATACAAACATGAAAAGGATGACATGCAAGCATGCAACTAGCATACACAATGCTATGGACTAATCAAGGGCATACTCAATGCACGTGGATTATATGCCATGCATACACAATGCACTAACATACGCAATCTTATGAATGAGGCATACGCAATGCAATGATCGAACATGCGATAACATGGATTATATGGCATACACAATGCAAAAATATAATTAGATTAAAAAAGTTAAGAATTACAATAAATAATCAAGAATTTATAATTGATTGTAATTTAATTAAATTAATGTTAGACATTATAAATTATGTGGATTAGAGCGGAGAGAGAAAGAAAATGACAAAAAAATATAGGGTTTGAGGGTATTATAGTCATTTTACATTTATAGTTAACGGTTGCACTTTAATTCAAAACCATATGGGGGCTTTCTGGCTATATTTGAACGATAAAGGGGTCAAGTGCTCTAGCCTCAAACCACAAGGAGGTAAAATGAATTTAACCCTAAATACAATACAGCTACTGGGGCCACATTGCAGGGATAGAGAAAGGAGGAACATCAAGGATGAAAGGAAGTCTGTAGGATCTTTAAAGAGGAAGAGATAGCCATTCAGTAGAAGAATAAGAGTGAGGGAAAGAAACTCAAGAAGAAAAGGAATGAAAAGTAAAAGAGATCCATAAAAATGAAATGCCTAGAAATAATCTATTTATTAGTAGATGAGTCAATGCGAGGATATATATTCTTAAGCCATCAACTTTTTCTCTATGGTAAGCAGAGTACGCAGAAGTCTCTAATCTTCTTCTTTCTAGGGTTTTTTGTATTTACCTCGTGTGAATTTTAAAGGAATGGAATTGAGAAATGCATGTTAAATGTGCCCAATGTTAACCCCAAGGGTTTGGCCTAGTGGGATGCAGCTGGGGGGGTGGGGGGCGGTGTGTGCGCTCCCTTTCAGGTCTCAGGTTCAACTTCCACTAAGTGCTATCAACTTCTTGGGGCCACGCCCATAGGCTTTGCTCAAGATTTGCCCGATCCACACGGAGGGGGCGTTTTGTGTGAGTCTCGGGATTAGTTGAGGTGTACGTAAGTTGTCTTGGACACTCGGTCATCAAAAATTAAAAATGTACCCAATGTTCAATTATCTTAAACAAAATTTTGAAAAATTGGTTAATAGATGGAATTTAGATAAAGACTATTTCCTTTATGTCTGAAACCGTGGTATAGGTCTAAGTCACAATTCTATTTCATAGCATAAATATTGTTAAGAGCTCTATGGTACGAAAACAAACAAGTTTGTGACGTTGAACTAGACTTCCGATAGATAAGATAAAATCGAAAAATACAATATACTTGTGGCTATGTGCGCCTCATGGTGGGGATAGAGAAAGGAGGACCAAGGATGAAAGGTAGTGTGTAGCCATTCAGTAGAAGAAGGAGAAGAGTGAGTAGAAGAAACACAAGAAGAAAAAGAAAGAAAAGGAAAGAGAATTCATCAAAAACAAATGTCTATAAACAAACCATTTATTAGTAGAC
The DNA here is from genome assembly GCF_004153795.1 of Camellia sinensis. Taxonomy (NCBI): domain Eukaryota; kingdom Viridiplantae; phylum Streptophyta; class Magnoliopsida; order Ericales; family Theaceae; genus Camellia; species Camellia sinensis. The sequence continues at coordinate 997,100 of NW_021025825.1, read as the reverse complement.
AAGTCAATGCTGGGGTATATGCTAAGATGCAAGGATGGACACGAGACACAGTGATTTCAGAAAAATGAGGATACAGACACGGCGGGGTCATGACAATAAAAATTAATTATATATATATATATATGTAGATTAACATTACATCCACAAACAATTAAAATTAACAAAAACTAATACTAATTCAAAATTAAAAAAAATCACTTTTTTTTTTGTTGCTGTTGTGATAAATTAAGTTTATTGCTCATAGCATCAAGATGATGCAAAAAATACAAAAAGAGCCCCGAAAAGGGGAAAGACCGCATAACCAATCAAATCATTCAAGAAATCAAAAAAAAAAAAAAAAATCAAACAAATTGAGATCCACCGTCCCTGTAACTCAACTATACAAAACTACAAAAAAACCTATTCTCTAACCACGAGACAGATCGAGCCACCACCTTAAATATACGGCGATTCCGTTCCAACCAAACCAGCCACATTAAGCACAATGGGGCCATGGCCGAAGCCTTTCCCCGCCTCCCAATCCGACCATCTCCCCAACTCCAGAGGACCGCCATCACCCCCCTTAGCTGAACCCAAGCGATTCCAAAAGTAGAGAAGATAAGCACCCACAAACGATAAGCCACAGGACAATGAATAAGCAAGTGATTCATAGACTTTGCATTAAAATAACATATACAACACTAGTTTACTAGAAAATAACGATGGCGAACCAAATTATCAATAGTTAGAATTTGATCAAAAGCTGTCGTCCACACAAAAAATATCACCTTAGATGAACACCTGTAACCCAAACACGATGCCAAGGAAACTCCCCCTCCACATTGTAGCTTGCTTTTCGTGCTCTTCGGAGGGGTTTAGTCTCCTTGGATATGATTAACCCTACAGTTCGGACTCCTGTGATTCTGAATCTGTTTTCACAAGTGCTATGTGAAATAGATAAACACAAATGAGTTCAAGTCCGGCAAATCTTTTTAGAAAATCCATTTTATCATCGGAAATGCCAAAAATGAACTGCATTGCTAAATTTCAGAATCGCCACCTAAATATTTTTGAGAAATTTGGGAAACTTGTGACTCGTGCCTAAAGGTTACTTGTCCGTCGTTACCAAAGTGTCTCGGCTCAGGAACTTAGGTATGAGAGGGGAATGTCATGAATTGAGCACCCCACTCACCCGATCAAAGATCGGTCTCTATTAATCATGATGTGAATCTTATATACAGTATATGCTCATGTTTTGATTATTATGCTATCTTTCTTATGTGAGACACACAAATATAGACTATTTCGCCCACTTTGGAATGCTTTGATTTTATGTTTATTTTGAAAGAGTTTGAATATGTGCTACTCAAAAAGGTAAGCTCATATGTACATGTATCAAATTATTCCAACTTAAGCGCAAAAAAACCTTCATCCACTGACATTCAAGAGATATATCAACTAAGCACTTAGCCTCATGGTAACATGCTTGATATGGCAACATAAACATATATGTAATTGCTGAGGCAAGCCAAAATAGAAGAAAATAGTTAGAAAAATTCATGCTCTAATATGCAAGTGCCTAATGCAATGCATACGAAATGCAATTATGAGGTTCAATTTATGAATCATGGCATATGGATCAATTTGATAGCATGCGGTACACACGTATTCAAGTAAGTAGGAATGCCAACAAGTTAGTATGATGAACCGAACCCAATGCATGCAAAAAAAAAAAAAAAGAAGGATATTAAGCATGGCAATGATATGAGAATGTAAAACATGATGCTACCATTATAAGCGTATAAATAAAGGGGAGAAAGAATGGGGATTGGAAGACATACACGAATATTACAAGTGTTACAAATTGGCCCTCACACAAGAGGGTTTGAATGAATGTCCTAATTAAACTAAATATTACAAACCAAACCAAACCAAACCAAACCAAGCCAAGCCTTAAGTCCCATAAAAAAACTAAATATTACAACGCCAAATAAATGAACTAACGCTAATGAACTAGTTATTACAAGTTTCGAATAAAACTACTAATTAAGTACAACATATTACTATCTAAACATTAATTAAACAAGTCGCGGAAATTGAAGAGTCACACGCGCACGAATGAGAATATCCGCTTGAAAACTCCTCTGTTTGCAGTCAGAAAATTAATCTATTTTTGCCCCAGCTTCTGTTCTGTTCTGTTCTGTTCTGTCATGAAAATCACACTGCTTGCGTAAAATGGAGTGGCCGGCCGGCCTTGAAAAGTGGTCGGCTAACTAGAAAGGTGGCCGGCCGGCCACTATTTTGAGGTTCTCCCCTGCTATAACAGAAAAGAAACAGAGCAAAAACAGAGTGTTTCTAGGGAATGTTTGTCCTCTCTGCCTCTCCCTATCATGAAACTGATCAAGGGAGGAGTAAAATCGGTCTACAAACCATCAATTGTTGCAACGTCGTTCCATGATGATCTATGAACCGATGGACAAAAGATCAATGAATGGAAATAAAAGACCAACAAAACGTTTCCCCTATCATGGAGTAACCTCAAGGGAAGTGGTAGACATTGCTTCTTGAATCATTAACATCACTAAAGACTATGTAATGATCCGAGACGCAATTTATTACTTTGTTTACCATTTTTGTTCCGATTTTAATATCATTTTTGTCCAAAAGGTTAATTACGTCCACTAATACGCCAAAAGCAATAAAGGGTATCAAGCATTGACTTAACCCGAGAAATGAGCTTTTCAAACACTTTTCTTCGAGGGAAATTACAAAGGAAGAATCAAACTCATTTACAAGCGATAAGGGATTCCAAGTCAAACCCCAAATACGCGATAATGACTAGTCAAACTCAAAAGAGTGATAATGACATAGCCAAACCCAAAATGAGCGATAAGGACTCTAAATCCAAACTTGATAACAAGCTATAACGATACTTTCCTTAATGATTTCCAAGGGTCTAAGCTAGAAAGCTAGTCCCTTAGAAGTAAATGCACCGGTGACAAAGAGAAATGACAAACAAGAAGTTGTGCTTAGCATAAGAGAGATATAATGCCTTTGTAATGAACCTTCGAAGAGATTAATCCATTAAGCATGGAAGGTCTCTTTCTTATGTTTGAACAACTTTTTGTTAAACACAACTCTTTAATCGAACAAGCAAAGAATGGAGGGAGGTTGCAGAGATGATTATGCAAAAGTGATTATTAAAGTGGGACTCTTAACATGGAAAATAAGTAATGAAAAGTTATCAATTCAAATAGATTGGTGTCTAAGGCCTAAACCCCCAAATCTATGAGGACTTACAATAACACAAGTATAGTATTTTAGGCATAAACTAAGTAAATGATTAAAACAGCCCCTAAAACAGCAAAAACAGTGCTGAAAAAGTGGTTTGAAAGGCTAGAAAATGTAAGCAAAACAAGAAGAGAAGAAGAAAGCTAGTAAACAAGCCTAAGGAGGGGTGACCCCTCCACTTTTTGGACCTTAAAATCACATATTTTAGTCTCTAAAAACTCTGAAAATCAGTAGCTAAAAGTTGGGAAACAAGTGGGCAATACAAGGATAAAAAACTATGTAATGAGGTGCATGAAAGGGTGGTTAATCCCTCCACCTTGGGTAGCTTGTAAATCACAAGTTTCAGCCCACAAAACCAGTCCAAAAACAGTGTGAAAAAGCGAGGAAAAGAATGGTACAGAGTAAGCAAGAGATAGCAAGAGTTATATCTTTGAAGAGAGTACACTCTTTGGTTCACAAATCACAAATTGTTCACTCTCAAGGGCTGAAATTTTAGCTCAATAATCTCAGGAGCCTCAAAATATTGGTTTAGGAAGTGTATGTATAGTGTATGTATATTGCAAGATAGAGAGAGAGAGTGTTTGACAAGTTTTTGAGCTTTGGCAATTTTTTCTCACCTAAAATCAAGAGGGATGATCAATTATATATAGAAAAACATGTGCCTTCGTTGGAAATTTCTGGATTGAACCAGCTGGTGCAGTGCATGCACCTATGGGAACAGCTGGCAACAAAATATCTGCCAGCCGGGAAACCTGGCCGGCTGGCCATGTAGGGGGACGGCCGACTACTAAAAGTTGGCCTGCTGGCCACCTTTTGGCTAGCAAGCCTCTAGGTGGTCAGGCTAGAAAAAAAAATGGTTTTGGTCCAAAGGGGGTGTAAGGTTCTAGGCTTTGTGACTTAAAACCGAGGCTTCTTGCTGAAGAACTTGAACGTTTGTACAACGTAGTATTTCATCATCGAGTGTTCAATGTGAGGTGCCTAAATCTTAAGGGCGGTCAAAAATGGGATGTCTACAAACACCACTAGACAAAGCCTATTGGAACGACAAAATCGAGAAAACACCTTTTTGCACTTGACCCCCCCACACCAAGACATCCTCCCTTACCCCCTTAAACCCGCACCCGGTACAAGAAACTCAGTAAATCAATCAACTGTCCAACCTCCCAATCCTGAACTTGCCAGCGCAATATAATATCCCAAACCACCCCACCTCCAACCCCATCTAGATAAGACGCCACGACAACCTCTTGATCAATGGCAACACGAAAAATCAATAGAAAGCAAGACTGCAAAGAAACCTCACCACACTATCGACATCTATTAATCAATTAAATTTAAGCAAAAAGTAATAATCATTCAACATCCAACATGCATAAAAAGAACTAAGAAAAGGGGATAAAAAACTAGTTGAGGTGTTCCTTGAAAAAAAAGTAATTAAATAAAGGGACACACGAGTCCCCTCTGTGTTCTCCTCTTTGACACCACAACACATACGTTGGAGTATTCGTGCTTCATAGGGTATATGTTTCTAAGCCAATTAGATTCATGTATTTGATTATTTATTTATTGGAATAAATGTTATGTTCATGCTTTATTATTTGAAATGTTTTCATCTAAGAAGCAGGGACAAAGACACGGATACGCCGACACGACAATTTTCAAAATTTCAAGACACGGCACGTTGGGGGATACATGAGAAAAATAATATTTTTATATATTTATGTCATATATATTACAATATTCATGAATTTAGAAAATAATACTAAATCAATATTTTGTTTTATTTTTTAAAATTTTTTATTGGATATGATTTATTTATAATAAACTATTTGCTTATTTCTTTTCTTGGATTGGTTTGCAATATAGTTTTTTCCACATCATGCTTTGACATGATGGGCTTGATTTTTAAACCTGCTTGACGTAGTCCAAGTAGAAAGCCAGGCACAATGAATTTGGTCTGTGGCAATTTAGAATAGAACACCCACAAAGCCCATAACAATGTACAACAGACCAACAAAAAGAGAGTCTACACCATTAAGTGGAAAAAAAATAAAAAATGAATCTGAACCCAGGATGCCTCTATCGAAGAAGATGAAGTTGAACCAGGTAAGTATGCTTCTTCTTAAACTGTTATTGTCTCTTGTGTGACTTCTTCCTTCATCTCTTTCTCTGTGAATCACAGATCTAGAGTTCCTACAGGTAGCATGAACAAAATCAGTGATTTTTTTATTTTATTTTTGGCCATCATCGTGTCTAAGAAGTGTTCAGAGAGTGTCGGAGGTGTGTCCAGCAACTAAAAGAAGTGAACAAAAGTGTGATACAAGAGAGGGCATGTCTGACATGTGTTTGCCACGTGTTCGAACTTGTCTGTGTCCTAGACGTGTTGAACACTAATACGTTAGGCTAGATGGAGTGCATTTGCTTCATAGGTTTTCATATATGATGGACGTGATTCATGAGATGAATGTTTTAACCTCATGATTATATTAAATGTGCTTTACGTAGGTAAAAGAGTTTCATTTACATGAGATCTCCCAAGTTTTGTAACTTGGAAATTTCATAGTTGTTAATAGAATTAGGGTCTCTATTAGGTCAACAACAACATAATTAACTTTTATATGGGTGGTTGGGCTTGTCCAACTAGAATATGACATTTCCAGAATATGCCATTTCAAAGGCTGAATTTTTGGTTCATTCGAGTAATGTGGTGCGGGAAATACTAATTTAAGGGATGTGTTACATGATGACTATCATGGAATTCCTAGAACACATCATTTCTTTTCTATCTCGGTTTTGCTACTTACTTCCAATGTTCCCTTTTTTTGTTGGTAATATATTTCTTTTTGATAATTAATTATCTCTAAATGTTAATAATACAGGCATTGATTTGGAAATTCCAGATACTGATGTCACTCCATCTCCCCTCACTGGTTATGCATCATCTTCTCATGGTTCCAAAGAAAACGCGTTCGAGTTGCTGGTCAGTCAAGATTGGAACTTGGGAGTTATGCCAGTGCATATCAGGTTAAATTGGTCCCATCTGCAGTTATTCTTGAGAGACTGCACAACAAAATTCAGTTTTGTTTTCACCAGTAAGTGATATGTCCTTGAATTTTGACTCTTTAACTCCCACGCTCTCTCTCCCTGATACTCTACGTTACATGGACTCGGGTACAAGTGTCGGGTGCGGGTATATATCTAGGGGTTGGACTCGGCAAAAAACATCTAGATGAGGGATACATGAGTACATCTAAAAAGTACCCAAAATTAGACACGGGTACATGGATACAGCTAAACATGGATGTGTCAAAAAAATATTATGTATTTTTTTGATGAAGTTGCAATAATTTATAGCACAAAATGATTACATATTTTTATGATGATGCTACACATTTGTAGTTAAAAAATATTGAATAAAAATTATATATAACGTTATTAAAAAAAATGAATAATTTATTTTCCATGGATATAAGTTAAATTCCAACTCCTTAATTAGTATTAGTCCCAAACATGAAAAGCTCATGTAAGACCATCTCCAACGCTACATCGAATATTTCATCAAATTTAAATTTGATGAAAAACGGCAACTGTTTAATCTTTAACCCTTTTATCAAACTCATATCAGATGAGGGATGAACCAAAACTTTCATCAAATGGAGGTTTTCATCTTTCATCAAATTTAAATTGTTATCATTGGGCCAAACATCCTCCGATGTCCACCAAGAGCAACTTTGACAGCCTTTTTTGTTCATATCTGGATGACCTCCAGGACATCCCGGATGTCCTCCAGGACAACCGGGGATGTGAAAAAATCTAATGAAAATTCTAGTTTTAGTATTGAAGTGAACGGGGTATCAAATCAATGATTTTCATCAAATTTTTACTCAAATTTGATGAAATTTTTGATTCAACGTTGGAGATGCTCTAAAAGCCAGCCAGCCAGCCCACCCAATAGCCTGATAATTTTTGTTGGAAGCCCCATTTATTAACAAACCAAAGTGTATCCTAAATAAGCTCAAATGCACCAAACCCTTTAATATAACCCTAGCAGCCATCAACGAAGATGAATACAGAAGACGGAGATGATGAACGGCGACGACAATGAGGTCCCGAGCCATGTCTCTCTCTCTGTCTCTCCTCCTCCTCTCCTTTGTTTTTGCCATGAAAAATAGAAAAGAAAATCAATCGTATCTGTTTGTATTTACCCGTATCCTGGCTGTATTCCGTACCCGTGTTGTGTTGTGTCGACATGGGTACCTCTCAAAATACAAAGAGTCCGTGTAACGTTGCTGATACTTCAACGTGATAGTTATGCTGATTGAAAATAGTATCTCACATAGAAAGTGTTTTGTAGGAATGCTTCATGTGGTTTATGTCAATGTGAAACCGATGAATGGAAAACTATCCACAAGGAGCTCTGGAGCTCTGTAATGTCACCTTAGGAGGACAGATATGTTGATGTAAAGTTTCTTGATAAAATTGCTGGTTATGTGACGGTAACAGTTGATAAAGGTCAGGGATTTATCTCCTGGTGCTTGGGTTTAATTTATCTGTCTGTCTCCCTCCATCTTTTGATGTTTATCTTTGGCTTTTGTGGTTTGTGCAGAGTTTCAAAGATGGCGTCTTTTTTGTCTTGCTTTTGGTTTTGTTTTATTGCTGTTGGCACCAGTGGTCAGTAGTTGGGTTCCCTTCTATTATAGCAGTTCAATGGCTGTTGGAGTTTTTCTTGTCATTATTGTCCTTCTTTTTCAGTTATTTGGATTTGATGTGCATTGTATAGTAGTCTTTTTTTTAAAGAAAAATAAACTGTTGCCTTTTATTTTGCTCTGTATTCTCATATGGTGCTACTTATTCTTCGCAAGGTTTCAATTTCTATCACATAACAAAAATCAAAGTTGTTGGCCTGTTTAGTTGTACAGAAATCTTGAAATGTTTTCAACATGAAACCTGTGCAACCTTTGACAAAAATCTGGTTGTAGAAAATACAGGCATTCATCGGTAATATTGGCGGATATGATCCATAACAACCAAAAATCTTATAACCTGTGTGGATTTTATATTTTCATGGTCTCTCCAAAGGAGAAGAAATGATAAGAAATAAAAATAGGGCTTAGATTTTTGTCCTTCTCTAGCTTTAGAATTAAATGATGAAGAGGATGGAAAAGTCTTCTTGTCTCTGTATTGCATAATTTAGAGTGGCACTTCTTGAAGATACAATGAGTAGTAGTTGTTTAATGTTGACCAATTAATGTTCCGGTAAAGAGTGATCTGATCTGGGTCCATGGTGTCAAAAAGAAATGAGGAAGGTCAAGAGTGGCATAGAATGGGAACAGGGGCGGAGCTAGTGTAGGGCCAGGGGGGCATGTGCCCCTGAAGTTTTGATAATTATAATAGTACCCCTCTATATATATAGATTATATCATATATATCGTCCATAAAATTGAAATAATATCCCTTCTTAAAATTGTAGTAGTCCCTCTATTATAAATTTTCCTTCTAATTACAAGGAACCTACTAAAATGAGTCCTTCTATTATACACCTCTTAAAGGGTGTACCATATACAAGTTTTGACTTTATGGTATTGATATTATAAATTTTCATAACCAAATTATTTCATTCATACCTAAAATGACCACTATGTAAATTATAACCAAGCAATACATCTTCAATTATAAAAAAAAAGAAAAAAAAAAGGAAAAAAAAATCATAATAGGTCATAACTAATATCAGAATAAGTCATAACTAACCATTACTTGATATATAACCAAAGACCTCTTTAGTCATAACCAAAATAACAACCACAAGAAGTTATAATTAAGTTATATCTAACACTACAATGTGTAATAACTAAAGACCACAAAGATCATAACTGCGGCATATGATTGGCACTTTTTTGCAGTGTGTTTTATAGAATTTCTCTACTAAAATCTATTATTTGTATCTCAACTTATCTTTTTGTATAAAATTTACTAAAAAATTTCCAATCCACCTAAAATAGTTACTCCCCAATATTTGTATAAAATTTAACCTCAAATCCTTTAATTTAAAATTCACATTTATCCAAATGGGCTCTTAATATTTAAGTTTAGTAATATGTCATTGTTGTTTATTATGAGAAAAAAACAAAATCAATGTTGTTATTAATTTGTACCCCCTTTTCACTGAATTCCTGACTCTGCCACTGGATGGGAATTATCCAAAAAAAATAAAAAAATAAAAATAGAGTGACATAGGATGGGGCGGTGACAAATTACACGATTGCTTCAGACTTTATTAAGAATATGGATTGGAATAGAGTGGATAGGAGAAAACAAATTCGTGTACCTGAAGCTAGTTAATTGGGGCTAAGTGATGTAGAACAACTGGAAAAGACGAATAGTAATACTGAAGAAAAAGAATAAACCACATAGAAAAAAAAAAACCCTAAAATACTCAAATACAACTCTCAATTTTCCATGCTCATTCAACGCTAAATATCCTCCTACATAAAGGCCTAGTTACCCTTCTTATGAGAGGAAAACTTAGCATTATGACTTGGGTTAGATTCATTATTCTTCAATTGAGTTTTTATTGCTGGCTGAATTGTTGGTGATGGGGAATATATTTGATTCTTCTTCTTATTAGTTTGATTTGGTGTAATGAATTACCGGATTTGATTTGGATATTGATTATTGAATATATTTGATTTTGCTTTGGAACTGTTTCCCTTTTCTCTCCTCTGTTTATACTCTTCTTACTTCTCTTCTCTTCCTCTTTCTCCTTCTTTATCGTTCGTCTAGTGCTACATCTGTTGGAGCATGGGTTTACTATCATTTGTATGCAAATGCTATAATTTTATAAAACATTTTACTTCCTAGTTTCATATGTTGCTTCTGAATTTATGGATGAAATATCTCATTGGACTGCTGCTGAAATTGGTTTAGGGGATGAAATTATTACCAACTGGGAGGAAAAATGTCTTCTACCTCACTTTATATGGATCGGTGGTAAGTGCTTTTATGCTTTAGTATTGCGATGTTAGGATCTTTTTTTTGGTGTTTGAGATCTTATGGACTTCATTTGTGTTTGATGTCAGCTTGGACCTGTTCCTTCCTGTTACATCACTTTTCAATGTTGGTCAATTCAATTCTTGTCAATTTTGGGCTGAGTGAAGAGATGCACAACCCTGTGTGTCCTACTGCCATTATGTTTATATAATGAAGACTTGTTTACCCATAATTGGCTTCATTTGGTCTGGAATGTACTGTATTTCAATTTTTTAGTGATGTAGTATAACATATAGACTAAGAGTTTGTTAAATAGCTTTTTAGTTGTAGTATATAAACAGGTGATGTAATACCCATTGTACTTAGTTTTGGAATAAAGAATATATATTGTGATTGGAGTAGAGCTTAGTCTCTCTCTCTAGCCCTTAGGGGTTTTACCCCTAATTAGGGCATTTGTCTTCTCTCTCAATTTGATCTTGATTTGGCATTTGGATTTCATTATTTGGTATCAGAGCATAAGATCTTGTACTTCATTGTTTCTAATTGTACATAGAGCTCGTCAATTAGAAAGGAGCAACACGCCTGACTCTGGATCTAAACCCTAGATCATCTCACCAGAAGTTGCCATCGCAAGTGTGATCGATTTGATTCGAAGCCATAGATTTGACATCACAATCAAGAGTTGACCCTAGATTTCGTAGTCGCGACTTGCGTTTGGACCTTTCATGCTGGTGATTCAACATCGCAGCAAGATCTCGAAGCCTTCGTTCGAGTTCAGATCTCAGTTCGAAGCCCTTCATTTGTTTGAATATGTCAGGAAACCAAGGAATAACCATCTCTTTGAAGTCTAAGTAGAAATTACGATTTGACCAGATTGCTTCGTTGACTCCACTGGACGAAAGAGGGATTTTTTTTTGTTCAGTTGTTCTGGGTCTCATCTGGTCCGAAGTTCAAACCTAGAATTTCTTTGAAGTCGAAGTTGAAGACCCATTGCGATTTGAAGACCCATTGCAAACTCGAAGTTGCTATTGTTCATCGCAATTGCAACCTAGCTCTTTGATTTGAGTTTGCGTTTGCTAGAGTTCTTGAATCTTCTTATTGAGTCAAGTTCGCAGATTTCGAATTCTACTGGTCTTGCCTTGGGATCTAACTTGCAAGATGAGATTCGATCTGGGTTTGGTCCTTTGACTCCAGTTCATCGCTGAATTAGGTATCACAACTCTTTGTGAACCAACTCCCTTGGACTCCCTGTACCACTTCGGTTCTACATCTTGGGTTCGAAGTTGTGAATCGACTTCGACAATCAATTGCAAGTTGCGATTCAACCCTCTACAATGAGTTGATGTCAGGAGTAGTGAACTTGTCTTCTTTTGAAGTTGCGATTGCAGATTACCAAAAAAATCAACTCAAAGATTTGATCTCATAGTTCAGAAGTGATTCAAAATATGACCTAGTTCTATTTTTCAAGTTGATCAACATGACTCAATTCAATTTTGGTATGTTTGACTCAGTTTTCTTCTCAATTGGAATTGTCCTGAATCAATTCGCGATGTGGCTATCTTATTGTTGATTCTTGGATTGGATTGGATCTTGATTATTTGCTGGTACATAGTGCTGTGAATGGATATTGAATTGAGTTGTCCTCAATTGTGAAATTGGGTCTGAAACTGTGATCTCTGTAATCGTCATATCTAGGTTGTTTGTGGGTCATATTAGGTTGTTTGGTTATGGCTAATTGGGATCGAGGTCATCGAGATGGCCGTGGTAGAGCTTATGCTTTGACTTTGGGTGAAGAAACTGAGATGAAGTTCTCAATTGGAAGGGACATTGACTAATCCAAATCAAAATTCATAATAAAAAAGATGAGTTGAAGCAAATGTGTGGACAACTTGTCACATCACAAGCCGCCATTGAAATTTTTGACAACTTCAAAGAAATTATTTGAAGTTTATTGTCAGGACTCTTTCATACCCCTTTACGAAGTTGTTTTGAGTTGAATAGGTTGCTTCTTGTGTGCTCAGTTCACATTTGTGCCAAGGGAGGAAAGAAAGAACTCGTGCAATGCCGAATTCTAGCTCGTGATCAACTACTCTCATGGTTTTGCCTAGTGGATAAATGGTCCATCCTATCATTGTGTCAATCTTAGCTTTGCTTTGGAAGATGTCATTTGCCAACCATTGGTCTCATTCCGACAGAATGTGTACTCTTCTACACGAGTATACAGGTCAGAGGTGAAGGGGTTTGGAAATGGGGGTCTATTCGAGTTTTTTAGTGAGAGGATATGGACACATTGGTAGGTCGTTTTGCACACCAAAAATAAATCCTTACTAGTACCTTAATTCAATAGAATAGTGACTTAGTTTGGGTATCGATCCATAGGGACTAAAAGGCTATGTTGTTTAAATTTCAGATTAATTCTTAAATCAATTCAAAGGTAGAAAAGAAGAATTTTGTATGAGCTTAATTAAATTAAACAAATAAATATAATTAAACTAGTATCAATAAAATAGAAGAGACTCAGGGTTTCGGATCCCCCATGACCTTGTAATCAATGAACTGTAACAGTTTACAGATTTATTATTCAACTCAACTATGATCCGTTAGTGACTACAAGTCCCAACAGTATCGTCTAGAGGATAATTGGCAGTTTGACGATTAACATAGACTATCTAGTACTAGCACGAATTGTCTCTCCTAGCATAGACTATCTTAACCGAATAAAAGCAAATCAATGAAAACTGTTGTATAAGTACACAATTAGAATCACAAAAACTAAGAACATGTGCCAGATAGAAAGATTCAAAACAAAGTAATAATATAGAAAAGCCTTCTTATTGTTGAATCAATAATAAAAACCCCAAACTAAATACAAAACATTGTTACTTGACTAGGGTTTCATCCAAACCCTAAGAGGAGAGCTCCTTAGCCGCACATGCCTTTGTAGTCTCTGCCTTCTCTCTCTAAAATCAAGAACCCCCTAATAATGAATAGGGTTTTATATTTATAGACATTAGAAGCCTTCTAAGTAATACCCAAGAGGTTAGAATTTCCCAAAATGAATGGAAAATTCGGATGTAATTATTCTCAGCTTCTTAGACTCATCTTGTTGGCCTGTTTTGCCCTATTAAAAGTCAGAATTTGAAAATTCATGTTTCACTCAAAATCGTAGCCCTTTGAGTTATCTTTCCAATGCCGCTTGAATCACTTAAATCTGATATCGGACAAGACAGATACATTCAAAATACTGTAGGCTGTGCAGAGTGACTTCTATAGCGGAATTGTAAAAATTTTGACTTTTCTTTCTTCAAATCTCATGGGTTGGGTTTTTATTGCTTGATTAAAATTATTTAGCTTCTTCTGGGCCTGCAGAGCTGAGTTCGAGCTTGGTCTCAGATTTCAAATATGAAATTAAGTCCAATTTCTACTCATAAACTTGAGTGACCTGCAAATACACTAACATATTGAAATCATCAAGTAACAATGATTAAAGGACCTAACAAGTATATACCTTAAGGGGCCTAAATGTGTACATTTTGGCAACTATCACACACCTATGGTTGTTGAGCCAAGGATGCAAGGATGAAGTTCTATGTATTTGTAGACGGCTAAGTTGAGAGAATCATGTTTGTTCTCGAGCAAGGAAATGAAGCACCTATTCCGTACATATCGTTCCGTGCGTAGTATTACATCACCTATTTATATACCACAACTAATAAGCTATTTGACAAACACTTACGCTATGTTTGGATTGAGTGATTTGGAGAGAAAAGAAAAGAAATGGAGAGAAATGTATTTCTCTTACTTGTTTGGATAACCTAAGTGGAGAGAAATGGGAAGAAATTGAGGGAAATGGAGAGAAACTCATTTCTCTTATAAGCCTCATTTTCAATCTTCCCAAAAGTGGAGAGATTGGGAGAGAAAAGAAATCACTATTTTTATAATACCAATTTTGTCCCTATAAAAATAAAAGAAATAAAATGATTGAAAATATAAAAAGGTTACTTTGGTAATATAACATAAAATAATTTCTTTTCTTTTCTCTTAATGAAATTTAACCAAACAAGAATGAGAGAAATGACAATCATTTCTTTTCTTTTATTTCTTCCTTATCCAAACAAAAAGGAGAGAAATCACAATCATTTCTTTTCTTTTCTTTTCTCTTCTCTTGTAACTTAAATAATCTTTTCTTTTCTTTTCTCTCCTAAGTTCCCAAACATAGTGTTAGTCTATTTATTATACTACATCATATAGATTATATATTTTCTAAGCCATACCCCTCTTTTGAAGTATGACAAATTTCTATTGTGCAACCCTTTAACTAAAACTCAACAAAATGATTTGATAAATGTTAACTCATCTAAAAGCTTAAACTGTTGGAGAAAGGTGGTGTTTGGGAAGAATTTTAGTTGGGTTTTTTCTCATTTTTTTCACTAAAAGACAAAAATTTTGCAAAACCAAAAAAAACACATCCAAACAAAATATTACATCCAACCCCATAATCATTTCACTTTTTCTCTCACAAACATCACATCCAACCACAAAAAAATCCAACTATCCTCCCAAACACAAAAAAATTTTCTTCAATAATATCCTACATCTAAAAAAACCTACATAAAAACCCACTTCCCAAACACCATCAAAGTGGTGACTTCACTATTTATAAATTATATCCTCAACAAGCCCCTAATAGGTGGCCAAACTCTCCTCCAAAAGCAGGCCAAAGAGGTGCAAGTATTATAATTATCGGGTAGGTGTTGAGATTCAAAGACATGATCTATTACATGCTCTAGTACCATGATAAGTTGTTGACAAGCAACTCTTCCTGTCCTTCAACATGAACGTTAAAGTTTTATGTTGTCGTAGCAACTTTTTTGGCTGCCATTGATCAAAGAAGAATACAGTTTCCCCGAGATTAGAAAAAAAAGAAAAGAATTGCAAGTACATGTGTTGCATGAAAAGAAACAATAGGAAAACATTCCTAATTAAAGAATAATACATTTGCATGCATTGTATTACATTTGTTCACAATAACTAATTTAGTCCCTTGAACACACGCTACCCGTGCTTCTTGGACAAAAATAATCCCCCATAATAACCACTGAAGTCCAATAAAAAATTACCACAACATCCTTGTTCTCTCACATTACACTGGACAAAAGACAGAAGGAATAGAGACTTGAGACTCCAGCCTTGATACTAAACCTTGAGGTATCTTACCTTATGTCTTCCACCCTATGAAGCATGTGTACGGGTATGAGTATGGGTACGTCAATACTATTAAATCTAAAAAAAGTAAAGTACGGGTATAGCTAGGCATGTTAGTAAAAACAGATTTATTTTTGATTTAG
Organism: Camellia sinensis; assembly: GCF_004153795.1. Classification (NCBI taxonomy): domain Eukaryota; kingdom Viridiplantae; phylum Streptophyta; class Magnoliopsida; order Ericales; family Theaceae; genus Camellia; species Camellia sinensis. Next base: position 981,495 of record NW_021025825.1, on the reverse strand, counting down.
AGTTGTGCAAAAATTAGTTAAATGGTTTAGTTGGTTAAGATACAACCTACAATTTACATTTAATACCAAAATTAAGGTATAAAGCAAAATTAAATGTCATTATATTAAATAACTGACAAACCAAAGCTTAATTTTAAAATCAACACATGAAAAAATCCAATGAAACTGAATTCACCTTTGTATAAAAGAAAATACTATTCCGGCTTGAATATGGCTTCGGTATATACTAGGTACCTCTAGGGAATGACAAAAATTAAGAAGAAAAATTTAGGTATGTGTTTTGTGTACCTGATATGTATGCAGAACAACAATGCAAAGTACTAGTACCTGATACGGGTATAGCATGTTTGTCGAAGTACCTATACTTCATAGTTCCACCCAATGCTATGGAACTTACCTGCTCGTTGTCCGTAAGAGAGACTTGCAAACCCTCTTTTGAACAATCAACTCTTATCATCTCCCACCCTTTGTATTATTCAGAGCTATTGTATTGCTCCACTCAGGTCTTGAAGCATCTCCCTCTTTTGTTCCTTCTCGAGCACACATTTCTTGGCAATCAGAGCTTCCCCTTTTGAGAACAAAGACCACCTCCTTTTCACAACCACCAATGATGCCCCATAGAGCTGAAAAATGACCATATAACGAGGGGTGATCATCTAGAAGAATAAGGTCTGACTCTTTTCACAAGGTCTATTGGAATCAAAAGAATAAGCCCCCGAAAGCAAACACACCAAAGCTTAATGGCACTAAGGACCATTTTGACAAAATGCAACTCTGTCTTCAACCATGAGTAGGGCTTGATTGTTGGGATAGTGTGTAACCCATTTTCCTTTTTATTCCTAGCTTGAATAAAACAAACCACCTTTTCTCATCCCATTAGGAACTAGCCTAGTACAAAGTCTATCCTCGTGTAAAATGTTCAAAAAATTATCCAAATCGTTCAACCCAAATGACCCGACTCGAGCATCATTGAATGGTTTTGAAATCAGTTACGGTTTGTCGCGGGTGAAGTTCTTAATTTTTTCAATCAACAGGTCGGATGTCGGGTCTACTGTCCAGAAATCCGCCACTCAAATCGACTAATGTATTTACTTAGCATATTGCATCTACATGTGTTACATTGGTATTGGCTCTTGAGGCACTTTCCTTATCATATTGTCTTATCTCTAAATACTAGACCTATCTAAAAAAAGACTAGACCTATGTACTACCCTTTGCCCTTTTACCTATAGTCATATTTGAGTCTTCACTCTCTCCCATCATATCACTCAGAGTCACTTTTTTCTGTGTCTGTGTCTTTCATTCTCTCCTTTGGAAGCCATGATTTGATGAATGAAGATCTATGAAGCATAGGTACTTCAAAAATGGTGCCATGCAAGTATCGGGTATTTACCGGGTGTGGTTCGTGTACTGGTATGGTTGCACATGTATCGGGTACGCTGAATACATGTTGGGTATGACAGATATGATTGGGTATGTCATGGGTATGTTTTGGGTATAGCGTGGTATTTTTGTTTTTTTTTTAGCTGCAAAATTTGTTGCAGCCTTTATTATTCTTCTTTCAACTTTGAAAATTATCAGGTAATTTGTTTCTAACACCCTTTATCCATGAGTGATGGCTATGTTCTCTTTTGCATCCTGTTTTAGACAAATCAAAAAAGAAAAAGAAAGAATTATATGACTTTTTAGACAAGCTGTTCTTTCAGTTTTGATATTGAAATTTTGATTTGTATGTTGGATGTTTAGCTATAAATTAAAAAAAAAAAGAAGAAAAAATTGATGTATCCCAACCGTATCTGTATCTTACTTTTTTAAGAATTTGACATATCGGCGTACCCTTATCGTATCTGTACCCGTATCCATACCAGCATCCATGCTTCCTAGGTGAAGATCATCGCTTTTAGTCTCTCAAAATCTTTTTACAATATGCAATCTCTCACGGTTTCTCTTCTCCCCGTCTTGTTGCATCATGAATGCCAAACAACTGTAGGCCAAGTTGTTGTTGCAAGATGGAGGTAGTGGCAAGCTGTGATAAGATAGAGGCGGAGACGGTTTTCATTCTTTTTCGCTGATCTGCCTTACACTCATCCCGTCTATCACTCTTCAATATCCCTCTAGTCTCCATTATCCAATCTTCGCAGTCTCATCTCTCACCCCCCTTCCCTCTTCGGTCTTCCTTGCCTTCACAATTAATTTTTTTCTTAGGGTTGTGGTTGATTGCAAGAAAAAAATAGACAAAAATGAACCACCCAATAGACCCGCCCGAAAACGATTGCAATCCGAACACATTTGGTCCAGTTTTTTTCCTAGTGTTCGGTCGAAGGCGGATGCTTGTGCTTCCCACCTGAAAGGACCAATTCGTGTGACGAGCCAATGGAAAACCCGAACCAATCCAACCCCTGAACACACCTACTCTTGTCTTAACTCAACAGTTACTCGAGCCAAAATGGTTGGGATTTCCCGGACCCACTACCTTCTACCTAGGCAATGTGGCACATCTCTCTCCATGCACCTGTCCTATAGCTAGGGAACTTACGCAATGCACCCGACCAACCCGACCCGACCCGACATGCTATGGACAGTTTCGTGAAGTTGCACAGTCGGTAGTGGGTTGGAAGTGTAGAATTTTTATATTTTCGGTTGGCTCTCGGAATATGGAAAAAAAACAACGATTGGACCGAACCGTCCAATTTATGTGCATGTATACAGGATATTCATTACACGTGCCATTGTGTCCTTGGAAATTGAGCTTACACTCTTTATCTTTTCTCCTTAATCTGACATCCATCTTATCTTCTTAATTTTTAAATACTATTTCATTCTCTTTCTTTTTAAATGACTCTACTGTTTCTCTTTATTCTCAATCGACTCATATTTAAAATCTATCATTCTCTTTTGCTTCTTAAATGGTATTATTTAATTCTCTCTCTCTCTCTCCTTAAATAGTATTGTTTAATTTTTTCTTTCTTTTTCATTCTCGTTCTACATCTAACACATACACAATCCCTCTCTAACCTGCATCTCATATCTCTCTCTCTCTCTCTCTCTCACAACGATGCAATCAAAGGAAGAACCCAAATGTTATACTTGTAGAAACTAAGGTATTGAAGCATATTGACTTGGTGTTCTTTGCATTATTTTTTAAACCCTCCCTTTAAAATCCCCTACACTCAGATCTCCATCACTGCTCTCCCTCTCTAATTTGTGATTTTTATGTATTCATCAAATGGTTGAGGTTGATTTGGGTCAGATCAAATAGTGTTGCTGCTCAACTCTTTTCGTTTTTCTTAGATCTGCGTATGTGCAGAGAGAGTATGCGGGTCTTGAAGCCGACCAAAACCAACATTTAAACTGGAGGAAGAAAATCGGTTGATTTTGAAAGGAGATTCGGTCAAAATCAGATGGTCAGTTTTGGAATCCCAAATGGTCGGTGTATACACAAATTTCTTGTCTGCAAAAATAAAGACAGAAAAATAGAGTAACAAATATAAATTTATTGATTCAAAATAAAGTGAGTACAATCTCGTATGAAATTTTTAATCAAAGAAAATCCCCTGATTTTTCTCTTCAATAAGTTGATTCGAGGGCTTGATAGCTTGTTCCCGAATTGAGCGGCGAAATCTCCTCCAAGTAACGCGAAGAAGACGGCGACTTTGTAGAACTTTGATTTGAGGGCTTGATAGCATTTTCCCAAATCAGATTTGTAGAATCCCCTCTAATTTAGTAGAAGACGACTATAGATTTGTAGAGTTTGATGACGAACTTTGATTTGAATCTCCGAACTTTATGTTTTATGGAGATTGATCGGCTTTGGTGAAGAAACCTCGGGGCTTTAGGCTTGAATCTGGTGGAGCTTTCTCTTGCTTGATGTAAATTTTTGTTTCTACAACTTGATTTATGTATATAGAATTTGAATGAAAAATTCTAGTGGAGATCACCCTTAGTTATAGGAATGGATGGAGGAGTCTTAATAGACTTCAACTTCTTTGATAATTATCTCTGATTTATTTAGAGATAAATACCAAAATCTCACTTTAATGGTGTGCCATAATTTTATTTGCTTGACCATCTCAATGTGACAAGTGGCTTAATTTGATTAGTCAAAAACTTATTTGCTGCATCACTATGACTTAATTTGATTAGTCAAAGACTTATTGCATCATTTTAACACATTGCAATATTTAATTTGACCACCATGTAATCTTGATTTGAGACCAATTAGACACGTGGCAAGATTTAATTTGCCAATAATTGTGCCATATTTTGTAGGCCTTTGTAGTACGTGGCAATTTGTAATTTGCTGAAATTTCCCAGGCTTACAGTCGGTTCAGGTAATGGTTATGGACAAACCCGGGCCGACTCGACCCGTGAACACCCTTACCTATAGCACTTTCTTGTCTTTTTGTCTATTCATATTTGAACTAGATGACAATTGTTATGCACTAACAATGCAGGCCTTTTTGCCAAGCAAACCCATGTATTGACCACGTGTGACCCTCCATTATCCTCCTTGTTCGGTCAACGCGACCACCTCCAATCATTGTAGGTACGCTGACCTTCGACTATCATGCACTTGAAGACCCCGATTTCATCCAAAGAGGGATCTCAAAAGCCAAGGATTTACCTCCACTATTATAATCATCAGAAATGGTCTTGTGTAATCTTCGATAAGAAGCCTAGCCCAACTATATTGACATCTTTTCTTGTGTCTTTGTCAACCCTTAGAACACTTCCACAAACACCTTAACAACCTCCTCGTTCTATAGGTGTAGTGACAGCCTAGGAAGCGAACCCAAATGGCCTTTGGACCACCATTTCCATGACAACACTCTTCCATCAGAGACCACCAATCAGAAAAACTAAACTTTTTTCATTCAAAACCCCTTTTCGCCTCCTCTTTTGATGGCAACAAAATGTACGGTTTTCTTGGCATTAATAGAATTCACTACTCTGTTTTCCCCTTGCAACCTTAGTCTGGAAGGGCTTTGATTTGGTGGCCAATACACCATTTCAGGCACCTGCATAAAGGATCAACCTCTTTCACCTCGGCTGGTTCCTTCTGCAGCTTTAGTTTCGACAACTTATTAGCCATATCCCTCAAAGAGGACGCCCTTTATTTTTTGGCAAGAAGACCACGATTTCCTACCTTTACCAACCAAAATGCAAAGGAACCTCCCCCTTCAGTATGAAGGAACTAACATCCATACTACTACCTTGTCACAAAATCCTTCTGTAAAATCGGTCTCACCTTCGCTACCCATTAGTTGGTTAAGGACTTCACACAACCAATCTAACTTCTCATGCTTCAGTCTGACCTAGTGATTCAAGTTATGCCTTCTCTCTCTTAGCATCAGGAAGTCACCATCTCCATCTCTATCATCTTCCTCTTCAAGGACAATCTTAGACCATTTGAACTAAAGAGTTACGTTACACGGACTGTTTGAATTTTGAGAGGTACCCATGTCAACACGACACGACACGACACGAGTACAGGTGGGGAATACAGTTAAATACAAACAGATACGGTTGGTTTTCTTTTCTATTTTTCACGGCAGCAACAAAGGAGGAGGAGGAGAGAAACATGGCTTGCAACCTCATCGTCGTCGTTGTTCATCATCTTCGTCTTCTGTATTCATCTTTGTTGATGGTTGCTAGGGTTATATTAAAGGGTTTGGTGCATTTGGGCTTATTTAGGATGCACTTTGGTCTGTTAATAAAAAGGGCCTTATAATAAAAATTACAAGGTTATTAGGCTGGCTGGCTTTTACATGAGCTTCTCATGTTTGGGCCTAATACTAATTAAGTTGGGATTTAACTTATATCCATGGAAAATCAATTATTCATTTTTTTAAAAATAACGTTATATTTATTTTTATCCAATATTTTTTAGCTACAAATGTGTAGCATCATCATAAAAATATGTAATCATTATGAGCCATAAATTATTCTAACTTTATTAGAAAAATACATAATATTTTTTTAACACATCCATGTTTGGCCGTATCCACGTACCCGTGTCTAATTTTTGGATACCTTTTAGACGTACCTGCGTATCCCTCATTTAGAGGTTTGCTGAGTCCAACCCCTAGATACCTATCTACACCCGACACTCGTACACGAGTCCATGTAACGTAGCTAAAGAGTGACTCTCCTTGCTGAAACTTTCATCGCTTCTCTCAATTTAGTGCATTTCTTTTATCTAATAAAAATCAATAATATAGAAATTGATTATGTCTGATCTTGTATAAAAAGCATCATCTAGCACCTTTAACTGTCCTTATTATCTCTGAGTTAGCCCACTTACATCTATTAAAAATTTTGTCATTTTTGGCCACTTTTAAAACATTTATTTTCTTCTACTATGACTTGAATCTCATTTTTATTGTTTTTTGAAAAGGAAAAATGGTGCATATGGCATGCGCTCAAAATTTCAGTCACAAAGATTCATAAACAATTTGGTTCATAACCAAAAACACCACAAAGCCTCATAACCTAGGCCACTTCTGTTCATAGCCACAAAGCCTCATAACCAAGTTCATAACCAATCACCCCAAGTTTGACAACCACAAAGCCTCACAAGTAATTACATGATTCATAATCAAGACCAAATGGCTTCATAACTGGAAGACCATAGAATTAGCGTTTTTTTATTACAGATTCAGTTTTCAACTATGTCCTTTATTTGTTTAAACTATTTACCTTGTTTGGTTACATGTTTCTATTTTTGTACTACTTGGGATTGTCATTGCAGGAGCTGCCCTAGGGTATTGGATGGTGCGGAAATTTGTTATTGCAGAAGATGGAAGTGTGGATGTTGGCATAGCTCAATTCGTGAAATGGGCCATGCGCGTCATTGCAGCCACATTTATCTTCCAGGTGGCTATTGTGTTCATGTTAATAAATAGTGTGATAACGCTCCACTTGCATATCTCTGGACCAAACGGAAATCAGTGTGCAATTTGCTTTGCATTCCTGAATTTTTTATTCTTATTCTGTCAGAGTACTCTTGATACTCCTTTGGCAATGGGGGCATTGGCTTCTTGTTTGTCAATCTGCTTTCTTATCACTTCCTTCAAGTGGAATGGTCTAGAGTAAGTTACTTGCACCATTTTTTCCCTACTCTCCCCTTGCATCATGCTGGCGGACTGGTAATTATTATACCAAATAAATGTTCATATAATTGATGCTTAACTCAATTTATTCAACTTATTAAATCAAAAACAAATAGGTCTTATTTGCTTTTTGAGTTTATCTGTTGGGATGTTGAAATCCATTTTGGATTAGTCAAAATGGGTGGTATGCTTGATTTAATATATAAATGGTCATGATTATAGATTGAAGAGAGATCTGCTCAGTTGATAACAAGATCTTAACTAATTATTTGTATGTAGTTCTACCATTACTTCTGGGAATTCAATTTATTCTGCAAATGGGAATCCTTGGCGGGTTAGAGGATGAGCAAATGTAAGACAAAATCGTGCTGAATTTCTCAGCAGGTCAGGGATGGTGGGTTCACGGGGAACACTGTGGAACAGCTCAAGGAGATCTTCTGGTTGGTCTGACTCTCCTGTTAAAGGTACACACTTTTGTTAAAATCTGCATTTTCTCTCCCTAATATTTGTTTCGTCTGTTGAAACATTTTTTCTAAAAAGATTTAAGCTTCTGCAGAGCATTTTATTTCCCTCTTATTTTCCTTTCACATCATGGATCACTTCCATAGTTACCATGTAAAACTCCCCATTAGATCCCTTATGAACATGAACATGCAAGGGCTAGGATGTTTTCTGTAAGCAACATGTTTTGAAAATAGGCAAGGATCACTACATCGGTGCCTTAGTGCAATGAAAAATAGGAAAAGGTCCTTATGTTTTCTTGGACGAGCACCTGTAAAGAAATTAGCCCAGGATTGTTGGTTTACATTAGCAACTTGGAAAAGGGAACACTGACAGATAAAACTATGGACTTAGTAGATTCAATGATTAGAAGGAAAGTATAACATGCTTACAAGAAACTAGGTGAGTAGCTGAGAAAGTAAACTAAATAGAAAAACTTGGTACAACATTTTGTATGCTGGAAATATTGTTTAGTAGATAGATTTTTGCGAGTCTTGTGTGCTTGGGTGTCAGGGTGTGTGGATCTTGATTTGTTTACGTTTTTTGATTTCCTTGATGATGTAATTGGCTAGCGCTCCTTTTTATGGGGACCTTTTTGTATCTTTAGCATCTTCTTGATGCTCTTCTTCAATAAAATTTATTTATCAAAAAAAAAAAAAAAAAATTGGCATTTTGTTGATTAAAAAGAAAAAGATGTCGAAATGGTGTAGGCATCTGAAAAATAAGGTAGTAATAGTTATGAGAATAAGTTACATAATAATATTAATTAAAATTGTAACTGGAGAGTATACTTAGCGCCTATGCACCCCAAATAGGATTGCAAAAACATATTAAAAGGAAATTTTGGGATCAACTGGATGAGTTAATACAACAAATATTTGTAGAGGAGAGAATAATTATATGTGGAGATTTCAATGGTCATGTCTGAAAATATAAGCAAGTGCACGAGAGGATACATGGTGGGTATGGTTTTGGCGATTGAAATGATGGCGGAGAGAACATCTTAGATTTCGCAGTAGCATTTGATCATGTAGTAACCAACAACTTTTAAAAAAAGGAGGGTTAAACACATAACTTTAAAAAATGGGTCAAATAAGAGTTGGATAGATCATTTTCTTGTAAGAAAAATGGACCGCTGAATATGTAAAGGTTTTCGAGGTTATTTCCGAAGGAAGTTAATGGCACAAAGTAGGCTAGCAATATTCAATATATAGTATTATATACAATAATAAAGAGCAAAATCAAAGCGGGAAATATATTAAAAATTCCTGAACTAGATGTGAAATCTAAATGAGAAATTGAGGATAAAGTGTTTAAAGAAGTAACATGGGGTTTGATAGGTGTTACTAATAACATGTGGAATACAATAGCATAATGCATTGAAAGAATATCAAAAGCAGTGCCATGAAGAGTCAAAGGGAAAAGTTGCTATATCTAAATATACTTGGTGGTTGAATAGTGAGATATAAGCCATAGTGAAAGAGGATAAAAATGGGAATAATTTTAAGACATAAGTTGACCAATAAGGAGGTTGGATGAGGAGATTGAAAAAAAGTGAATGATATTTTGAGAAATTGTTCAGTGGAAATCATTTTAAAAACTTGGAAGGAGAGGAATATAATAGCCTTGATGGAACTAGAGAATATAGTTTTATCAACGAACTACGAGAGTTTGAGGTGGAATTTGCATTAAAAAAGGATGAAATCAGGCAAGGCATTAGATTTATCAAAAAATAAAAATAATCAAATAAATAAATAAATATGGCAAGGCATTAGGATTAGATTGTATCCCTATTGAGGCTTGGAAATGCGTAGGTAAGTGGTTGTCTGGTTAACAAAATTCTTTAATAAGATTCTAATGACTAGGAAAATGGCTGACGAGTAGAGACAGTATTTTAATACCTATATATAGAAATAAATGAAATATCCAAAATTGCAACAATTATAGAGACATTAAGTTGATAAGTCAATACGATAAAATTGTTGGTGAGAATGATTGAGCATCACTTGAGAGTTATAACAATAGTGTTAGAGAATCTCTTTGGATTTGAAACACTATTTTTACTAAGAAGATTAATAGAGAAGTACAAAAAAGAGAAGATGAAGGATCTAAATATGGGTTTTATAGATTTTCAAAAAAAAAAAAAAACTTGCGATAGGGTGCCTAGAGATATAATCTAGGAAGCATGAATATGGATACGAGATACGGATATGGCGATACGACAAAACCTAAAAAGTAGGATTCGGGTACGGCTAGAATACGTTTGTAAAAAATATATTTAAAAAAAAAATTTATTAGTCGGAGTTACACATAAGCTTAAGAATGCTAAGAGATCACATTGTAATTTTATAATGCAAAACACTAATCTTTGAAAATTAGGTATTAATATTAGACAATAGCTTGTTTGCTTTTTAAATTTTCAATAGGTCTTGTGAATATTTTATTTTAATGTCGAGTTTAATATGTTTATATTACACTAATAGAGCAATCCACAACGTGTTTCTATGCTTTCTCTTTTCGCACTAGTAAAAATATTGGATTCAAGTTTACTTGCTTATTTATTTGTTAATTTATTAATTTTACTATTGTTTTATTCTCTTGTTAATCTTTACTGTAAATGTCTTTTTTTAGGATTTCATGTATTCATGCCATGGGTAGGTCGGGTGCATGTGTCTTAGTTTTCATCTATTCATGTTACATGTTCTTAAAATCTCTAAGTCGCATCTATTCATGTTTTTCATATCATGCTTCAAGATAATCTTGTCATATGTCTATTACTTTTTCATATACTCTTGTGGCACAAATAGTTGTTTTGGAGATTGTGGCATTAATAGTTGTTTTGCAGATCTTGACCTTGAGAAAGAAGTTTGCTTTTGTTGGCTGTAATGGGTTGGGGTGATTAGGATTTTATTTGTTAGGTGTGTTTTGTCACGGCATTGCCAAATGGGGAGATTGTTAGGTTTTATTCTTGGCAATCCCGTTTGACAAAACTCCTTTCAGTTGTACTTGTATTCGCACTTTTTATTTCAGTGAGGCTATGAGTTTTTAGATGCGAATCCAACCCGAATTGTGCCTTGTAGGGAAGTTTGTGGTGCTAATTCTTTCATGATTGCCACTTCGCCGACTATGACGGGGATTGAGCTGCCCAGTCAGCTCGCGGGGGCCCAAGGGGCAGCGCTCCTTGGCGGGTCGGGGCAGCACCCAGGCAGGGTCGAGGGGTAGTGCCCCCGAAGCAAAATGCAAAAATGCATTCAAAGTTGTTTGGTCGCTTGAGCGAAGGAGTGTGTGCTCGAGTGAAGAAGTCTTGCTTTCAGAAGCTGCGTCTATTTACCAAAAACCTGAGAAGGAAGATTGTACGTTTGAGTGACAAAAGCTTGGCTCGAGTGACGCCTCTTGAGGAAAACACGGGTTTTTGTTTCCTCGCTCGAGCGAGAGAGTCTTCGCTCGAGTGAGCTTCGCAGTCCCTGTTTTCTATAAGCACTTGTTTTAGTCCAAAACTAGGATTACGTTTTTGAGATCTTCTTTAAGGTTTTTGGGTTTTTTTACTAGTTTTCCTTGATGTTTTGATTGAGTATTAGACTCATGTTTTGATAAGCACACATCAAGGAGGTTGATTGTTCATATTCAAGAGTGTTGTTCTTCGGTGGATTATGGAGAATTTGAGCCTGAAGTTTTGGTGGATTCTGGAGTGGCTCATCGTCGTGATTCGACATCGGCATTGTGGATTCAACGTTGGGCAAGACAATTCCGAGATGAAGACGGGGCTAGAAGAGGCACATAAGGGTTGGTTCACTTTGGGCGTGGATTCGCTAGGTAATTGAGAGTATACCTGTGTAATTCCTTTATGTTTTTTTAGTGGATTGTTTTGTGGCTTTTGCCCGTGGTTTTTTATCACAATTGGAGGCGCTCCAATTGTAGTTTTTCCACGTAAAATAGTTGTGTTGATTTGTCTTTGATTGTTTGATTGTGATTGTTGTTTGCTGATTAAAATTGATACATAATCACAAATCAATATCTAGGGGATTTCTAGTTTTTTCAACTATCTATGTAGTTATAGAGGACATGCATGAAACAATTATGATACATTAATTTGACAAATTTTATTACTTTAACTCTCACTATGTTCTTTTCAAATAACTAAATAAAGCATTGGGAGTAATATGTGACTTGAAGTATCCGATACTTCAAAATTAAGTATCTGATACTCCAAAATTAATGAAAAAATAATTAAGAAGTATCCAATACTTTTAAGAAGTATCCGATGTGTATCCGCGAGTATCCGAAGATTATCGGTATCCAATACGTATACAATATGAATACGTCTCCCTTTTTGAAGTATCCGTGCTTCATAGGATATAATATGGTGAGTGTTGGTGAAAAAGGGTGTGACCAAAAGGTATATATGCTTGCAATAAAATGAATGTATAATGGGGTATCGACCACAATTAGATCACTTGAAGGAGAAACTAGTAAATTCTCAATCACTATTGTATTGCATCATGGGCCAACTTTGAATCCTTACCTATTTGCCATGGTCATGGATGAATTAACTACACATTTAGGATGATAGTTCGCAGATGATATTGTTCTAGATGAAACTAAGGAAGAAATTAACACTGAACTACAAATATGGAGCGAAGCACTCAAGTTAAAAGGGTTTAAAATTAGTAAAAATAAAACTGAATATACAAAGTGTGACTTAGCAACAATAAAAATAGAAATGATAGAGAAGTAGAGATTGAAAATCAGAAATAACAAAGTGAACTTTTTCGTTACCTAGGTTTGATTATTAATAAGGATAGTGAGGTTGAAAATGACGTGATTCATAGAATTAAAGTAGGTTGGCTCAAGTGTGGGAGTGCATTTGACATATTATGTGAATTCTAACAAAATTGAAAGAAGAATTTAATAGAACAACAACTATCAGACTAATGATGCTTTATGGGACAAAATATTGGGCAACTAAAATACATGTCAATAAAATGAGTGTAGTTTAGTTATGGATGGGTGGTAAGACTAAGAAAGATATAATTAGAAATAAATATATTCTTGAAATGGTAGGAGTAACACTGATTGAAAGATAAGTTGAGAGAGAATATGTTAAGATGGTTTGGTCATTTACAATGAAGAAATGTAGACGCAACGACAAGGAAGAGTGATATGATTTCTATAAATAAAATGTTGTGGGAAGAGGACTTAAACTAACATGGGATATAGTTGTAAAAAAAGATATGAATGTATTTAATTTATTTGAACTTGTAGCCATTGATAGAGCAAAATGGCAAAAAATGATTGATGTAGATTGGGAAACAATGCTTAGATTGGATTGGTTTGGAAGCGGGAAACAGAAACTGAAACTTCATCCAAAAATATTATGGAAAATGTAGGTGATGTAAAGATTGAATAGGTTGAATAAAAAAAAGAGGAAAGTTTGAATAGGATATTTGTAAGAAAAATTTATTGAGAAACTTAAAAATAGCAATGTAAATTATTTTTATATTTTCATGATCAATTAAAACACCACCACCACTACTACTACTACTACTACTACTACTACTACTACTACTAGAGCAATCATATATTGTTGTTGAAAAATAGTATTTGCGATTATACAAAGATAGTAAAAATTATGAGAAGTGCATTTCTAGGGAGTTTTTAAAACATTTGTTTGAAAGAGTTTCTTGCAAGGTTATTCAAATTGAGTTGGAGTTTTTCCTTTCATGTGTAAATTGTACTTGAATTCTTGGATTGTTTTGGAGATGTTTTTTAGAGGTTTTCCTTAAAGTTTCATGAGAGTTCTGTGTCCGTTCCCGAAATGAGTTTATAGGGAAACAAGTTTCCTCTCTCAAGAGATTTCCTAGTCTTCCTTTATCCCTCTTTAATTTCTTTCTTTCCCCTTGTATGTGGTTATTGCCGTCACTAGAAATATCTGTACAAAGAAAGTAATAAGTTGTGGAGGTTTTTTGGACGAGAGAAAGCAAAAGATTGTGGTAGCTGTGTTTATTGTTTATTACAGAATGTATGGTGGTGGCAGTAGTGTCTGGTTGAGTGAGAGAGTGGTGAAAGAGAGTGTTTAGTTGGGTTTCTGAGATTGTGGTTAAATTGGTATGGTAAGAGAGAGTATTCGAGTAAACTCCACAGGGATCAGATGGTTATCTATGCCTAAAATGATAAGATATAAGTGATACTGATATTGAAATGGTCTGGTGGTAAGGCCAAACCCATCCCAACATCATTTAGGTTCAAAGCCAGTAACCTGGTGCTGACCTGCTTATGAAACTTTGTTTGGGATTCTGTAGTCAGATTTGTTTGTGATAATTTTTAGTGTTCCTTACCTTAGAAAGATGTATTCGAGTAAATTGTATAGGGATCATAAGGTTATCTATGCCTAAAATGATGAGGTATAAGTAGTGGTGATTATGAAGTGGTCTGGTGGTGAGCCCACACTGTTCCCAATTTCATTTAGGTTCAAGATGGGTAACCTGGTGTTGACTTGCTTATAAACTTTGTTCAACCTGATGCCATTTATTGCTGATGTGTTTGTTAGGCTAGCAGTTTCAGTCAGTGCTAGCTCTAATTAAGTAATTGTTGTGTTGATTTTAAGATTATGAGCTTTAATCTTGAAATGTTTATACTTTGTTCTATCTTGGCTTTCAATTGAGATTATAAGTGATTTAAAGAATTGAGTTGAGGATACATCATCACCTGTCTGGACTGCAACATGATGGTTAAATGTAGGCATGCAATTCGATAGTCCCTTTCAATGTATGTTTCATGAATAACCACAAAATTATGTTTCTCTATCCTAATGAAGTCTGTATGATGGTTTTTATGGAGCATGGTGCATTAAATGAGATGTATGATGTGAAATTTTTAGCAAAATTGGATGTAGACACACTAGGACATGAACAAGAAATATTTTGATGGGGAGAAGTCTACATTTTTAATATATTTATCCAAATTTGTGCATTAGTAGTTGCACAAATTGGGAATTAAAGATTAACGAACAATAAGCGTTTCTTTAAAACTGTTCCTACTTTCTTTATATCTTTTTCTCTACAACAGTTTTCTTTTTTGTATATTAGAAGTGGGGTTCATGCTTGACTTGGCAAGGTAAATATTCAGTTTCTTTTGAGATATTTCGTGTTTGTGACATTTATTGGCTTGTGTTGCTTGATATGGTGTCAGTTTCGGAGCTCCTATATCTACTGTTCATTCTTCATGGTTTGGTTTTGACCATGATATTGTAATCATAATAAAAATGAAATGAACAAAGTAGGTTTTTGGTTGGGAGGATTAATCTTGTTGAGGATGTTTCATGCGGGCACTCTCTCTTTCCAAAAATGTCTATAAAGTACAATGGTACTCATGTAAATTATACTATATATAGCATTGGTATTGACCTTCAATTCATGATTCATTAGTTTGCTTTTGGCTGTTGCAGGTATGATTTCTCCGACAACTGGGAGGGTGATGAGAAATCAACTGGATTGCTATTCAACATTCCGTAGGACACCAAACAGAAGGAAGTTTTCAAAAAAAGAGTGGGAGAATTTCACACAGGAATCAACCTGACATGCTGTGGCTGAGTTGGCATCCTCTCCAAAGTTCACTGATTGGATTATTAAGCATGCTGACAGGATACAACTCTTTCCAGATGATAGTTCAGATAACACAATTGGAAGTGGCTCAGATTCCACAGGTGAGAATCTTGTAGAACGTGGCGATCAATTTAGCTTGTTCAAATGGTAGCAGCGACCTTAGTAGGAAATTAGTTACTTGTAGCAGTACAATGAGGTAGAGGCTAGGAATGGTGCTCATTTAATTTTTCTTCTTTGTTTTAGGTTTACTTTTAATACATCATATTATGTCATTAAGCAATTGTGGCAAATCTTTTGAAATCTTCTAATCATGTTATAGTGCCTGCTCTTTCTATGCCTCTTCCTACCAAAAACTATGGTTGCGTAAAAAGAGCATTGTCAAGTGTTTTAACTCTCTCATTCCGCTTTAACCCACTTATTTAGTCACCCATAAAAAGGGCAACACACTTGTGCAGTTTCAACCTCCCTTTGCATTTGTTTCTCTGTTTTAGTTCAAGTTGGTGCATATGTTGTGTTTGTTTCTATCACAAATCTATAATGCTGTAGCTAGTAGGCCTAGAAAGGTATCTCATCTATGAAGCTAGTTTTGGAAAATTTTAAGCATGGTTCCATTCTCTCTGAATAATTTTGAGGGATAATTACATTTTGGGAGATTTACGTTCATGTCTTAGTAGATAGATTTATTGCCCAATATAGGTCATGTGATAATTAACGGCGTTTTTATAAAAAAAGAAAAAAAAAGAACGTCACGAATTGTTAGTTTTTAGCAACAATTTGAAAAAATTATCACAAAAAGTCGCTAATTGTCAATTTTGAACGATGGATTTAGAAAATCGTCACATAAAATGTCATTCATTGTTAGTTTTTAGCAATAGATTAAAAAATCGTTACAAAAAAGTCACTAATCATGATTTTTAGCGACAATGTTGATAGGATCAACTTTCAACAACGAATTGATAGGATTTAATGGGAATTACGTCCAATTAGAAGGACTTGTTGGTAATTTACCTTTATATTTTAGTGGGACTTGGGAAAACAAAGTATATTTTAGTGGGGAATTTATGTTGATTGCAATAGGGTTGGGAAGAAAGGAAAAAAATGATAGAATGTATCCCTTGAATTGACCAATCAATCCTTCCTTTCTGTTCTTTCCTCTCTGTGCTCTCCCATTTCAACATTGGTTGGCACTTCCTACTAGCCACCTTTGTCATGCCCTCCCTTGGTACCCTCAAGCCTTCTCCTACCCATCTATGCTACCCTAGTCCTTTCCATCATTTCCCATCATCCCTACAACTGTTACACCTCATGGCCCCATTGTTGTTTCTGTCAGTCTTAACTCCTTCCCTTTTCACCCAAGCCCTCACCATCACAACTACCCTTTCCTATAAACTCTAACCATCGCAACTTGAACCTCTTAGCCTTTCTCCATCGCGACCTGACACCTCTACCCCTTATTGTTAGGGAACATGTTCAGTGAGTGTTACTTATGCTAAGATGTACGGGGTAAATTTGTGTGCGGTTGTCACTCGTCACTTGCATCACACATAATTAAAACTTGCCCTCGGATGTTTCGCAAGAGTAGATGTAATAGTAAGGAAAGATAATATAATTGTATAAAGTGAAATTTGAATGCTTAAAAAGGATTTATACAATTGGTCAAATTTATCCCAAAGTTTAGTTTGGTTTGATTTTTATTTGTTCATATGAGCAATCAGTGCAAATCCTAGATTTTCCATAGATCTTTAACTATTACAACTTAAAAACAAGTGTATAAACATGTAATTATGATCAATCTCTGCTAGGCACCTAGAAGGTGCACATGATGCACATTGATTTCAATTGTGACATGATGTGCCTGAAGTTACAATATAATGTCCTTAAGTTACAATATAATGTGCTTAAAATTATAACTTAAACATATTGAATCACACTACGAGTTATGACTCACCGAGTAACTCATTGGGTCATTGGAGTTATGACAGAATGAGATCATATCATATTTTGAGAACGTTGTGTTGTAATTTTGTGCACATCTCATCATTATAATTAGAGAGGGTACAAATCGTGCACAATTTTTTGGTTGCATATTATAGATTTTTCATAAAATGACAAGTTCTTTACATGAACTAGTGGTGGGTGTCATGTTGTGTTAGGTTGTATTTATGTTGTTTCATTTTGGGTCTGTATCCGAATTATTTTAACACTAACTTAACCCATTTATTATTTCGTATTTTTGAGTCATGCCATTTTTGGTATTTGTCCAATTCATGTTATATTAATGTGTCCTATCATTTTTTTTACCTTATTAGTTAAAAAGACTCAGTGTAGAGACCAATTATTGGATGAAATTATTCATAAAAATATTTTCTTTCAATTCAATTATTTTTTTCTTAATTTACAAAATTACATCCAATTATTATATATTTTTATTAGATTAAAATAGTAGGAAAATAATTATCTTCAAATAAGAAAAAAAATATTAGCCTTAAAATTTCTATTTCACATACTTTTTAATCAATTAGATGGAGTTACATAAGTAATTAAAAAATGTCATGGTACCTTTTAGTAGAAATAATATTAAAATATGTAAATAATTATTTATTAAACAAGTTATCTATAATAATTTCGTGCTATACAAGTTTAATACTAACTTAACCTGTTTAATACTCATATTATTGGATCGTGCCATATTTGTGTTTTTGTCGAAAAATGGATAAGTTAACTTGTTTAACTCTTAGGTACCTATTATGGAATGCCTGAGTCAAATTTGTGGTCTATAGACTATATGAAATAGACACAACTAACATGTCTACTACTATTGTGTTACATAGGAGTTAAATTTGTGTGTTAATTGCTTATAAATTGAGAGAGTAAATTGGTGCTCTCATGGATGTTTTAAAGTGTGTGTTATGTGAGGGTATAGTCCAATTGAATGAGTTAATATATAGAGTATCAGTTGATAAAATTTCAAAAAATTCAACTAGAAGGACACAAAAAGAAGGTAAATTACAGCATAAATCCCTATAGTTTAAGCGAATTAATTTTCATTTTATTTCCCGTAGTCTTAATTTGAACATGTGAATCCCATACTTCTATTTTCTGTTGCAAATTGTCCGCTAGTCATGCGCCTTTTATTTTTTGAATGGAAAAACAACTCGTGCACAACTAAAGAGAGTAAAGTGGAATTCAAAAGAAACAACAGAGAACATTAGTATAGTTTATTCAATTTCTTTTCTTGTGTTGAAATTGCTAAAAATCTCATGTGTGTTGCATGGGGTAGTTTTGCGTATAAAACTTCAACGGTATGTGATAGAAGGATTAGACTGTAACAAAATTAAAAATATAAAATTCAAATTGAAATTATGAGGACCAAATCGAAGCTTTGCTCATACTAGATAGACCAACGATATAATTTACCTTAAAAAAAAGTTAATCGGTGACTTGGCTAGCCAAAGGGCTATCACAATTAACGAAACTACACAGTGGCTGATAATGTTAAAGAGGAAGATAACATGTCCACTAGGACAGAAAAAATGGAAAAGATTAGGTAACTATTAACTTATGAGACTAACTACCTTCTTAACACTTTCTAAGTTCCAAAATGTGAACATTTAGGAAAGGGAAAAGAAAAAACACAAGAAAAATGAGAATGAATACAACTTAGATATGCATATAATAAGTCAAATTGAAAACATAGTTGATGAGTAATTACAGATGAAACTAAGGAGCATAAAAGGTTATTAGTGAAGAGAGATGCAAAACCAAAACAACAAATCAATTATTGATCAACAAAAGAAATCATCAAGAAGTGTGCTACTTCAAAGATCACAATAAGGGCATAATCTGATCATTTTGATAATATATTTTCTTCTTACTCCAAATGTGTTCCACGACAATTTAATGGTTGAGTAATATAAGACTTAAGTTGTTTTGTACGAAGTTTGAGTGGCCTTGTGATAAAAAAGGTTAAAGTTGCAATTTTTCCGATTTGCATTAGAAACTAACTTCCATTTATATTCTTATACATTATACACACAAACTCACACACACACACACACACACATATATATATATAAAACAATATATTGTATTAGTGACTCAGAGTATATAGGACAAGATTGTTACATTTCTATGAAACAGAAAAATTACACATGTTTCTTGCACATGTTGTCGTTCATTGGAGATTACAAACCAATACTTGCATTGGCAAAAGAAGACATAGTGACAAAATTGCAGTATAGCTTTTCTTGCATTGCAGCCTTCAAATACTTCTCCAATTTATTAGAATACACAATATATTTACTACAAACAATTTATAATTGACTTTGTATGAGCTATCTTCTTCCAAACCTTCTTTAATCTCTTCCCATGCTGGCACATTTTTACACCAAAATTCCTTACGAGCCATTCTTCTTTCCTTCGAATAATGTAACTTCCAATCAACAAACCAAGCAATACTCCACACCCATATCCCATCAACACAGCTTCCCAACCAAAGCCATCAAATTTGAACTTAAAATTGTGGCTGAATGAGGATGGTAAAGTTGGTGATTCTGCTATCTGGACATTCCCACAATTCTTTGACAATGGAAACCCGCACAAGCCTAGATTTCCCTCATATGAAGTGTTTGAAAATGTTTCAAACTGCTGGCCTTGTGGTATAATCCCAGTTAGATTATTTTGTGAGATATCAAAAACTTCTAGGAATGTCAAGCTTGTTAGTTGTTGAGGTATCTCACCAGAGAGCCTGTTTTGGGATAGATCCAAGGACTCAAGCTCAGTTAGATTCACCAAGGACGATGGAATCGGACCTGTGAAGCCATTTCTTGAAAAATTTAGGACACGGAGGGTTTTGAGTCTTCCAATAGATATAGGAATCTTTCCGTCAAACTTGTTGTGCGAGAAATCAATAGCTTTGAAGATGGTGATGATCCTTACGAGTGTCATTTCCAGTCCTTTATTCATTATGGTTACCGAATAATAACCATAACCAATGCCCATATAATTTAAGGAGGATTTGTCTTCATCATCCATCATCATTGAATGCATGCTCTCAAAGTATTCTGATGGCAAAGTGCCTGTAAATTCATTGTGAGACATGTCAATGATATGTAAATTGGTGAAGGCTAATCTCTTCCTTGGTTGCTCTATGGGACCATGGAATTTATTATCTCGCAAGACAATAATCTTCAATTGGGGCAGGTTCTCCAACCAAAATGGAAAAGCATCTTCTATGAAATTATGGCCCAAATTCAAAATTTCTAGGTTCGTGCAATTCGCCAATGATCTTGGAAGCACCCCTTGCAATGCATTGTGGCTAATGTCAAGTTCCTGTAACATGCTTGCATATCCAAATGTTTGAGGGATGCTACCATGGAAATTGTTTCTTTGCAAATTTAACAAGGTTAAATTTCCATTGAAGTTCCCCAAACAGGTAGGAATTAATCCGGCCAATTGGTTATTGGACAGATCGAGAAATCTAAGAGAATGAAGATTCCAAAACTTCGTTTCGGGTTTTCAGAAATTCAGGAATTTTATTTATGTTGCAAGACGACAATCGTAATGTCCTAATGTTTCGGAAAGAGGAGGGAGTGGAGTTGGTGGTGATCAATGATAGACCACTGTTTGAAAGATCCAAAGAATCTAAATATTCAAGCGTTGCAAACGTGTCCAGCTCAACAGTATCGCTTAAATTGTTTGACGAAAGATCAAGACGGGTAAGGTTCACAAGGTGAAACAAAGAAGAAGGTATTGTCCCATTAATTGAGTTACTGCCTAAATTTAGATACTGTAGGTTTGGTAGACCAGTTATTGATGATGGAATGGGACCTGTTAGTTGATTGTTTGAGAAATCTACATAATAAAGTTGCGAGAAGTTGGAAAAAAGTTGAGGAATTGGGCCTTCAAAATTGTCGTATGAAAGATCAAGCCAAATTAATCGCGTGAGGTTTGTAAGCGATCTCGGAATCGTACCAGAGAAATGGCAGTCAGAGAGGTGTAGCTCCTCCAAGTACTCAAGTTGGCCGATGGAATTAGGCAGCTCTCCGGTGAAATCTATTTCAGAGAGATCCAACGACCTAAGGTGCCGGAGAGTTCCATTAATAAAACTTGGAAGTTTACCTGTGAGTTCTCTGTTACCGCCTAACCGCAGCTCCTGTAATTTGTGCAAGTGGAAAATGCTATTGGAGAAGTTATTCCCTTGCCAGACTTCTTCTTCTTCTAATGATTGTATTGGGCCAGAAAGATGGGAGTAATGGAGGTGAAGATGGGTCAAATTTGTGAAATGGCCAAATGAAGGTAAAATTTGAGAGTGATTGAAGTTGTTTCCAGAAAGGTAGAGGTGTTGAAGGTGAACAAGATTGAAGAGGCTGCTGTTTGGATGGATGGTACCATATAGGCAGTTACAATTGAGGTGGAGGCCAATGACATGAGAAGTGTTGTTATCACATGTGACCCCATCCCATGCACAACAATCTGTACCCTCTT
Organism: Camellia sinensis; assembly: GCF_004153795.1. Lineage (NCBI taxonomy): Eukaryota > Viridiplantae > Streptophyta > Magnoliopsida > Ericales > Theaceae > Camellia > Camellia sinensis. The sequence continues at coordinate 959,795 of NW_021025825.1, read as the reverse complement.
TCCAATTATCAATATCATATCGAGCAGGAATTCTGCTGCAATCACAAGCAGAGCAATTGAAGGAAAAGGATTGCTTAAATTGGAGCAAAGCAGTGCTCTCGTCATTATGGCAAAGATGTGCAGAAGAAGAAGAGAAGCAGAAAATTAGGGAATACAGGAGGATACATATTGTGAGTTGATAATTGGATAGTAAGAAACCCATTCTTACACCAGTATTGGGTGGGGTGGTAGAGAGGGAATTGGATATGATGCTTCTTCTATATGCACTCTCCCTTAATAATAATTCAATAATCAAAAAATATAAACTGAAAATTCATTGTATAGTCTCACATATTATCATTTTATTAGTTTAATGGATTCTATCATTCGGTTAATTTTATTGCTAATATAAATCGGGCCTTCTTCAGGCAAAAAATAATAAACTATACAAGCTTTAACTATATTATTAAAAACAAAAATGATTCAAAAACTTAATTTTTATAAATAAAACTAAAAAATAATATAATATGATATTTTTCTAATTATAAACTACCATTAGGTGTTTTTGCTTGAGACAAAAGGACTACAAAATGACATCATCATTTCGTATGAATTCTTTCTACAAAAATTATATATATATATATATATAACATTATTCGTTGTGAAAATCTTTCAAGATATTGTACATCATTATTGAAGAAAGGGATGGACAGATGAGTAATGAGAGAATTGAAGAAGGAAGTTTTTTATAAGATGTTTCATTGGTGCAAACCCTCCCTTCTCAATCAGTATAATAAATAAATAAATTGGATTGGATTCTCTTAAGTTGGTCATTCAACTTAAGAGAATATATAATTAGGCTTAGTAAGCTCATTTTGGAGTCAACCTCAGAAATCTAAACTGTTCACTTTTTAGAATTTGTTAAGTAAATATTAATGTAAAAAATCAAGATCATTGAATATCGGTAACTATATGTTTTAATAACATTTGTTTTAAAAAAAAATGGACGATTAATATATATTCAAGAATAACATCTATTTTTTTTGTAATATAAATGTTATTCAAACATATAATTATTGATCTACAATCACCTTAATATTTTATATGAATTTTCTGTTCAATGAATCTTAAAAAGTGAGTGGTTTGAATTATCAAGATCGATCCCAAAACGGATCTCCCAAACCCAAATTGTTCTATCAAGTTAGATGACTAACCTAAGAAAATTCAAACCAGCCGCAAATTAATAATTGAAAAGAAATCCAAAGAAAAATTGAAACCTCTTGTCACTGTATTAATCTTATAATTTTCAACTAACGCTTGATCCTTTGAAATTTCTTCACATATTAGTGGATGGTTTAGTCCTCGAATATTGTTTGTATTGATCTAGCTTTCACTCCACAAATTAGTGGAAATATATTGGAATTTAATTGGAAGCTTCACAAATTAAAATTTTTGTCATAAATCTTTAAGTATTAGAAAATATGGCATGCAAGTCTTTCTTCAATGTCACTAGCTTGATTTTATTAATAAATTTCATAATAAGCTTATTTAAGTAAATCTTTAATAATTCTGATTGGATAACTATAAAATTATGTTTTGGATAAATTACACCGGTAGTTTTTATGTTTTGTCAATTGTGTCATTTTGGTCCCTATACTTTTAATTGGCTCAATTTTAGATTTTATATCAATTTGGTCAAATTAATAATACCGTTAGTGCTTTTGACAAAATATTATCATTGAATTTATTGATGTTAACTCACTAAGTTGAGTAAACTTAAAATTTTTCCCTTTAAATCATGACACATGCCACTTATGTGTTTATTTTTTATTAAAAAATGCTAATAATTGTATCAATTGGACTAAATTGAGACAAAATCATAAATTCATGGTCAAAATCTAATCAATTAAAATTACGGAGACTAAAATGACGTAAGGATCAAAATACAAAGACTATCAATATAATTTGCCCTTTTGTTTTTCTTATAAGTTTGATTTTTCAGTAAAATTAATTTAGAAGTTTACTATAATGCTTACGTAAGTCTTTAGTAATCCTCTTATTACACTTTTATTAAACTGGACTATAAGCTTTGAATGGTTATAAATTGATAAGGTTTGGTAAATGTTTTATTTTTGTTGTTATTATTGCTATTGTTGTTATTGTTGTTGTTGTTGTTGTTGTTGTTTTTTTTTTTTCTTGTTTTTGCTGAAGATGCTTTGGGTAGATTTCTTTTTTGCCTATATGGTGCAGCCTATCTAAGTCGCTTATAATTTTTGTAGGCACATATTGTTGGTACAGCTTTTGCTTATGTTTGGTTCAATTTCTGCTTTTTTTATTAGGCAAAAATAACTTAAATAAGTTTAAAAAGTAATTTTTAAAAAACTAGGTGACATGATTCTTTTGACTTCTATTTTTAAATTATCAGCTTTTAATTTATAATAAATTGTACTAAGCAACACTATTATTATTATTATATTTTTTTCATTGCGCCAAATAAGAATATTTTGTGACCCTGAAAAGTCTTTTATGTGGAAAAAAATTGGATTGTTGAAAAGTCTTTAGAGGGATTTTTGTAAACGAAATTAAATTATGTGGAAAAAGAAATGCATGACTTTTAGAGTCATAGAAATTTGGGAATTTAGTTGGAAGCATCTAAATATTAGAATTTTTGTGACATATGTCTTTCAGTATTTAAAAAATCAGCCCCACATGCTTAGATTTGTCACCAACTTTCATAAAAGTTTGCATAGAAAGTCTTCTCAAATATTTTTTTTGATAACTCAAGGTGTCCGGGTCAGCTTGCGCGCACCTCAACTAATCCCTGGGGGACCAATCCCACCGTCCACTAGCGGGGGGCCCATTTAAAGCCAAAGCAAAGCTCTGTATGGATTGACCCAACACAAGAGTTGATAGCAATTAAGAGGTTTTGAACCTGAGACTTAGAGAGGAGCAAACTCCTAAGTCTCAACCCTCCACCTCTAGGCCAACCCTTGCGGGTTGAAAGTCTTCTCAAATATTGATTAGGAGTTCTAAGCAAATCTTCTGTAATTTTGACTTGAAATTCTCAATGACCATAATATAATGCATTTGGAATTTTTATATATATTTTTTAAATTTGTAATTTAAATTCAATTTTTATATTGTAGGGGAATGAATTGAAATTACAAATTATGTTTTTCATGCATTTTTTTATGCATTCAACCTCATTAAGTTTCTATATATTTTTCCATCCATTGATGAGACATATTATAATTAACTTACATGTAACATTAGGACACAATTAACAGTGAAATGTTCAAAATAAGTTTTTGGTGAAAGTGTAGATGTTTGACAAGAAAAATATCTTGTGTGGCTCATATGTCAATTTTTTGTCAATTTTATTAATGTCAGTGGATGGAAGAGTAACATTGAAACTTAAATTAAAATTTAAGAATTTGCTTGTTACAATTTAAAGTGAATGAACTAAGTGCAAATGTATTATGTACGCACCAAAAAATATTACATAAGGCTACATATCATTTTAGTAACAAAAAACACTTTAAATCCACAAGCAAGATACAAAATTTGGGAGGATTCCAAACTCATCACAAGAATTACGTTTTTACTCTCAATTTAACTTTTTATTTACTTTTTACTCGTCAAATTGTTCCAAAAATTCTTTGATTACTTGTTCTACATCAATAATTAACCCTCCACTAAAACTATTTGATAAGTCTTTTGTGATCTTGATTATTACAAGATTTATTTTTTTTAAATGGTGCATAATGTAATGTTCATAAAAGCGTAATTTTTCAAGTAAACTACTATTTAGCAAATGATTACTTAAGTTATTTGGAATTATTTTTTTTTTTTAAGTTATAAACATTATTCTGTAACCTAGTTTTTTTTGTAAATAAAGAAAAGTGTCACGTTACAAAATACATAGGCCAAATGAAAAGTTACCAAAAGAAAATTGAAAGCTCTTGTAACCACTACATAGTAACCACACCTAACTCAACAATCACATAATACAACTCTTATAATGAGAGAAAAATAAAATATGTTAATTTTTTTTCTATAAGATTTGAATTCATAACCTTAAATCACTACATAACTATTAGCCAAATGAAAAAGCAACCAAAAGAAAATTGAAACTCTTGTCAATGTATTAATCTTAGAATTTTCAACTAATGATGCTTGGTTCTTGGAAATTTCCTCACATATTTAGCTTAAATAAAGGATCCACGTGGGAGCTTTTGTGGATGATTTGGTCCACGAATATTGTTTGTAATGACCTAGTCTACCTTTTATTTCACCAATTATTAGTGTATTATTGTATAGATGTTCAACTGACTAATCAGTAGGCCCTTCTTGTGCACCTCATAAGTTATTAGTTTGATTTTCTTCAATCAAAATTATATAACTATGAAGATAAAAATCAATAATGGAAAAATAATTTTTAAAATAATATTTTTCATAATTTTAAAGGGGTAATTGAAAAAATATGTACTTCCCCTCAGGTCTCCATCTCCAGAGGATTATTTGGTGATTTATACTTCCCCCCTCTCTCTCCACCATTTTTTTCAGAGGTAATTTCTCTCACCTCTCTTTCTCTCTCTAATATGATGATGATAAAATTAACTAGAACTCTTATTACGCTTTTGGTAAACTTTACTAACAGTTAACAGGCCCCTTGGCCTAATAGTTGTGTAGCATGACTATGTTATGAGGTTGTGGATTTAAGTCGATGAAAAAAACATTATTGTTGATAAATTCTATGAGATTGCGGATTCAAATCCTATGAAATTACGGACTCAAGTTTTAAATGGTGATAAATTGATGAGGTTTGGTAATTATTATTATTTTTTTTATTGTTCGACTTTTAGGGGGGGAACCCTTGCCAAACAGTTGTTTTCATAAGTAAATAAAAAAAAAAACTGCCTTTTATTGGGTTTTTTTATAAACACCTAAAAAAAAGGGTAAATTATAAATACATTTCTAAAATTTGCTGAAATACAAATTTTCTCTTGTGATTATAAAAATTATATCATGTTCTTTAAATTTTTTAATCGTATAAAAAATGATACATCTCATTAATTAACTATTAAGAAAATTAACAGTTTTTAATGATATCACAAATATATTTTAATTAACAATTATGATAATTTTATTGTTGTATAGCAGGAAAGTTCAAAATTTTATTTTTTTTGTTAACTCTTTTAAATGACCAACGATGAATTCCACTTTGCTCCTTTTATATTTGATCACTTTCTCACTTTGGCCCTTAAAATTTATTTTTTCCTACTTTAGCCCTTCATGTTTGAAGTTTTGTCTAGTTTATTCCTAAAGAAAACTTCTGTAAAAAATTAGATAGAAAATAATATATTGACAGTCACGCAGTATAAAATATTTTATTACATAATTCACACCAATACAAACTTAAATCCTAATATAATAATATATATTTTTATATTCTGTGACAGTTATCGTGGCAGTTTTTGTCTAATTTTGAAAAGAAGTTAGCTTTATAAATAAATTGGAAAAAACTTGAAACATGAAGGGTCAAAAGGAAAAGAAAAGAAAAACTTTAAGAGTCAAATTAAGAAAATGGCCAAATATAAAATAGGCAAAATATAGTTTATCCAATGAGGAATTATGACAAAGAAGGTATTTGTAATTTTTGAAATTATAGGGAACAATTCATATTTTAAACAAATTTCAAGGAGTTTATTTGTAATTTATCCTAAAAAAGTTAAAAAATTGTTTTTTTTTTTACTTAAAGAAAGAAGAAAAAAAAACCAAAAAAATTATTTTCCAAATCGGAGTCTTTAGACCTATTTACAAGTCTTCTGCAATTATAGACTACCATTAGGTGTTTTTGCTTGAAACAAAAGGACTGACATCATCATTTCGTATGAATTCTTTCTACAAAAATTATATATATAGCATTATTCTTTGTGAAAATCTTTCAAAATATTGTACATCATTATTGAAGAAAGGGTTGGACAGATGAGTAATGAGAGAATTGAAGAAGGAAGTCTCTTATAAGATGTTTCATTGGTGCAAACCCACCCTTTTCAATCAATATAATAAATAAATAAATTTTGTTGGATTCACTCAAGTTGGCTATTCAACTTAAAGAGAATAATTGGGCTGAGTCAACCTCAGTAATCTAAACTGTTCACTTTTTCATAACTTGTTGAGTAGAATATTAATGCAAAAAAATAAAATCATTGCATATCGGTAACTATATGTTTTAATCACATTTGTTTAAAAAAAATGGGCGATAAATATATATTCAAGACTAACATCTATTGTTTATAATATAAATGTTATTCATACATATAACTATTGATCTGCAATCACCTTAATATTTTATATGAATTTTCTATTCAATAAATCTTAAAAAGTGAATGGTTTGAATTATTAAGATCGATCCCAAAATGGATCCCCCAAACCCAAATTGTTCCACCAAGTTAGATGACTAACCTAAGAAAATTTGTAAATTAATAATTGAAAAGAAATCCAAAGAAAAATTGAAAGCTCTTATCACTGTATTAATCTTATAATTTTCATTGGTCCTTTGAAATTTCTTCACATATTAGTGGATGATTTTGTCCTCGAATATTGTTTGTATTGATCTAGCTTTCACTCCACAAATTAGTAAAAATTTATTGCAACTTAATTGGAAGCTTCACAAATTAGAATTTTTGTCATAAATCTTTAAGTATTAGAAAATATAGCGTGCAAGTCTTTCTTCAATGTCACTAACTTGATTTTATTAATAAATTTCATAATATTGTCTATAAGCTTTAAGTAAATTATAGCGATTCGAGTTTTGACCTGACCCATTTGATTTTCTGAATTCGGGTTTTATGGTTTTTCAATGTTGTTCATGTCTTTTCCCCCTTATTCTTACTTAAATTTGGCTATTGGATTGTTGTCGTTGCATTTGGGACAGGTTGGTTGCTTACTTTCCAAACTCTTATTGCCCAAAATTTTGCTCCTCTGCTCGAGCAGCATTTCTTGCGCTCGAGTGGGCTTTGTGAACTCTCAATATTTTTGCAGCTTTGCAAAACTACTGGGAGAGTGTATTCTACGCTCGAGCGGATCTTTTTGCGCTCGAGTGATCTTTCTTGCGCTCGAGTGATCTTTCTTGCGCTCGAGCGTTGGTCTGTTGTTTACAAAACTATTGGAAGTGTGCATTCTGTACTCGAGCGTCATTTAGTGCGCTCAAGCAGAACAACTTATTGTGTCTAACGCTCGAGCGTCAACTCTTGCGCTCGAGCAGGCTGTGCGTATATTAGTTCGCAACAGCCTTCTTTTTCACCTCTCTCTCTCAAAACCCTAGATCGATTCTCTCTCTCTCTCTCTCTCTCTCTCTAAAACTTACTCTCTCTCTATATTTTAACCTAGATCCATTGGGTTTTCTATCCTAATGTCTTTGAGAAAAAGTTAGAGCATTCCAAAAGCTCCGTTTTGATCCGATTAAAACTTGGTTTCAGCGTTGTTGAAGGTTCCACCTTGCTTTGTTCATCTCTCAACTTTGAGGTAGTTATTTTCTACACTTTTATATGGTTTTTAATTTAGTTATTTGTTGATATGTAAGGAACTTTGGAACTTGAGGTGATTTTGAACAAACCTAGGGTTTTAGTTTAAAATCAAAAGAGGAGTTTTCAAATATATGTGTAAAAAAAATGGTTATGGGAATAAATGTGAAGTTGTGTTGTGGTAAATTTGTGGATTTTGATACCTGGAGTGAATTTTGGAATAAAATGGAGTTTTGCCCTAAAATTGTTCAAATTGTTATTGTGTATAAACTAATGAATTTAATATTGGGAATATGAAATTAGATGAGGGTTTATGTTAATGGTGGAGCTGGATTTGCATTATTACGCACTTATGAAATTTTGTATAATTTTATCTGTTGAATGGATTGTATATCTATTTAGAAGTATCTATTTTAGGCTATTGGTGGAGGATAGCTATGATTGTTATAGAAATTGCATGAGGATTAGGTGAATTGAAACTAATCTCTTATAAGTTGTCATTGAATATGACTACGCGTTTTAATACATTGTATATGTATGATGTGTTAAAGGAGAAAAAGAATGTACTCTATTGTTTGGGAGGAGAAAGATGATGGACTCCATTAAATTAAGTTGGCCTGTGTGTACATGGTGAAAGTCCCGAAAATCTTGTGTATACATGGGTGCCAATTCCTGCAGACGAAATTTCTATAAAATGGTAAATGGAAATGTGTGTGTGATGACTATATCGTTTAAGAACCTTTGAGTTGTACCCTCAGTTTGGTTGTTTGTAATGAATGGAAATAGCTCATGAAGTGAGATAAAATGAATTGAGACAAAAATGAGATAAAGATAGCATGACTTGTGATATAAAAACTTGGCATGGCATGGTTTGCAACTGAGTTGTAAATGATTTTGTCACCGATATTGTGTATGTGCATCATATTTATATCTTTGTTAAAATTCATATATTGTGTTAGATTGTTTCTCTCAGGCTTGGGCTCACCCTATTTAGGGAAATCATTTTCAGATGTTAGTGATATGCCTCCACCAAGGACTTACCTCAGGAGGACTGTGTAGCTAAAAGCTCAATTTTATTATTTATGTACTTAACTTTTGTACGGCCAAAGGGTTTTAAATGTATTGGACGGAAAGTCCACTTTTATTGTAACCAAGAACTATCTTGGAAAGATGTAAGCCTTTAGGACATTTATTCTTTATTTTGCTTCCAGCTCTATCTCATGCTATGATATATGTTGTAGATTCAGGGACAGACTTATGAATGTATAATTGCATATGTCACTCTCTTGTATAATTGCATCTCATGTAATAGAAAGACTTTATACTCTGAATCTTATCATTCACATATTGTCTTGGTTGGTTTATTGTATTATTTTTGGGGCGTGACAAGTAAATCTTTAATAATTCTGATTGGATAACCATAAAATTATGTTCTGGATAAATTACACCTGTAGTTTTCATATTTTTTCAATTGTGTCATTTTGATCCCTATACTTTTAATTGGCTCAATTTTAGATTTTTTGTCAATTTGGTCAAATTAATAATATCGTTGATGCTTTTGACAAAATATTATCACCGAATTAATTGAAGTTAACTCATTAAGTTGAGTAAACTTAAAATTTGTCCCTTTAAATCATGACACATACCACTTATGTGTTTATTTTTTATTAAAAAATGCTAACAATTGTATCAATTGGACTAAATTGAGACAAAATCATAAATTCATAATCAAAATCTAATCAATTGAAATTATGGAGACTAAAATGACATAAGGATCAAATTACAAGGACTATCAATATAATTTCCCTTTATGTTTTTGTTATAAGTTTGATTTCTCAGTAAAATTAATTTAGAAGTTTACTATAATACTTATGTAAGCCTTTAGCAATCGTCTTATTACACTTTTATTAAACTGGACTATAAGTTTTGAATAGTTATAAATTGATGAGGTTAGGTAAATATTTTATTTTTGCTATTATTGCTGATGTTATTGTGGTCGTCATCGTCGTTTTTTTTTTTTGTTTTTTTTTATTTTTAGGAGTTTTTTTTTTTTTTTTGCTAAAGCTGCTTTGGATAAATTTCTTTTTTGCCTATTTGGTGCAGCTTATTTGAATTGCTTATAATTTTTGTAGGCACATATTGTTGGTATAGCTTTTTCTTATGTTTCGTTCAATTTTTACTTTTTTTATTAGGCAAGAATAATTTAAATAAGTTAAAAAAAAATAGATTTCTAAAAACTAGGTGACAGGATTCTTTTAACTTCTATTTTTAGAATATCAGCTTTTAATTTATAATAAGTTGTACCAAAAAACACTATTATTATTATTATATTTTTTTGATTGGGCCAAATAAGAATATTTTGTGACCCTAAAAAGTCTTTTATGTGGAAAAAAATGAATTGTTGAAAAGTCTTTAGAGGGATTTTTGTAAACGAAATTCAATTATGTGGAAAAAGAAATGCGTGACTTTTAGAGTCACAGAAATTTTGAAATTTAATTGAAAGCATCAATAATTAGAATTTTGGTGACATATGTCTTTCAGTATTTAAAAAAATCTGCCCCACATGCTTAGATTTGTCACTAACTTCCACAAAAGTTTGCATAGAAAGTCTTCTCAAACATTGGCCAGGAGTTTTAAGCAAATCTTCTTTAATTTTGACTTGAAATTTTCAATGACAATAAAATTATGCATCTAAAATTTTTATATAATTTTTTTAAAAATTTGTAATTTAAATTCAATTTTTATATTGTAGGGGGATGAATTGAAATTACAAATTATGTTTTCATGCATTTTTTTATGACATTCAACCTCATTAAATTTCTATATATTTTTCCATCCATTGATATTAATGAGACATATTATAATTAACTTACATATAACATTAGGGCACAATTAAAAGTGAAGTGTTCAAAACAAGTTTTTGGTAAAAGGGTAGACGTTTGACAAGAACAATATCATGTGTGGCTCATATGTCAATTTTTTGTCAATTTTATTAATGTCAGTGAATGGAAAGAGTAACGTTGAAATTTAACATAAAGTTTAAGAATTTGCTTGTTACAATTTAAAGTGAATGAACTAAGTGCAAATGTATTGTGTACACACCGAAAAATATTACATAAGGATAGATATCGTTTTAGTAATAAAAGACACTTAAAATCCACAAGCAAGATACAAAATTTGGAAAGATTCCAAACTCATCACAAAAGTTACGTTTTTACTCTGAATTTAACTTTTTATTTACTTTTTACTCGTCCAATTGTTCCAAAATTCTTTAATTACTCGTTCTACATCAATAATTAACCCTCCACTAAAACTATTTGATAAGTCTTTTGTGATCTTGATTACAAGATTTATTTTTTTTAAATGGCGCATAATGTAATGTTTATAAAAGCATAATTTTTCAAGAAAACTACTATTTAGCAAATAATTACTTAAATTACTTGGAATTATTATTGTTTTTTTAAGTAATAAACATTATTCTGTAACTTAGGTTTTTCATAAATAAAGAAGTGTCGCGTTACAAAATACATAACCGCTAGGCCAAATGAAAAGTTACCAAAAGAAAATTGAAAGCTCTTGTAACTATATTAATCATGGTGAAAATTCTTTAGTAGCAAAAACAAAATTTTAGATGAGTAAATGAAAAAATATTTTTTTAAATTTTAATGGGACAATTGAATCATGAACACATATCTTGATCATTGTTTGGTTGGTAAAATTTGCATTAAGGTTGTGTTAGATTGAAACCTAACAAAAAAGTTTACTAACACTAGCTCAATCCAACGATATCACTACATAGTAACCACTACCTAACTCAACAATCACATAATACAATCCCCATAATGAGAGAAAAATAAAATGTTTTTTTTTTTTTTCCCATAAGATTTAAATTCATAACCTTAGATCACTACATAACTATTAGCCCAATGAAAAGCAACCAAAAGAAAAATTGAAACTCTTGTCAATGTATTAATTTTTTATTTTTTTTTTTTTCCATAAGATTTAAATCCATAACCTTAGATCACTACATAACTATTAGCCCAATGAAAAGCAACCAAAAGAAAATTTGAAACTCTTGTCAATGTATTAATTTATTTATTTTATTTTTTTTTACCAAGTGCACTTGTTTGTTTTAATATTTGTTTTAACTTTTTTAATATAAAAATAATTTATTTATTTATTTTATATAAAAATAATTTAACAATCTCATCGTTAACTATCTCCCATACTATCGTCAAAATAAACATATTTTTACTTAATCCCCTCACTAATAATTCCACATTAACAATCTCTTCACTAATCACTATCTCACTAACAATCTCATTCACCCTAATCTGTCAAACAAACGTGGGCCAAAGATCAAAGTGATAAAAACTTCAACTGCATGTGGAGTTTTTTTTGTTAACAAATTGGACAACGATTTTTTTTTTTGGTCACACACTACATATCAGAATGTGTTAGTAGGAAAATGAGACCACATAAAATGATACTAATCTTTTCTCTATATAATTTGAATTCATAATTTTGCTTACAAAATAGTACTACACATCTACTAGGCCTGATTAAATTAGAGAGGAAATATCATTTTAACTCCCAAACTTCCATGTGTTTTTTACTTTGACCCTCAGACTTTGATTAATATCAATTTGACACCTAAACTTTCGAAATTTTGATCAATTTGACCCCTGCCATCACATTCCATCTACAATTTGACAGAATATACTGACGTGGCACCAAAATTCATTTGAAATTTTATTTTATCCCCGAAACTATGCCTTAAAAATTAATTTGCCCCCCAAATTAAAAATCAATTTGCCTCCCAAACTATACCTTAAAAATCAATTTGCCCCCCAAGTCAGCACATTCTGTCCAGCCAACACGTAAAAAAGTCGCTCGAATCCCTTATGATAATGAATCCTACGTTGAATCGTTTAAATGCTAGGTCGTTCCCCTCAAGTGACGCGTTGCGCCTGCCTCCAGGTGTTTCGAAAAGTGAGCAAGGGGCACCACATCGACGCCTGGGTGCGGTGAAAAATGGGCAAAGGTTCCCGCGTTTTTTTTGGACAAGCGCGAGTAAAGAAGCTAGTCTAAGACTATAAGTTTAGGATAGCCACTTGGAATATAGAAACCTTAACTGGTAAGACGGTGGAATTTGTAGATGTTATGATTAGGATGAGAGTTAGTATAGCTTGCGTACAAGAAACTAAGTGGACAAGTGAGAAAGCTTGAGAAATTGAGGATACCAGTTTTAAACTGTATTATAGTGGTAAGAATAGACGCAAGAATGGGGTAGGAATCATAATTGCCAAGAGTCTTGTGGAGAATATAGTGGCAGTCATTTAGAAAAATGATAGAATTATGTTAGTTAAACTAATTATTAGAGGGAATATAGTGAACGTTATTAGTGCATACGCCCCTTAAGTAGGATTAAATGATCAGACTAAGAGGAATTTTTGAGAGCAAATGGATGAGATCTTACAGGAGATACCTGTAGGAGAGAACCAGGTTATAGGTGAAGATTTTAATGGCCATGTAAGCATAGACAAACTAGGGTATGAAAGGGTGCATGGTGGATACGGTTTTGGTGACAGAAATGAAGCTGGAGAGAGTATCTTAGATTTTGCATTGGCATTTGACTTGGTGGTGGCCAATACTATATATAAGAAGAGGGAGGAGCATTTGATAACCTTTAAGTATAGGTCAGTTAAGAGCCAAATAGATTACTTCTTAGTGAGAAAAGTAGACCGTCTAAAATGCAATGATTGTAAGGTGATTCCTAGAGAGCGCCTAGCCTCTCAACATAGGATTTTGGTACTAGATTTACGTTTTAGATGGCAATACCAAGCTAGGAAAGATGGTGGGCTTCGTACGACGAGATAGTGGGACCTAAAAGCGAATAAACTAGAAATATTTAATAATAGAATGGATAAGGAAGGTATTTGGGACTTGAAAGATGATACTAACACCATGTGAAACTCGATGGCCAATTGTATGAGGAGAATCTCAAGGGAAGTACTTAGAGAGTCGAAAAGAACAAGACCCAGCTCTAGGGAAACTTGGTGGAGGAGAAAAGAGGTTCAAGCGGTAGTTAAGGCAAAAAAAAAGTACTTTAGAAAGTGGCAGAAGGATAGAACTAAAGAAAACCTCAAGAGCTATAGATTGGCTAATAAAGAGGTCAAGAAAGTAGTGAGAGAGGCTAAGTTGAAAGCTTATGATGACTTATGCACTAGACTAGATAGTAAAGAGTGAGAGAATAGGGTATACAAACTTGCTAAGATACAGGAGAGGAAAACAAGATATTTTAATCAAGTTAAGTGCATCAAGAGTGAGGATTCTAAGGTATTGGTGAAGGATGAAGAGATTAAGGAAAGATAGAAGAATTATTTTGAAAAACTATTAAATGAGGAATATGGAGGTACGACAATAAAGGAAAAAATAGTCAGTAATACGATAAACCAAGACTATAGGTTGTATTGAGGATTAGGAACTTTGAAGTGGAGATTGCACTTAAGAAGATAAAATCAAATAAAGTTTTAAGACCCGATGATACCCCTATTGAAGCTTGGAAGTGTTTGGGTAAAAAAGGGGTTACTTAGTTGACTAAGTTGTTTAGTAAAATTTTATTGACTGGGAACATGCCAGATGAGTGGAGGAAGAGTATTTTAGTGCCAATCTATAAAAATAGAGGAGATGTCCAGAATTGCAACAACTATAGAGGAATCAAGTTAATGTGTCATATAATGAAAATGTGGGAGAGGGTGATGGAACGCCAATTGCGAGATATAACAGAAGTGTCAGAGAATCAATTTAGGTTTATGCTTAGTAGGTCAACAATAGAAGCAATCTGTCTTTTGAGGAGAGTAATAGAAAAGTATAAAAAAAAGAAAAAAGACATTCATATGATGTTCATCGATCTTGAGAAAGCATATGATAGAGTGCCCCGGGATATAATATGGTGGGTGCTAGAGAAGAAAAAGGTGACAAAAGGTTACATTGATGTGATTAGGAATATGTATGAAGGGGTGGTGACCACTATTAGATCGCCTACTGGAGAGACAAATGGAATTCCTATCACTGTAGGATTACACCAACAATCTACCTTAAGTCCTTATCTTTTTACTTTAGTTATGGACGAGTTGACGAAAAATATTCAGGATGACGTGCCATGGTGTATGTTTTTTGCAGACGACATCGTGCTAGTGGATGAAATTAGAGAAGGAGTTAACACAAAGTTGAAGATTTGGAGAAAAGCTCTTGAATCTAAAGGATTCCGGATAAGCAGAACTAAGACAGAGTACATGGAGTGTAAATTTAGTAACAGTAACAATGAAAGCATAGGAGAAGTAAAGATTGAGAACCAAGAACTGCCTAAGAGTAAACATTTTCATTATTTAGGGTCGATTATCACAACAGCAGGGGAGATTGATGTAGATATGGCCCATAGGATTAAGGCAGGATGGTGTAAGTGGAGAAGTGCGTATGAGGTACTGTGCGATAAACGAATACCCACTAGACTAAAAAGCAAGTTCTATAGAACGAATATTAGACCAGCAATGTTGTATAGGACGGAGTGTTGGGTAACCAAGAAATAACATGTAAATAAGATGAGTGTAACTGAGATGAGGATGCTACGGTGGATGTGTGACAAGACTAGACAAGACAAGACAAAATTAGGAATGAGTGTGTTCAAGAATGGGTAAGAATAGCACCGATAGAAGATAAGTTGAGAGATAATCAATTGAGATGGTTTGATTATATTCAACGGAGACCAACAGAGACAATAGTGAAGAGATGCGATACTGCAACGGTAGATGGAAGTGTTTGGGAACGAGGTAGGCCTAGATTAACGTTGGCTAGCGTTGTAAATAGAGATATGGATCTACTTAATTTAACTAACGAAATAGCCTTTAATAGGGCCGCGTGGAGAAAAATGATTCATGTAGCCGACCCCATTTGATGGGATTTAAGGCATGGTTTGGTTTAGTTTAGTTTGGTTGTGGACTCACCTTTTTCCGCATCCCGCCTTTCGGAAAAGGTTGAAAAGAATGCCTCACAGTTCGGACTCCCGTGGTTCTGAATCTAGTCTCACAAGTGCAATGTGAAACTGATAATCACCAAAGAGTTCAAATCCGGCAAACCTTTTTGAAAAATCGATTTTAAATCAAATAATGCCAAATTTAGATTGCTTTGCCAGACATAAAGTCGCCATCTAAATATTTTATTTTTGGGAAATTTAGGAAACCCTGACTTGTGCCGAAGGCCACGTGTCCGTCATCACCAAAGTTGCCTCGACTCGGAAACATGAGTACGAGAGGGGAAGGTCATGAAATGAACACTCCCACTCGCTCGATCAAAAGATCGACCTCTACTAATCATGATATGCGTTTTTATAAACATTATGTGTTCTTATTCTGGTTATTAAACTAGCCTTACTATGTGACGCGCACAAACAAATATAGACTAGTCGCAAGACTTGGAACAATTTAACTCGTGTTTATGGTTTGAATTTACCACCTTAGGTGGGCTTAAAAATGCAAATTTGCCACCGAACATAGTGGACTTAAAACAAGATTTGCTACAACAAAGTGGGCTTAAAACTTACATTTGTTGAATCGTTTCAATTCAAACAACAAGCCTTCATCCACAGACATTCAAGCAGTTTAACATTTAAGCACATAGCCTCATGGCAAGCATGCAAAACATGGCATCATGGCAACCACACTCATGCAAGTATGCTAAAGCATAAAACTCACCAAGTACTCCAAGCCAAAACAAAAAAAGTAGTTAGAAAGATGCATGGTCCTAACTATGTTAAGTATCTAATGCAACACATGCAATATGCAATTAATAAGCTCGGCCACTAATATGGCATATGAATTGATTTGAACATGTGATTAAACAAGTATTCAAAGAAGTATTGAAACAACGATGCAGTTTGAATGATGCGACGAGCCTCGATGCATGCAATACAAATGAATGGATGTAAACATGCGATATGCTAAATAAAATATGTCCCTAATCTAACCATCGAAAGCGATTAAATAAAATAGAGAAAGACGTGGAGTTGGAAAACATATACACACGCACGCACACTTATTACAACATAACGCTCTCGCGAATGAGGGTCCGAATGAATAAGCTAACCAACTAGCTACGCTAATTAAGCTAACTATTACAAACCGAAACTAGTTAACTATTCTAGCTAATTAATTATTATGAAACGAAATCGAATAACTAGTTAAACTAACTAATTATTTACAACACTTAATTAGCTACAACTAATTAATTACAACATGTATTTAAGCTAGATATTTAAACATTAAATAAGTTCAAAATGCAAAGGAGGCTTATGCACGCGCTCGGTTTCTACCCGAAAAGGCACTGCCTTGCTGCTGAATATCTTTGTTTGCACATCTGAACACCAAAGAATCTGTCCACTTCCAGAACACCTCTGCTCCATCTCAGGAACACACTATGTAAATTTCATTGGTGGCCGACAAGGGGTCGATCGACTACCACTAGTGGCCGGTCGGCTACTAGTGGTGGTCGGTCGGCCACTAATGATATGAACTCCTCTTTTTGCCGCAACAGAGAGCAGACAGAGCAAAACAGTGTATTCTCACAGATTATTTGCACACTTTGCCTCTCCTTTTCATGGGGAGATCAAAGGAGGGACAAAATTTGGGTTTACAAACCATCAATCAAGCAATTTCATTACATGATGGTTTGTGAAACCAATTGTGCAAGTTCAATGAATGCAAAATGAGACCAAAGGACCATCACCCTATCATGCATGATCAAGGACAATGGAGACCAAGGAAAATGGCACATTTCATCACTTTTGAGTATGAAATGTCTCATTTTTCTTGTGTTCGAATTAACGTCTGATTCAAACACATGCAATGCAACATGAAAGATGTTTATCTTGCCTCTATTACTTGCCAATTTTGTTTACTCATTTTAATTACCAAACCATTCCTTAATCAATTAGTCCATTGGTGAGTGCCTTCTAAAGTGAAAGAAGTGTCAACCAAGGGGTAGTTTAAGGCATGAGGGAAGTTTCATGCCATT
The DNA here is from genome assembly GCF_004153795.1 of Camellia sinensis. Lineage (NCBI taxonomy): Eukaryota > Viridiplantae > Streptophyta > Magnoliopsida > Ericales > Theaceae > Camellia > Camellia sinensis. The sequence goes on along the minus strand of NW_021025825.1, from coordinate 942,216 downwards.
GGTAATGAACCCTCAAAGGAGGATTAAACAATTAAGCATAAGCCTCAACCTCAAGCTTAAACAACCCTAAGGTTGAAACAACCCTCAAAACAAATGAAAAAGTGAAGAAATGAGGGAGGTTGCAGAGATTGTATGTGCTGAAATTAAGTGATAAAAACACTAAAAACATGTAACCAACTCACACCAATGATGGTTAATGCCCTAAAACACTAAACTAGTGAAGGAATTAACACTACAACTATGCAAAACAAGACTCAAACAAGCTAACCAGCCCAAAACAGAGCTAAAACAGGTTATTTCAAAAGCAAAAACATGCTGGATTTGAGTTAAGTTAAACTAAAAAAACATGCTAACATGTGAAGCTAACTAGGCATGCAAACAAGACATGAGGAGGGGTGGGGAGGCTAACCCCTCCAATTTTGGACGTCAAAACAAGTTTTTGCCTTTGAAAAACCTCTGAAATTCAGTGGTTAAAAGGCCCAAAAAAGTTGGTTTGAAAGTGATGAATAATAGCACAAAAGCTTAACAAACAAAGGAGCAAGAAGGATGGACCATCCCCTAACTCAAAATGACCTCAAACCAACACTTTTAAACCATAAAAACAAAGTTTTTGACAGTCCAAAATCAGCCCAAAAAAGTATGAAAAGATGGCAAAACAAGTGTACAAAACAAGCTTAAAAGACAAGTGTTATGCCTCTTGAAGCAAAGGACAATTCTAGGCACAAATGAGGTACTAAATCAAGCCAAGACCACCTTCTAGAGCTCAAAGAGGCTCCCAAGTAACCTCAGCCCAAAGATAAGCAACTCTGGTTAAGGGTTGATAGGCAAACTAGAAGTATATCTCTACTTGTATGCACAAAAGTTCAAGAGAGAGAGAAATCTAGAGAGAGGCTCCTAAAATTTTTCCAACCTTGAAAACCGTAGAGAATGCCCTCTATATATAGAAAAATGAGAGCCTAGGTCGAAAATATCAATATAGGACAGCTGGAGCAGTGTGGAACAGCTGGAGGGAAAATATCTACACAAAAACTGCCTTCTTTGCACCAATGGCCGGTCTTCCATCACTGGTGGCCGACAGCCACCACCGGTGGCCGACAAGAGTCACCCCTGGCCGACACATGACCGTCAAAGCCCATTCATGGCCGACACATGGCCGTCAAGCCTTACTAGTGGCCGGAAAGCAAAAACTGGTTTCTGGCCCCTAGTTCAAGCAAGTATATCTCCTTCATCCAGACTCCTTTGCAGGTCATTCTTGAGTCTAAATTGAAGCCCCGGAAGTCTTCTTTCCAATGGTGACAGCCTTACATCAAAATTCTAAGTGTGCAAAAAGATATTCGTATTTTAGTGAAGACTGCTCAGTTTCAGTCCTAACCGGATTAATGCCCAACTTCAACCAACCAAATCTCCCTCATCCGGACTCGGCTTTAAGAGATTCTTGAGTGTAAAATGAAGCCCCGGAAGTCCACTTTCCAATGGTGGTGGCCTCATAGCTGAAATCCAAGTGTACAAAAGGATAGGCCTAATTTAGTGAAGCTGCCCAGTTCCCTCTTAACGGTTTATGCCCAACTTCTTCCCCAACTTGGTTTCTTCCCTCTCCTCCAATTTTCTTCAACTCCAAACCTCTATATAAGGTGTTTTGAAAGATTTTCCAAAGAGTTTCTCTCTTTCATTCATTTCCACTTTGTCCTTACTCAGTTTATCGAAAAGAGCAACATTTAACAAAATGCGAGCCTCAGAATATCGTAGAAGAATTTTCAAAAATATTTTGAAAGAGAGGGTTTTAAGATCTAAAATTATTTCGGTCAAAAAACTTTTGATCCAAAATGGGGTGTAAGGTTGGGATTTGAAGCTCTCTTTGCTAAAGAAATCAAACATTTGCACAACATAGCTTTCACTATCGAATGATCAATCAGTGGTGCCCACGTGTGAAGGGCAGTCAAAAAATGGAGTGTCTATAATTTAGTCAGGACATTCCGTTCAATTGTTGATGGAATGTAATGGCAGGGGCCAAATTGATCAAAATTTCGAAAGTTTAGGTGTAAAATTGATACTAATCAAAACATGGGGGTCAAATTGAAGAATGTGTGAAAGGTTGGCAGGCGAAATAATATTCTCTCTAAATTGGACCATAGTAAGTGAAATACATTGAGAAAAATCCAATCATTTAGGAACTAAATAACAAAAAATATAAATAAATAAATAATTCTATAGTTTAAGAACCAATAATACTTGAGGGTAGAAAGAGTAATTTACTCTAACAAATTGACTAGAAGCCTTCGATAATCTTAACTTCAAGTCTTCAATAATGTTAAAATTGACTAATAGTCTTCAATAATGTTAAAATTCACCAAGTCCTTGTCAATCCCCATTACAAATTTTTATTTTTTTCATTCTTTTCTTTCTTTGTTTTTTTCTTTTTCTTTTGAGGAGCTTTCTACAAATCCAAAGTACAAAACAGTCGTAGTCTTTTAACACTCATTGAAACTGTACAGTGTGTAATTATGTAAATTAAACTTGAATAACCTTCACTCTAACCATGGGCTAATTAGTTATATCCATAAATTTTGTGATTTTTCTCTCTTGTAAATTTGGTATTTGTAATTTTAATTATATTAGTTTTTCTCTCATATACTGTTTGCGAAATACCGGTGACGATGACGATGATGGTGTGATGTTGTCATAATGTTGGAATGTTGGGTCTAGAGAGAAGGTTTGGTTTAATTATGGATTTAAACTTTTAAATAAATATGTATTTAAAACATATAATCATGTTAAAGGGTGTACACTATATACAAATTATGAGATGTATGGAGTTGATTATCATAAAAAAAAATAGTCATATTCGCACACCACATTAGATATAACTAAAATAATATCATAATCAACATGATAATGAGTCATAACTAGCAACCCAACGTATATAACTAAGCAGGGTTGGCCCTGGGCTAATGCAAATAAAGCTTGTGCCTAGGACCCCAAAATTTTGGCTCAACATAGGACCCTCAAATTTGTTAGTTCTATATTATATTATAAGTTTAAAGTCCAATCATTTTTTATTATTTGAGGCCCAGTGTAACAGGTCCCAAAAAAAAAGGGCAAATTATCCATAAATCCTTTTTGAAAAATGTGTTTTATTTAATCCTAAAACCTTTTAGATAAACCCAAAAGTTCTATATCCATTTATCTTCCTTCTCTCCTTCACTCTATTTCATCTCTTTATCTATCTTTCTTTGATCTTCCTCTGATATTAGCAATGACCACAACCACACCTTCCTTGTTTTCTTTCTTTTTCTAATTTACAGTCACCCGTGGCTGGTGACCACCATGGATTGGGGTTCACCAGCAACCACCGAGCACTGACTCCTTACTTCACGCTTACTGAGGTAATAAATTTTTGACGAAGAAGAGTAGATCTACTCAAATCTGATGTAAATCTGAGTAGATCTACATCAGATCTGACTAGATCTAAACCAAAAATAATTAGCAAATGAGTACAACCCTCTCTTTATATCTGTTTTCCTTCGATCTTTTAGTTTTTTTACACACTTCTATTTTCCTGATATAATAGAGAAAATTGCTTAATTCTAAATAAGTTGTTTTCGAGTTTTAATTACAAGCGATAAAAACTATAAAATTTTACAGTTTCAGTTTTTTTTTTGTGCTGAAAAGATAAATACTTAGGCCTCGTTTGAGAACCCTCCATTTTAGTCAAAAAGCCAAAAAGTTACTAAATTAGCCAAAAAGCCAATAACCCATACCAAAAAGTCAAAGATTCTCTTTTCTCTCTATTTTTTGCACATCTTTTTGTAAAAAGCCAAAAAGTCATCCCAAACATACTAATTTTTTTTAGCTCATATTTTAGCCAAATAGCCAAAAAGTTACTAAATTAGTCTGTTCCCAAACGAGGCCTTAATAAAATCATGCTTTGAAACTGCAACATTTTACAGTTTCAAAACTTGTTTTTCAGTTTAATCAATATTTGAGATTATTTACTTAAACCTTAAAAAAATTGAAAATAACATGTTTTTTTTCTCATTGTAGCTATTTGTTGTTCTTTAAAAAAAAAAATTTCTTCTTTCAGTTTATTAATATTTAGTAAATTTTGCTATGTTTTTTCATTATAATTTCTCAATTTATTCTTCTTTTTTTTTTTTTGCAATATTCTGGACATTTTGGTGAGTCTCCGGTGATATTCTTGATGTCCAGCGAACGTTCTAAACATTTCGGTGACATTCAAAACACTCCGGTGATACTCTGGTAACTTCCCGGTGATGTTAAACATTCCGGCAAGTCTCTGGTGACTATCTGACCAAAGTCCGACGGTGGTGGATGTAGCAGCGTCTTTAAATGTTTTTAAAAGAAAATTAAGATTTTATGGTAATAATTAAAAATATGTAGGACTAATTGGTGCAAATATTTTCTTTTAGGATTAGATGGATTTTAAACTACGTGTATGAGACTTACCAGTAAATTCCCCTTTAAAAAATCTTGTTAGGCCCAATTGAAAAAATTTATATATAATCATTATTAGGCCCAATTAAAATTTTATATAATTAGTCCAAACAAATTGAAATATATTTAAATATATATTATATAATGAATCCAAACATAGTCACATGTCAAGATTTTAATAGAATAAATAACTTTATCTTAATTTTTTTGCCCACTCTCTTTATCATATTTTAATTGAATAACTTTAACCAAATTTTTTCCCTTAGTTAATTTTGTTTGCACTTTCTTTATCATAATTTAATTGAACAATTTTACCTTAATTTTTTCTCTAATTTTTTTCAATAATTTGTGTCTTGCTATCAAATAATCATTTCATTATCAAATATCAATGGATTATGCCTTGATTATTACTAAACTATAAAACAAGAAGACTATATTTTATCTTTTTGAGTCTTTGTAATGATTTTTTCGTATCTTAATATATAAAAATAAATTTTAATGATTATATGTGTCTTGTCCAAGCTCCTCCATGCTTTCTGATTTACCATAAACCTCAATACTTCATCAAACAATAAAAGCAATACTTCATGCCTAAAATATAAAAATAAAGTTTATCTTGTCCAAGCTCCTTCATGCTTCCTGATTTACCATAAGCCTCAATACTTCACCAAACAATAAAAGCAAAAGGATACCTGTATAGCTCTTCCACCATCAAGACATCCCACAGGAAGCATACTAAAAGCTGACATAGTTAACCCACACCTACAATGAGGACTAGAATGGTTAGCAATCTGTACATGGTGATAAAGAAACAATGTTCAAGAATGTGGCCTCACCAGCCAGAAATTACAAGAGGATGGACCCAAACTGTGGCTGTATGCATTTGCTCTGCAGGGACACATTAGCAAAATCTCAATCAGTATTGTCAAGATAACAATAATTTCAGTTTTAAAAAAAAAAAATTATATATCAAACCGACACTCAACTAAGTTAAAGAAGATAATTGAGATAATATTCAGTGCTTTAGCTTTACAATAGTTATACTATATATTTATCTTCCAAAATTGCAACAATTAAAGAACCACTAAGTTGATGAATCATACAATGAGATTATGGGAGACAGTAAGTGATCAATGCTTAAGGTGTTAGAGAATCAGTTTAAATTTATGCATGGCAAATCAACCAAGGCAACAATACATTTATTAACGCAGTTAATAGAAAAGTATTGGGAAAAAAAGGGATATACATATAGTTTTTATAGTTTCTAAAAAAGCTAGAGGGTGTTGGAAAAAAATAGCATCGGATATATTGATGTGATAAAAGACATGATGAGGGTGTGACTACAACTAGATCACCAAACTAGTGAATTTTTAATCGATGTTAAGAGTAAACTTTGAGTCATTACCTAGTGACCCTAGTCAAGGATAAATTAACTAAACACATTCAAGATAATATCCCATGATAAATGTTTTTTTGCAAATGATACTGTTATAGTGGATGACACTAAAGAAGAAAATAACACCAAATTAGAAATCTGAAAGAAAAAAAAAACTAGAGTCAAAATGATTTTAAAGTAGTAATAATAAAACTAAATATGCAGAATGTAACTTTGGTAACAACTAACGGGGAAATAATGAAGTGAATATTAAAAATCATAAGATAACAAAAGGTGAACATTTTTATTACCTAGGTTTGGTTATTAACAAGAATGGTGAGATTGACGACGATGTGATCCATATAATTAATGTGCATTAGCCCAAGTGGAGGAGTGTATCTAGCTTATTATGTCATCTATGAATATTAACAAAATTGAAAGGCAAAGTTTATAGAGAGCTATAAGGCCAACAATGATTTACGGAACAGAATGTTTGGCAACTAAGAAACAACACATTCATGAAATGTGCGTAACTAAGATGAAGATGCTTAGATGGATTTGTGGTAAAACTAAGAAAGATTGAATTTGAAATGAATATATTCATTAAGTGGTTGGAGTAACACCAATTAAAGTTAAATTGATAGAAAACAAGTGAAGATGATTTGATTATGTAGAACGAAGATCTATAGATGCAATGGTAAGGAAAAGTGATATGATCTCTATAAATGGAAATGTTAAGAGGAAGGAAAGACCTAAACTGACATGGCATGTCGTAATAAAAAAGATTAGTAATTTTTTTGGTTTCACTGAGCATATAACCCTTGATAGAACCAAATGACGAAAAATTATTAATGTAGCTAATCCTACTTGATTGGGACACAAGGTTTAGTTTGGTCTGGTATATTTTATTTATTTGCCATTTTTTTTTTCTTTTTTTCTTTATTAAGGCCCTAGCACATCAAGGGTCCCATCTAGGATTTTTGGTACAAGGTATAATCCAAAGGGGTATTATAACAATTAGGTCTAGGATTTATTGATATTTTGCATATGTATCACTTATCAGCCAATCAAAGCTATGAAAGCAAAGAAGAAACTTACGCATAACCTAAAGTGGCTCTGCTTATTAATCCAAGAAGCAAAGAACCTTGAAATAGCATGCTAGGAACCTGCACCAAATCCCCTGCAGCATTTGGGTTTGATGAAAGCAGCAAGCCAACAGCAAACATAGAAAAAGACAATGTCGCACCAGCAAAAGGAACCGCAAAGGAAATATCAACTTTTGTCTTTTGGTCAAGGAGAATAGATTTGAACTGCAGAAGCCAAGATTTGATGATTTTTAAGCACTAAAAAATAGGCATATCATAAATTTATGAAAAAATAGAACAGACAGATCATAATTCCAATCAACAAAAGTGAAAAGAAAAGAGAAAAAAAACTCAAAGATATAGGTAGAAAAATTGCATCTATGGATCAAATCAAAAGAGCAAAAAACAGATAACTGTCATAACAAAAAAATGCCTTTACCAAATAGAGTTGATCTCATTTATTGATGGTCATGGGACTATTATCTTATTGATGAAAGAAAATGCTGTTAAATGGCAGACTTGAGATCAATTCAGACTCACTAAAAGTTGATACAACAAATTATTTAAAAAGGGAAAATGCTAACCACTGGCCCATGGGCGGTGTTTAATGTTGGTATGTGTAAAACATACATTAAAATATATAGAGAGAGGGAGAGTGTACGGAAATATATAACATAATAAGAACTTCATTTAAATTAACATCCATCAAGTGATAAGTAGACATAATTACCTGAGTAATTGCACCGAAGCTTCCAAGAGTAATATTAGGAATGAAGAATGGAATGCTTAGTTTTACTTTCTTTGGGAAAGCAGCAAAAAAATGCCCAACTTCCTGTGTCAAATTAATTTCTCATTTACATATTCAAAAGATAACATACTACATGAGTGACTAATTAGGGTGGAATTAACCTTGAGGAGGAGAAAAAATATGGTGCAGTCTGGTTAAGTAGCATTTAACACTTACCATTTACCATTTTTTGTTTACAGAAAATAGGAAACATGTTCATCTTATTTTATTTTATTTTTTTTGCTAAAAACAAATAAAAAAACATGTTTGGTACACATGTTTTAAAATACCCAAAAACATAAACAAGAAAACATGTTTGGAGATTTGCCGAAGGGTGTGGCCGCCAGAGGGGGTGGGAGAGGGAAGTGGGAATGAAAACTTATTTTCAAAACAAGTGAAAACACAAATTTTGTGTTTCCTAAAATTTTGTAAAATTTGAAAATTGTTTCCATTTTTTGGAAATGAAAACAATTGTCAAAACAAAAACAAAAAAAGTAACATAACCGAACATATCCTTAAAACATGTTTGGTACTTTTTTTTTTTAAAAAAAAAAATATTTGTTTTCCAAACAAGGCTCCAAAATAAACACACACACACATAGAATGAGAAGGAAAAAAAAAAAAGAAGGAAGAAGAAGATGAAGTGTTTTTAACTTGTTTTGGCGGATTAACAATAAAAGGAAGCCCATTAAACTTCAAACTTTCTTGGGAAAAAAACAAAAGCATGTTCCTTTTCCTTTTCTTATTTTTTTTTCAAAAAACAAGAAACACGCATCGAACCAAACAACAACTAAGTTACAATGCAGAACAAAACAAAGTTATGCAACCAATGAATACAACAAGTGCAAGTTATGGCATTCTCTTTTGTAGCATCCATTATCAGCAATTCAATACATATGCAGCTTCCAACAATCTCATGCACAGAATGCACAATGTATACATTAGGCAGCTAGAGGAAACAATGGCACAGGCATAAAATTTCAAGTATTGCCAACTCGAGATGAGTAATGCTTTCTGTGAAACAACCAAAAGTAAATAACAAAAGCTGTGACATTATATTAGGATATTTTCATAGTGAATAAATGCCTCATGAGTACTTCAGCCCATATATCTGTACACAATAAAAAAACTTGCATAAAGAAAATATAGGAAGTTTAGTCCCCCGTATTCAACTCCATTATAGAACCAGAAAAGTTCTAAGTAGGTCAGCCAAGACAAAGTGCCACATGATAGTGTTCGATAAATGCAACATGACTAATTGGTTGATGACATTGGAGATTTATTGATGGGGAGAGAAAGATCAAGATACATTTAGCTCACAAAAAGGGACCCAAAGAATAAGCAGCTTTGCTGCGTCTCTTTTTCTTTTTTCCTTTTTTTTTTTTTTTTTGCTAGCAATTGTTGTGCCGTGTATGAAGCATGTTGGCTATTGCTTATAAAATGGGACATTGGATCCAAAAGAATGTGATTGCATTGTGTTTTTTTCTTTTTAAACTCCTCTTTTGGTGTTTGTTCTATTGTGCTTTCACATATTCCAATCAAAATAAATGAGAGAGCATCAAAAATAATCATGATGAAATATAGTTTTTGTCTTGCACATTAATACATATAGCTGGCTTTTAAGTGAAAGCTCTTAATGAGATTGGTTTTACTAAAATAATTGTCTTAAGATGATTAAAAAACATATGATACGAATACAACATAGTAGAATTTCGTAGAAGTTAAGGCTATCAGGATATGCAATAAGGGACCACCAATTATTTCAACTGGAGAGGGACGAAATACTGAGAATGTGTGCCTTAGGACCAGTTTATGATTCTAAGATGAGAAGCAGGTAGCCAAAAAGAGCACATATAGCATTAGACAAAGACCTATTATCTAATGGTTCAAGTCAAAAACTTGGACTTTTACCAGATGAAGTGGTTTAAAACAATTAACAGTGCCATACGGAGGAGAATGGGAAAGATGGAGGAATGGATGTATATAACTATCTCGTGGGGCAACTTCTTTTTTTATTGAAGAAATTTACTTACTAGTCTACAGTTGATAAAGATTAAATGTAGGCTAGTTTAGTTTATAAGCTTAAGGCCTTGTAATCTTATGATAAGAAATTACAGATAACGAAGGTTAAAGGAACTATTTTCTGCATAAAGCCCGGCACAGGAAATAGTAATACACAATAAACATTTTTTTTCCCCTTAAGAAAAAGCATTCAATTAACTAAATCAACAAAAAGATAGAAATTCTTCTTACGTGAAATAGCTGAACCCCCAAAACACCATATGCCAGGGCAGAGTAGACTACACAAATGGGAACAAAAGCTGCATATCTGGTGGTTCAATGGCATTTGGATCTGTGAAGTACTTAACTACCTCTGGTGGAAGACTATTTATCTGCTTCATGAAAAATGCAATGAATGAACACATACACATGGAATAATCTACTCTATAAAAAGAATTTGATAAATGAAAAGGAGAGCGCAACTACTTTTAATACAATAATGTCTAAGTGTAAAAGCAATTAGTAATACCTGAGATGCAATTCCTAGCTCCACCGAGGAACCAATAGTGAGAACAAATAACAATAGAGCAATCACATATTGCCGTAGTGTTGCTGGGCCGGGTTCTGAAACCTCTTTACCCAGCATACCAAAACTGACACGGGGTCCACCGCGGGTCTGGTCCTTCAGAATTGGGTTCCTCCACCATAAATAAATTGTACTTATCGCCCATGAGTTCAGCCAGCTGACTCTGAAGTTTGGAAAAACTTCCTCTCTCTTTCCCCTAAGATTGCCAAGAAAAAGAATGCCCTCCCCTAGATCTCCAAATGGCTCTTCTTTGGTCACCCATAAGGTGGAATAGCCAAAAAGCTTTTTCTTAATAAGGGTTTTCTCAATTTTCATAAAATTAGAACCAATTCATTTCCTGCATTTTCAGCTACCAAACAGATTTCATTCTCATCATCCTTTCCCAAATTAGATATAACTTTCAAATCAAACACACTAATTAACCAAAAAAACACATACTATGAGAGATAGAGAGAAAAAATCTCACCCTTGATGAAATAGAAGCCTTGGACTCGTCCGAATCAAAATCGTCGCTGCTCTGTGCTCTCTCTTCCGCCTCGTCTCTCGATGTCGTTGTCGCCAAACAAACAAAAATTGCTCTTTCGCTCGAATAGTTCAATTCTTTTCCTGGAAGCACTACTAATGAGACTCCATTGGAGGTTTAGGTTAACGGTTCTTAAACTACGGCCCGTTGAGATTTCCCATTGTTTGCGATATATGTCTATGCATATATACATATATATATATATATATATTGGAGATATTTTCTCTAACAAAATTCAATAAAGACAAAAACCATAGTACATGTAATAAAGAAATAAAGACAAAAACCATAGTACATGTAATAAAGAAATAAATAAATGGCATATTTTTTTATTTTTTTTTTTGGTGATTTTTTTTTTCATTTATTACAATTTTTTATTTTCAAAGTACGGAGTTTTAATGCCTTATATGTCTATGTATATGTATGCATATATATTAGAGATATTTTCTCTAAAAAATTCAACAATGACAAATATAAATATACAGATATAATAAATAATTGGCATATTTTTGTATTTTTTGTGTTAGTATGTTAATTATATTTTTAATGTTTAATGTATGAATCTTGTGTTATTTAAAATTGCTCTTTCGCTTGAACAGTTCAATTCTTTTCCTGGAAGTACTACCAATGGTACTCCATTGGAGGTTTAGGTTAACGGTCCTGAAACTACAGCTCGTGAGAGTTCCCATTGATAGTGATATATGTACATGCATATATATATTATGGGGATATTTTCTCTAACAAAATTCAATAAAGACAACCATAGTAAATAAATGGCATATTTTTGTTTTTTTTTTTATTTATTACAATTTTTTATTTTCAAAGTACGGAGTTTTAATGCCTTATATGTCTATGTATATGTATGCATATATATTAGAGATATTTTCTCTAAAAAATTCAACAATGACAAATATAAATATACAGATATAACAACTAATTGGCATATTTTTGTATTTTTCGTGTTAGTAAGGTAATTATATTTTTAATGTTTAATGTATGAATCTTGTGTTATTTTGATTTCAAATATTCAAATTGTGCTAATTTGTCAACAAATATATAAAATACGTTTTAAAATGTTTCAATTTGATTATCTAACCAAATCATTAAAGTCAATAGTGAATGTATAATTTTGAATATCAAAATGACACATGTCCCGTGTTTTAAAAATCAAAAGAGTAATTTATTAAACATATTTCTACTTAAATGACATATATCACTTATTTTTTAAGTTAAAAGTATAACGTAAAAAATGAGTTTTCATATTTGGCATTAGGTTTAACCATGTATATCTTAATAAAGTCTTCATATGATATGATATGAATATATTGTTCAAAAACCTCAGTATACTCATGTAAATTGTGTGTGAAATATAAAACAGAATCAAGCTCATAATGCACAAACCAAATTGATACTAATTTAATTGTTAATTATATAAACTAATTGCAAATTAAACAAATTACAACAACAAATGAATTTGGAAAAAAAAAAAAACAGGCTTACAAAACGCTTGCAGAAGGGAGATGAATGACGAACTAGGTTGAGCGTTTCATACTCTCTTTTTAAGACAAAATCTTCATTCTCACGATACTTCAGAATACTAGCCATCTATCTCCAAGAGAAATTCTATTTTCATGCACCCTTTCATCTTTGTGCACACACTTAATGAAACAAAATTTTAATGACAATTTTATTATGAAGCAAAATGACCATAATGAATATCAAAACACTATGAAACCTAAAGCTTTGTTTGGCATTGGCTAATATAGCCAACTTTTTTGTGTTGGGACTTTTTCAGCCTGGCTTGGTTTGGATTTTTTGGCATGTTTGATTTTTGTAAGAGAAAAAGTATAATGATTATAGGTTGGATGTGATATTTTGTCTTATTAACTTATTTAGCCTATTTTGTCATTTTGTACCTTTTTAGCCCCAAAATGATAGCCAAACTAGGGCTAAGTTTCCTCTATACACATCTTTTAAAAACAATAATTCTGAGTTCACATCTTTTGAGAAATTTTTTTTTAAAACTTCCTCTATTGTTCTTCTTTATTTGCTACACACTCTATTATCCTCTTGCTTGCTTGGGTAATACTCTAATATTACTTTACTCTCTAGGTTCTTAGTACTCAAAAAAGTGTGCAGCTTATTTGGTTTTGGTTTCCAGAAAACTGAAACTAAACACACTGATTTGGATTCAATCTTCTGGAAATTGAATTTTTTATTTTTCGTGTTTCATTTTTTTATTTTTAGTGATTTTTTTTAAAGTTTAAGCAATTTTTTACTTTTTTAGATGCATATTACTTAGATGTATCTAAAAAGTAAAATATTTATAAAAAAAATATTTTAAAAAATAACAAATACACAAGAATATGCAAAATATGTTGAATTTATATATATATATATATATATATATTTTATATTTTTGGTATTTAGTGAATTTTTTAATTTTTTTTACAAATATTATACTTTTTAAGTGTATTTATATTAGGTATGTCTACAAATTTTAAAAAAAAAATGCTTAAAATGTTAAAAAATTCAGTGAAAAAAAAAAACGAAAAACAAAGTTTCAATCTTCTGAAAAGTAAATTCAGAAAACTCAAACCAAACAAGTTGAATACTCTTTAATTTTTTTTCATAAATGATCTATACCCCAAAAAAACCAAAGTTCCGAAAAAGATTTTCAGCCTGTACTTTCTGCTTTTCTCTTTTTGTTTGCAAACTAGAAATCTCTTCTTGTTCACGCTTATCTCACCTTCTATCATCATCATTACAAAAAGGTTCATACAAGAATTAATAAAAAAAAAAAAAAAAAAGCAAAAAAAGATGACAAAATAATAGAGCATCTTGGGTAATACTCCATTGTTCTTGCTTGCTTGGGTATGTTGGTGTGTTTACCGTGGTTAGGTGTTTCATAGTGGGTGGAAACCTATTTAGGTGATGTGTTTATAAGATTTGAGTTAGGACTATAATTGGAATATGTGATGTGTGGAATGAGAATAATAATACCTAACCAAATTCATAAATGTGTGCATTGAGATATAATGTGCACAAATATGAACAAGTGTGTAGAAATAGAATTACTCTATCTCCAGAGATGAAATGTGTTCGCAATCAAGTCACAATATAACGAGAAGATTGTCGACAAACCACAATTATGTATGTACTTACTCATTGGAAAATGAAACTGTAAGGTATGTAGAGTATGAAGTAGAGGAAGAGAAAGGAAGCGAATGAATAGTGACAATTTGTCGATACATAAAATGGCTAGAGGGATTGCTAACATATGGGCAATAAACATTTGTTTGGACAGGCTGAAAGTGGTTCTAAATGATTGTGATCAAAAAATTTCAAAGAGAAGTTGAAAAAATTATGTTTTGTGAGAGGGGGGAAATTGAAGACATTAAATTCAAAATTCCAACTCAAATTGCAAAGGCGAGAAAAGCATGAAGAAGTTTAGGCCTGAAATTCTCGGGTAAAATACATGATTCTTGGAAGACAAGAAAAGTATGATGAAGAAAGGTGCAAATCCTGGTCCAGGGGGCTTGGGACTTGAAAGGTTCAATGAACCCAAAAACCAAACGTGGTCGAAACACAAAAGTTTAAATGACCTCCGAAATCCATGCACTTAGCTTCACAATATTCTACGAATCTAGAAGTCACAACGTAAAGTGGGTTCCAGAGCAATATGAAGTCTTGGAGCCATTCCGATTATGACGCGTAGAATGGTAAGTTGCGATTGAAGTCAGTGACCCTCTCTTGAAGATCTGAAACTCGCCGCCTATACCCAAAGCCTAGGTGGCAAGACTTGGGGGGTCTTCCGAGACTCAGCAAATCTTGTGGCAATATGTTTTTTAAAACTACCCCTGATCCTATTTTGAGATGTTGGGAATTGTTGGATTAGTGACTAAAGACAAAGTATTGCCGATGTAATTCATAATGCTCTTGAACGGTCTATTATCCTCGACGGATTATTTGAGGGAAAGGCACAAAGTCCTCAAGGTTTACAATTACCTTGACTTGATAGTTAGAAAGAATCTTTTCCCTACGTGTTCCCTTGGACACATGGCATCACTACAATCGATTGCTTAAGCCATAAGCCAATCTTGGGGGTGTATAAATACGTACCACTCATCAAAACTCCACAAAAAAAGAAATCACTTCATATCTCTTTCTTAGAGACTTACTTATAGGATCTTGAAGAGCTTTGGAAAAGTGAGAGCTCTTGAAGTCATTTATCTAATCATTTAAAACTTAATTATTTGATTTATTTAATATAAACCATTAATATATTTTTGCTAAGTAAAATCGATGAAAGAAAGGGCATTAGGTCCATAAATCCAATTTTGATTTTTTTTTTTTTTTCGGTCCAAAGGCCTACACTTTAAAATACTTTGTTCATAAGGACAAGGTTCTGCAAAATGACTAAACTACCTAGGTATATATATATGGTATACACATGAACCAAACCTAGCCCCCTATCTCTCTCTTCTCTCCTACGGTCGACTATCATGTCTCTTTCCTGCGATCATCATTGTTGCCTTATCGTTGTCGCCTTATCACCATTCTTCACTTCCTCATTTTTTCTATTCAACGCGCTGCAACCGTTGTCGATCTCCTCCTCTGTGGCTTCGGAGACACCACCGTAGTGCCGCCCGGTGTTGGCTAATGATCTTTTTTTCTTTTCTTTCTCTTTGTGATGACAACGACGACTTAGATTTGGCCCTCCTTCGCGACATCGGACTTCGTTGCTTCAGATCTGGAGTCGTCAAAGCTTTGGTGGGCCTTTATTCGCAAGTCCACTTCGGTTCTACCTCGCAAGTGAATCCCTCCTAGTTGGCTTAAGATCTCAGTGGATTGATTAGCAATTCTTCAATCAACAGCTTTGATCTTTTTGCCGATTCGCCTCTTCTCATGTCTCTGTCTGTGCCGTATCTTACTCCGACGAACTTGTCAAAACTGCCATGAGTTCGATATATAGACACACATAATATGCATCAATGAGCTAAATTTGTTGTATTTTATTTTTGTTTATTTATTTATTTTGTGTTTTAATTATTGAAAGTTGTGAAAGTCACTGATTGATCATATTTCTACTAGAATTTCTTGTGATCATATAGGTTGAATAGAGCATCTGCATGTGTTGCAAAGAAACACTACAGGAAATCATGGATTTAGCGACGTTTAATTAACGGCGTTTTTTTAAATGTCACCTTTTCTGATAATTAACGATGTTTTGTAAATGTCGCCATTTGTGTTAATTAAATCGGTCCCGTTTCTGAATAGAGGTCGTTTGAAAGCTCCTCCAAATCCTTATTCCCAAACCCACTCACTGTCTCTCTTCAAACCCCTATTTCCAAACCCTACACAAAGTCGATCTATTCTTACAACTCCAAAGTGACTCTCTCTCTCTCTCTCTCTCTCTCTCTCTCTCTACCCTAATTTCAGTCTTAGAGGATCGAATCAATACGAAGTTCTCTCGCTCGATTCCTCTTCAGCATGGTGATTCCTCTTAGTGATTCATCTTAGAGCGATTGCGATTTTGATTTTGAAGTTCTCTCTCTCGATTGTAAGCACCACCTTCTACAATCTTAGAAAAATCGATCGAATCCTTCAAAACCTTTTTCATCTCGGTGATTCCAGTTGTGGTGTTTGTCCTTGTGGATTTGGAACTCTTTGTCTTCTTCGATCAGTGAGATCAGAGGTTAGTTGAGCTCAAATTTTAGGCACATTTGAAACTTGTTTCTTTCTTAGATGTTTCTTCTGTGCTCTGTTTTGAATAGTTGTTTGTGAATCTCTCTTTGCTCATCTTCTTCCCATTGGTTTGTGAAGATTTAGGAGGTATATAATTAATGTTTCTTCTGTGCTCTGTTTGTGAATAGTTGTTTGTTATTTTGCTTAAATTGTGTGGATTTCGTACCAAAGTGTTGTTTCGTGGATGCAATGATAGACTAGTTAGACTTGTAGTGATATTCATTAATAATGAAATTTGTAAATCTAAATATAGTTTTTTACTCATTGATAGACTATTGAGCTGCTTCCAAGTGGTGAGAATGAGAGAAATTAATGACCTACTTTGCTTTTAGTCTCATTCTTCTTTTACTGGTTAGTTCTTAGTCAAGAGAGAATAATAATAATAATGAATAGTATATATAGTCCAGCTGGCCAAGGTAATAAGGGTTACCAGTCTACTGGTTACCAAATGCCAAATAACTTAATTTAATTTGGGTTCTCGCCTACATATACAGAGAATGCTTATATACAAAGAATTCATCATGGTTTAGTAGTTGTCTGCAACATATGTGTGTGGTCCAATTATCAGTTTTCATGGTGTGTTAAATATTGAAAATGCTCAGTTTTGATGCTTTTAATTTTAGTGCTAGTTCTCATGGTGTGTTAAATATTGAAAATGTGTTCCCAGAGTTGCAAGTAGAGGTTTGTAATCTTATTTTATTTTTTGATAGTTTTCTGAGGATTTTCAAATTATGCTTTTTCATTATGATGGCTGGACAAGTGAATGGCATCAATTTGAGTGGTCAAAGAGGGCCATCCATGTCAGTGTAAGAAAGCAAACAAAATGGTAAGATGCTTTAGTATTTTACATATTTTTGGTGTTATACCACATTTTCCACTATACCATGTTTGAAAAGAGAACTCATAAAACAAAGATATGATACCCTTTCTTTATTGGGAAAGGAAATAAAGAACTGATTTCTTGTTCATTCATACTAATAATGGGAAACTGACAAGCCTGGATGCAGGTAACACTAATCTGTCACGATCATCTATATCTTCTCTTCATTCATACTGCTCTGTGCATGACTGAAGAATATGTCAACTTGTCTTTGCAGTTCACTTGTGATTTATGTTTACCTAGTTAACTAGTGAAAATTATGCCCTTTGTGGCTTGTTCTTATTTGTTCCATATCCTTTCTAGCAACCAAAGGTTTTGGTGCCTTGTTTATCTTGAGCTAACAATTAATCAGGATGGCGCACCTTGCAGAATATACAAAATTGTGTTTCCCACAGGACTAAATAGCGTTGGAGATGCTCAATATGGTTGACTTTGTACTTTTCTTTTGATAACAGAAAACAAAGTTTGGCTTGAGTTGCTTGCCTAATGGATTACTTGTGTCAATAGATATGTCTAGACCAACTACCTAGTCTAACGATGAAATAGAAAAGCAAAAATATTGCTGATACCGTAAATAAAACATGGTGGAAGCCAAGCTAATTTGGTGTTACATTGTTACTTTTCTATAAAAGATCAAATTAAATTCTCTGAAGCCTGCTTCTAATGCCTCTCTTTGACTAAAAATTGAGTAGACTCCTTTTGACAGCTTGACTTGGTTTGACTGTGTTGGGCTGGAAATCCTACCCATCTCATCATAAGAAAGGTGTGGTAAAAATGTTTTGTGCTCATCTCATCAAGTGGTTCTCTAGATGGATTTGAATGGAACTTCTTTATTCCGTGTTAACAATTATATTATAATTCATTTTCTGTAGCTCTGAATGAAGATGTTCAATTATTTGATACCTTTAACAAGTTATCATGATGTATCAGCAGATATCTTACAATATTCCAGATATGCCAACAAATGATATTACAAACATCCGAAGCTCTCAGTTTTATTTGGATACCAGATTGGCCAAAAAATTGTTATGGATTCATTTGATGCTGTTTAATTCATGTGATGCCTAATGGAATGCATGATATATTTTGATTTTGAGATGCGCAACTTTCACCACCTATGGCCTTTCTCTTCACAATATTGCCCACTGCAGTCTGTAAATTTGCTGCTTGAATATATGGAAAACATTGTTTTGTTCTGCTGGTATGTGCAGAGAGATCTGAGCAGTTGGACTGGGATACACGGCTAAATATCATCATAGGAGCTGCAAAAGGGCTGGCATACTTGCACCATGATTGTTCCCCACGAATTATATATCGTGACATAAAGTCAAGTAACATTTTGCTTGATGGGAATTTTGAGGCTCGAGTATCTGACTTTGGATTAGCCAAATTATTAGAAGATGAGGAATCTCACATTACGACTATTGTTGTCACGCCCCCAAATCGCCCCTAGTAGTTTGGTGCCGTGATGGCCAGTAATCCGAGATTACCGAAGGCCGACTTACAAAATTCACACACAATCAGAGTACAATATACGGGGCTGTAACATGCCCGGGGGGTACCCGCGCGCGTTAAACAGTTCGGACCCCCGAGATCTCTTTGATCTATTCTCACGAGTGCAATGTGAAACATAGATGAGAGTCCAGATTTGGCAACTTTTATTGAAAATCCATTTTATTGCAATTTTGTCAAAAATGGACTGCGTCATCAGATCTCAGAGTCGCCACCTAATATTTATTTTGGGAAAATTAGGAAACCCATAACTCGTGCCAAGGCCACTGTTCGTCGTAACCAAGGATGCTTGGCTCGGAACCTTAGGTATGAGAGGGGAAGGTCAATAATGAGCACCCCCGCCCACCCGATCAAAGATCGGCCTTTACTAACCACGATATGAATTTTATTTTATTTATATGTTCATGTTCTGCTAAAAGCCTAATTTCCAGCTGTGAAAGACATGACTCCATCACAGATCGGAGTCATTCTTCGTGGCTCTAACGGTATTCCTCAAGTCAAGAAACTACAAACAGATAGATATTGAGAGAGAGAGAGATAGAGAGAGAGAGAGAGAGAGAGAGAGAGATATATGTGAAGAGATTGCAACAGATTAAAACCAAAAAAAAAAAAAACACATAAGACCTCTCTCTCTCTCCTCTCTTTCAGAATTATTATTATTTTTTTTTTACTACATTTGAAGTCAGTATTAGATCTGTTGTTGATAAAGATGATGATGATATGTTTTTTTTTTCCTTTTTTTTCTTCTCTATTTTCTATTGTTGATAGTCGATTGTTGGTTGTTGTTGTTGTTGTTGTTTTTGATGATGATGATGATGATGAAACATATTACAATAGATATGATGAGAGAGTAAAAGATTCCAACAGATAATGGATTCATGAATAGATATTTTTAACAGGTAAAAAAAATTAAATAGATAATTATTTTGAATAGTGGATTGATCTATTCAAAATGAGAATGAACAGATAAGTTAAAAATAAGAATTTCAATAGATAGAGAAAGAGAGAAAAGAGAGGTGTAAATATTGAATAGAAAGGAAAAAAATTGAATAGATAGTTAAAAAAATTAAATAGGTACGGAAAAAATTGAACAAATAAGAGAAAAAATTTGAACAGATAAAAATAATTTAAATAGATAGATATAAATTTGAACAAATAGTCAAAAAAAAAAGTCAACAGATAAATTAAGAGGTAAAATTGAAAACAAAATTTCATTCAAAATAATAAAAAGGATTTCTCTTCAAATTATTTCATAAATAGTGGATCTCTCACCAACAAAAAAAATGCACTAGATCTAATGCCTTAAACACTCTCCAAATTGGATTTATCACCAATTTTCTCTGAAAAAATAGTATTTTAGCCATTAAATTAAACGTAAGTGTACATAAAATGTCTAAAATATATTTTTTGAGTTTAATGACTAAAATATAATATTTTTTTCCATTGTAATGAAAATAGACAAATAATTTAAATTGAGAATAAATAAAAGATTAGTACTTAAATCGACAAAATAAAAAATTTAAGATGTATTTTGTTATAGATTTTTATTAATTTTGTTCAATAAAGCCTTCTTTTTTTTAAAAAAAAACTTCAACCAGATATATTGATTATTATTTTACAAAGATCTCGTTTGGGAAGTTAGTTATTTTAGTTGGTTTTTTGATTATTTTAACTTGACTAAAAAGTTGTGTTTGAGAAGTTGATTGTTCTATTTTTTTTAATTATTTTTTTGTAGTTGATTTGATAGTTATGAAAGAAAAATTAAAATGATTATGGTTTGAATGTGCCATTTTATCTTAATGATTATTTTAGTATATTTTGTCTTTATTGATTATTTTAGCTTTTAACCTACTCCTCCAAACACCCCCCAAAATTAGTAATGATATGTACAGAGGGCCAAACACAGAACCCAACATATAAATTGTTTATTCGGCCAGACGATTGGGTGGTCAATCGGCTAGAGCTCGTCGATTTCGGCTATCATCTTGTCAACTACAATTGTCATCTTGTCGATCTCGACCAGAGCTTGTCTACCGTGGCTATCATTTTGTCGATCGCGACTGTTATCTTGTCGACCGCGATTATTATCTTATCAACAGTAGTTGTTATCTTGTCGGTAACGACTGTCATCTTGTCAATTGCGGCTGTTATCTTGTTGATCGTGACTATCATCTTTTCATCTGGCCAACCACCCGGTCATCCGGATGAACAATTATTGTGTTTGATTTTGTATTTGGTCCTCTTTGTGTGTAGCATTATTGCCCCTAAAATGGGGTATGGGTTGCTACTGTGCTCTTGAGATAACAACAGTTGTTGTGCCTCAATTTGAGGCTTATTGTAGACTTAATTTTATGATTTGAATCATTCATTTTGTAGAATTTATCGAGTACTTCATACATATCAAAAATTATATTGATCGGATAACGATTGTTACGTGATTAGATTCATATTTTTGATACTATTTTAAAAGAAAAATATAATATTTTTTAATAATAAATGTAATCCAATCACACAATTACTCACATCCAATTAATATTATTTTTTAACATTTTAAAATACTCGATGAATCTTACAGAATAAACAATTCAAATTATAAAAATAAATCATAATAAATCTCAAATTAAAACACAACCATTATTGCTGTGCCTCAGCGCAACATAACCAGTGTAAAGGCTCAAATTTCAGCATTCGGATCCTCTAATCAAGTGGCGCAATTATGTAGAGTTGGGAGAGCGGGAATGAATTGCCGCCTCCAGGGCTGAGACAGAGAGAGTGTTTCCAAAAACCCAATTTCGATTAATCTCTGTTCCGTAAAAAAGCCCAAAAAATTAAAGACCAAAATCATCAAAAAGGCCCACCCAAACCCAAAGCGCGCGTGGCGCGTTCTTTCTTCTCCTTGGAGCGATGAGCTCTTCAGTAGCTCATCCTCTTCTTGTTTTCTCTCTCTCGTTCTTGTTCTCTATCCTTTCATGCTCAAGCGATGATCCTACATTCAAAGGTACTTTTTACTTCACATCTCTTTCTCTACTCAAACCCTATCTCTGTGTGTGTCTTTGTTTTTTTTTGAATTGATTTGTAGAGATTTTAGGGTTATGTTGTGAAGTTTTTGTTTAATTGATTTGGTGTAGAGATTTAATCAATCGCGATCTTCAAGCTGTAGAATATAGGAGATTCATTTTTTATTTTATTTATTTTTGGTATGCTAATAGTTCAATTTGTAATTTGTGAGTGCATTTGCAATATGGGTTCTATATATAATTATTATTGATTTTTGAATAAAGATCCTTCTTGAATTCCTCTCAATAATTGTACTTTGTTTTTCTAATACACACTTACGCTAGAGATAAGCGTCTTCTAACCATTGTAAGACTATAATGCCTGACTTGATGAATGATATTGTAGGCTGTATAACTGCTACATTAGAGTCTTTAAGGAATTGGGCAAGTATCACAATTATCACCCGCAACTAATTAGATAACTAATTAATTAAATAAGCAGGTAATACATATATGTATATATATATATATATATATATGTTCAATTTGTAATTTGTGAGTGCATTTGCAATATGGGTTCTATATATAATTATTATTGATTTTTGAATAAAGATCCTTTTTGAATTCCTCTCAATAATTGTACTTTGTTTTTCTAACACACACTTACGCTAGAGATAAGCGTCTTCTAACCATTGTAAGACTATAATGCCTGACTTGATGAATGATATTGTAGGCTGTATAACTGCTACATTAGAGTCTTTAAGGAATTGGGCAAGTATCACAATTATCACCCGCAACTAATTAGATAACTAATTAATTAAATAAGCAGGTAATACATATATGTATATATATATATATATATATATTGATAAATACAAGGGTTAAATTCGTTTTACCCCATGTGGTTGGGGCTTGGAGATGTCCCTATGATTCAAATATAGTCAGAAAACCCCATGTGGTTTTGGCCTAAAGTGTTACCATTTGTTTTCCAATCCAAACTAATACACATACCATTTTTTAGAGTGAGTTTGGTTTTTTGAAAAATTAAAGTGAAATTAAGACAACAAAAAAAAAAAATTTACCTCCATTTTCTCCAAATTCAAAATTAGATTAATATGTTAATTAAATTAAATAAATTAAAATATTATTAAGAATTGATCTAAAATATAAAATATAATGAAGAATTGATTTAAAATATAATTAAGTAAAATATAAAATAAATAATAATTAAGAATTGAATTAAAATATAATTAAATTAAAATTAGATTAACATGTTAGGAATTATAATAAATAATTAAATATTTCGGATTAATTATGATATAAAATATAATTAAATTAAAATTTGAATAACAAGTTAAGAATTACAATAAATAATCAAGAATTTATAATTGATTGTAATTTAATTAAATTAATGTTAGACATTATAAATTATGTGGATTAGAGCGGAGAGAGAAAGAAAATGACAAAAAAATATAGGGTTTGAGGGTATTATAGTCATTTTACATTTATAGTTAACGGTTGCACTTTAATTCAAAACCATATGGGGGCTTTCTGGCTATATTTAAACGATAAGGGGGTCGAGTGCTCTGGCCTCAAACCACAAGGAGGTAAAATGAATTTAATCCTAAATACAATACAACGCTATAGGGGCCACATGGCAGGGATAGAGAAAGAAAGAGGAGGATCAAGGATGAAAGGGAGTCTGTAGGATCTTTAAGGAGGAAGAGATAGCCATTCAATAGAAGAAGAAGAGTGAGGGGAAGAACCTCAAGAAGAAAAGGAAGGAAAAGTAAAAGAGATTCATAAAAACGAAATGTTTAGAAACAATCTGTTTATTAGTAGATAAGTCAATGCTAGGATATATATTCTTAAGCCATCAACTTTTTCTCAATGGTAAGTTGAGTACGCAGAAGTCCCTAATCTTCTTCTTTCTAGGGTTCTTTGTATTTACCTCCCATGAATTCTAAAGGAATGGAATCGAGAAATACATGGTAAATGTACCTAATGTTAACCCCAAGGGTTTTGGCCTAGTGGGTGCACCTTTGGTTGTGCTCCCTTCTAGATCTTAAGTTCAACTTCCACTAAGTGCTATCAACTCCTTGGGGCTACGCCCGCGGATTCTGCTCGAGATTTACTCGATCCACGTGGAGGGGGTGCTTTGTGTGGATCTCGGGATTAGTTGAGGTGTGCATAAGTTGGCTTGGACACAGGTCATCAACAAATAAAAATGTGCCCAATGTTCAATTATCTTAAACAAAATTTTGAAAAATTGGTTAATAGACGGAATTTAGATAAAGATGCTATTTCCTTTATGTCTGAAACCTTGGTATAGGTCTAAGTCACAGGTCTATTTCATAGCATAAATATTGTTAAGAGCTCTATGGTATGAAAACCTATGAAGTACGAACTCCTCTCCAGGGCTTTCGTATCAGTGTTGGACACATGTCGGACGCGCGTCCGACTCTCTCCTGAGAGTGTCCCTTTTTTTTTTTGAATTTTTTTGCAGCCAGACACGTTTCGGACATGTTTCGAACACTGCGGGGTGCAAAACATAATTTCTGAAACTTGAGGTGGGGTCAAATTGTAAAAAACAAAATTAAAACAATTAACCCAATTTGGAACCCTACAATCGAACTGATTGAAGAGAAGAGGCAAGAGAAAGGGTTGGTCACTGCTCGTTGCTCGCTGCCATATCGAAGGTAAGTACTTCGATTCTCTTCTTCTTTTTGTTCGTTCGATCTTCTTTTTCTATTCTTCTTGTTCGATCTTCTTTGAGTTTTTCGATCTATCTTTCTCTGTCGCTCTCTGTTTTTCTTCTCTCTCTATCACTCTCTTTTTCTTTTATTTTTTTTTGCTAAATGTAAGGCTTTTCTCTCTCTCTCTTTTGTTTCTTTTTTTTCCCTTGAATGTAAGGCTTTTCTCTCTATTATTATTATTGTTATTATTATTATTTTGTTGGCTGATTAGTTTTATAATTTTATTTGAAAGAACAAATTAGTTTTGTTTGAAGAAAAAAAAATTATAGTTGATATTGCTGAAATTATTAATTTTAATGATGTGTTTATTAATTTTATTATAGGAACCAATTTTTTATTTTGAAATATAAAATGTTTTTTTTAATGTAATTTTAATAGTGTCATTTTGTATTTTTTTATTACCTTTCAATATATATATTTATATATATTTAATTTTATGACAATAAATAAATTCAATTATATATATTGAACGTGTCCCCAGCGTGTCCCCGACAATTGAATTTATATTTTTTTTCATATATACGTTTTTATATATTTATGTCATATATATAAATTCAATTATATATTGAACGTGTCCCCAGCTTGTCCTGAATATATATATTTTTTTCATATAAATTGAATTTATTTTTTTCATATATTTAACGTGTCCTCGACAATTTTTCAAAATTTCAGGACACGACATGGGGGATACATGTCATATATATAAATTCAATTATATATATTGAACGTGTCCCCAGCTTGTCCTGAATATATATATTTTTTTCATATAAATTGAATTTATTTTTTTCATATATTTAACGTGTCCTCGACAATTTTTCAAAATTTCAGGACACGACATGGGGGATACATAAAAAAAATAATGTTTTTATATATTTATGTCATATATATTACAATATTCGTGAATTTAGAAAATACTAAATCAATATTGTGTTCGATTTTTTTAAATTTTTTTATTGGATATGATTTATTTATAATAAACTATGGGGGTGTTTGGCAAGAAAAGTTTTATCCTCTTTTAGGCTAAAATTCACAAAAAGACAAAATAGGCGAAAATAGCTAATAAGACAAAATGTCACATCAAACCCATAATTATTTCACTTTTTCTCTCACAAATATCACATCCAATTATAAAAAAATCCAATCATCTTCCCAAACACACAAATTTTAGTTTACTAAAATAGCCAAAAACTAAAATAGCAACTTCCCAAACACCCACTATTTGTTTATTTATTTTCTTGGATTGGTTTGCAATATAGTTTTTTCCTCATCATGCTTGGACATGATGGGCTTGATTTTTAAACATGCTTGATGTAGTCCAAGTAGAAAGCCATGCACAGCGAATTGGGTCTCTGAAAATTTAGAATAAAACACCCACAAAGCCCATAACAATGTACAACAGACCAACAAAAAGACAGCCTACCCCATTAAGTGGAAAAAAATAAAAAACGATTCTGAACCCAGGATGCCTCTGTCAAAGAAGATGAAGTTGAACCAGGTAAGTATTCTTCTTCTATACTGTTATTGTCTCTTGTGTGACTTCTTCCTTCATCTCTTTCTCTGTGAATCACAGATCTAGAGTTCCTACAGGTAGCATGAACAAAATCACTGATTTTTTAATTTATTTTTGGCAGTGTTCGGAGAGTGTTGGAGGTGTGTCCGGCAACTAAAAGAAGTGAACAAAAGTTGGTTACAAGAGAGGGCATGTCTGACATGTGTTTGCCGTGTGTTCGAACTTATCTGTGTCCTAGACGTGTTGGACACTAATACATTAGGCTAGATGGAGTGCATGTGCTTCATAGGTTTTCATATATAATGGACGTGATTCATGAGATGAATGTTTTAACCTCATGGTTATATTAAATGTGCTTTATGTAGGTAAAGGAGTTCCATTTACGTGAGATCTCCCAAGTTTTGTAACTTGGAAATTTCACAGTTGTTAATAGAATTAGGGTCTCTATTAGGTCAACAACATAATTAATTTTTATATGGGTGGTTGGGTTTGTCCAACTAGAACATGACATTTTCAGAATATGACACTTCAAAGGCTGAATTTGCGGTTGATTCGATTTGAGTAATGTGGTGCGGGAAATACTAATTTAAGGGATGTGTTACATGATGTCTATCATGGAATTCCTAGAACACATCATTTCTTTTCTATCTCAGTTTTGCTACTTACTTCCAATGTTCCCTTTTTTTGTTGGTAATGTATTTTTTTTTGATAATTAATTATCTCTAAATGTTAATAATACAGGCATTGATTTGGAAAATCCAGTTATTGATGTCACTCCATCTCCCCTTACCGGCTATACATCATCTTCTCATGGTTCCAAAGATGTTTTATTGTGTGAACGCGTTCAAGTTGCTAGTCAGTCAAGATTGGAACTTGGGAGTTATGCAGTGCATATCATGTTAAATTGGTTCCATCTGCAGTAATTCCTGAGAGACTGCACAACAAAATTTAGATTTGTTTTCACCAGTAAGTGAAATGTCCTTGAATTTTGACTCTTTAACTCCCACCCTCTTTCTCTCCCTAATACTCTACATTACATGGACTTGGGTACAATTGTCGGGTGTGGGTATGTATCTAGGGGTCGGACTCAGCAAACCTCTAAATGAGGGATACGCGAGTACGTCTAAAAGGTACCCAAAATTAGACACGGGTACGTGGATGCGGCTAAACATGGATGTATCAAAAAAATATTATGTATTTTTTTGATAAAGTTACAATAATTTATGGCTCAAAATGATTACATATTTTTATGATGATGCTACACATTTGTAGTTAAAAAATATTGAATAAAAATTATATATAACGTTATTAAAAAAAATGAATAATTTATTTTCCATGGATATAAGTTAAATTCCAACACCTTAATTAGTATTAGTCCCAAACATGAGAAGCTCATGTAAGACCATCTCCAACGCTGCATTTAATATTTTATCAAATTTAAATTTGATGAAAAACGGCAACTGTTTAACCTCTAACCCTTTCATCAAACTCATATCAACTGAGGGATGAACCAAAACTTTCATCAAATGGAGGCTTTCATCTTTTATCAAATTTAAATTGTTATCGTTGGGCCAGACATCCTCCTAGATGCCCACCCACGAGCAACTTTGATAGCCTTTTTTGCTCATGTCCGGACGACCGCCCGGATGTCCCCCCGGACAACTAGGGATGTGAAAAAATCTGATGAAAATTCTAGTTTTAGTATTGGAGTGAACGGTATCATACCCCTATTGTATCGTGTTGACACGGGTACCTCTCAAAATACAAAGAGTCTGTGTAACGTAGCTGATACTTCAACGCGATAGTTATGTTGATTGAAAATAGTATCTCACATAGAAAGTGTTTTGTAGGAATGCTTCACGTGGTTTATGACAATGTGAAACCGATGAATGGAAAACTGTCCACAAGGAGCTTTGGAGCTCTGTAATGTCACCTTATGAGGACAGATATGTTGATGTGAAGTTTGTTGATAAAATTGCTGGTTATGTGACAGTAACAGTTGATAAAGGTCAGGGATTTATCTCCTGGTGCTTGGGTTTAATTTATCTTCTGTCTCCCTCCATCTTTTGATGTTTGTCTTTGGCTTTTGTGGTATGTGCAGAGTTTCAAAGATGGCGTCTCTTTTGTCTTGCTTTTGGTTTTGTTTTATTGCTGTTGGCACCACTGGTCAGCAGTTGGGTTCCCTTCTATTATAGCAGTTCAATGGCTGTTGGAGTTTTTCTTGTCATTATTATCCTTCTTTTTCAGGTATTTGGATTTGATGTGCATTGTATAGTAGTCTTTTTTTTAAAGAAAAAAAAAATCTGTTGCCTTTTATTTTACTCTGTATTCTCATATGGTGCCCACTTATTCTTCTTAAGGTTTCAATTTCTATCACATAACAAAAATCAAAGTTGTTGGCCTGTTTAGTTGTACAGAAATCTTGAAATGTTTTCAACATGAAACCTTTGCAACCTTTGACAAAAATCTGGTTGTAGAAAATGCAGGCATTCACTGGTAATATTGGTGATATGATCCATAACAACCAAAAATCTTATAACCTGTGTGGATTTTATATTTTCATGGTCTCTCCAAAGGAGAAGAAATGATGAGAAATAAAAATAGGGCTTTGATTTTTGTCCTTCTCCAGCTTTAGAATTAAATGATGAAGAGGATGGAAAAGTCTTCTTGTTTCTGTATTGCATGATTTAGGGTGGCACTTCTCGAAGATACAATGAGTAATAGTTGTTTGACATTGACCAATTAATGTTCCTGTAAAGAGTGATCTGATCTGGGTCCATGGTGCCAAAAAGAAAAGAGGAAGGTCAAGAGTGGCATAGGATGGGAACTATAAAACAAAAAAGGAAAAAAAAAGAAAAGAGTGACATAGGATGGGGCGGTGACAAATTACATGATTGCTTCAGATTTAATCGAGAATATGGATTGGAATAGAGTGGATAGGAGAGAACAAATTCGTGTACCTGAAGCCAGTTTTTTGGGGCTAAGTGATGTAGAACAACTGGAAAAGAAGAATAGTAATACTGAAGAAAGCGAATAAACCACACAGAAAATAAAAACAAACCCTAAAATACTCAAATACAACTCTCAATTTTCAATACTCATTCAACGCTGAATAATCCTCCTACATAAAGGCCTAGTTACCCTTCTTATGAGACGAAAACTTAGCATTATGACTTGTGTTAGATTCATTATTCTTCAATTGAGTTTTTATTGCTGGCTGAATTGTTGGCGATGGGGAATATATTTGATTCTTCTTCTTATTAGTTTGATTTGGTGTAATGAATTTCCGGATTTGTTTTGGATATTGATTACTGAATATATTTGATTTTGCTTTGGAACTATTTCCCTTTTCTTTCCTCTCTTCATACTCTTCTTACTTCTCTTCTCTTCCTCTTTCTCCTTCTTTATCATTCTTTTAGTGTTACATCTGTTGGAGCATGGGTTTACTATCATTTTGTATGCAAGTGCTATAATTTTATAAAACATTTTACTGCCTAGTTTCATATGTTGCTTCTGAATTTATTGATGAAATATCTCATTGGACTGCCGCTGAAATTGGTTTAGGGGATGAAATTATTACAACTGGGAGGAAAAATGTCTTCTACCTCACTTTATATGGATCAGTGATAAGTGCTTTTCTGCTTTAGTATTGCGATGTTAGGATCTTTTTTTTTGGTGTTTGATATCTTATGGAATTGACTTGCGTTTGATGTCA
This sequence comes from Camellia sinensis, assembly GCF_004153795.1. Lineage (NCBI taxonomy): Eukaryota > Viridiplantae > Streptophyta > Magnoliopsida > Ericales > Theaceae > Camellia > Camellia sinensis. Next base: position 912,290 of record NW_021025825.1, on the reverse strand, counting down.
GCTTGGAGCTGGTTCTTTCCTGTTACATGACTTTTCAATGTTGGTCAATTCAATTCTTGTCAGTTTTGGGCTGAGTGAAGAGGTGCACAACCCTGTATGACTTACTACCATTATGTTTATATAATGAAGACTTGTTTCCCAAAGTGATTGGCTTCATTTGGTCTGGAATGTACTGTATTTCAATTTTTTAGTGATGTAGTATAATAAATAGATAAGAGTCTGTTAAATAGCTTCTTAGTTGTAGTATATAAATAGGTGATGTATTACCCATTGTACTCAGTTTTGGAATAAAGAACATATATTGTGATTGGAGTAGACCTTAGTTTCTCCCTCTAGCCCTTGGGGGTTTTACCCCTAATTGGGGCATTTGTCTTCTCTCTCTCAATTTGATCTTGATTTGGCATTTGGATTTCATTATTTGGTATCAGAGCATAGGATCTTGTACTTCATTGTTTTTAATTGTACATAGAGCTCGTCAATTAGAAAGGAGCAACATACCTGACTCTGGATCTAAACCCTAATTCCTGGGTGCGAATGCTAGATCATTTCACCAGAAGTTGCCATCACAAGTGTGATTGATTTGATTTGAAGCCATAGAATTGACATTGCAATCAAGAGTTGACCCTAGATTTGGTAGTCGCGACTTGCTTTTGAATCTTGAAGCCTTCATTCGAGTTCAGATCTCAGTTCGAAGCCCTTCATTTGTTTGAATATGTCAGGAAACCGGGGAATACCATCTCTTTTTGAAGTCTAAGTGGAAATTACGATTTGACCAGATTGCTTCGTTGACTCCACTGGACGAACGAGGAATTTTTTTTTGTTTAGTTGTTCTGGGTTGCATCTGGCTTGAAGTTCAAACCTAGAATCTCTCTAAAGTCGAAGTTGAAGACCCATCCCGATTTGAAGACCCATTGCAAACTCGAAGTTGCTATTGTTCATCGCGATTGCAACCTAGCTCTTTGATTGAGTTCGCGTTTGCTGGAATTCTTGAATCCTCTTATTGAGTCAAGTTCGCAAACTTTGAATTCTACTGGTCTTGCGATTTCAGTTTGGCCTTGCGATCTGACTTGCAAGATGAGATTCGATCTGGGTTTGGTCCTTCAACTCCAGTTTGTCGCTGAATTAGGTATCACAACTCTTCGTGAACCAACTCCCTTGAACTCCATGTACCACTTCGATTCTACATCTTGGGTTTGAAGCTGTGAGTCGACTTCGACAATCAATTGCAAGTTGCGATTCAACCCTCTTCAACAAGTTGATGTCAGGAGTAGTGAACTCGTCTTCTTTTGAAGTTGCAACTGCAGATTACCAAAAAAATCAACTTAAAGATTTAATCTCATAGTTCAAAAGTGATTCAAAATCTGACCTAGTTATGTTTTTCAAGTTGATCGACATGACTCAATTCAATTCTGGTATGTTTGACTCAGTTTTCTTCTCAATTGGAATTGTCTTGAATCAATTTGCGATGTGGCTATCTTATTCCTGATTCTTATTCTTGGATTGGATCTTTGATTATTTGCTGCTGCATACTGTTGTGAATGGATATTGAATTGAGTTGTCCTCAATTGTGAAATTGGGCCTGAAACTGTGATCTCTGTAATTTGGCATATCTAGACTATTTGTGGGTCATTTTGGGTTGTTTGGTTATGGCTAATTGGGATCGAGGTCATCGAGATGGCCATGGTAGAGCTCATGCTCCGACTTTGGGTGAAGAAACTGAGATGATGTTCTCAATTGGAAGGGACACTGATGCTAATCCAAATCAAAATTCTTAATCAAAAAGATGAGTTGAAGCAAATGAGTGGATGACTTGTCACATCGCAAGCCGCCATTGAAATATTTGACAGCTTTAAAGAAATTATTTGAAGTTTATCGTCAGGACTCTTTCATATCTCTTCACAAAGTTGTTTTGAGTTGAGTAGGTTGCTTCTTGTGTGCTCAGTTCACATTGGTGCCAAGGGAGGAAAGAAAGAACTCGTGTAGTGCCGAATTCCAGCTCGTGATCAACTACTCTCATGGTTTTGCCTAGTGGATACATTGTCCATCCTATCATTGTGTCAATCTTCTTAGCTTTGCTTTGGAAGATGTCATTTGCCAACTATTGGTCTCATTCCAACAGAATGAGTACTCTTCTGCACGAGTATGCTAGTTAGAGGTGAAGGGGTTTGGAAATGGGGGTCTATTTGAGTTTTTTAGCGAGAGGATATGGACACACTGGTAGGTCGTTTTGCACACCAAAAATAAATCCTTACGGAGACCTTAATTCAATAGAATAGTGGTTTAGTTTGGGTATCGATCCACAGGGACTAAAAAGTTAAGTTGTTTAAATTTCAGATTAATTCTTAAATCAATTCAAAAGTAGATAAGAAGAATTTTGTATGAGCTTAATTAAATTAAACAAATAAATATAATTAAACTAGTATCAATCAAATAGAAGAGACTCAGGGTTTCGAATCCACCATAACATTGTAATCAATGAACTGTAACAGTTTACAGATTTATTATTCAACTCAACTATAATCCGTTAGTGACAAGAAGTCCCAATAGTATCGTCTAGAGGATAATTGGTAGTTTAACGATTAACATAGACTATCTAGTATTAGCACGAATCGTCTCTCCTAGCATAGACTATTTTAATTGAATAAAAGCAAATCAATGAAAACTGTTGTATAAGTATGCAATTAGAATCACAAAAACTAAGAACATGTGCCAGATAGAAAGATTCAAAACAAAGTAATAATATAGAAAAGCCTTAATCTTATACAATTGTTGAATCAATAATAAAAACCCAAACTAAATACAAAACATTGTTACTTGACTAGAGTTTCATCCAAACCCTAAGAGGAGAGCTCCTTAGCTGCACACGTCTTCGTAGCCTCCGCATTCTCTCTCTAAAATCAAGAACAATCCTAATAATGAATAGGGTTTTATATTTATAGACATTAGGAGCCTTCTAAGTAATACCCAAAAGGTTAGAATTTCCCAAAATGAAAGGACAATTCGGATGTAATTATTCTCAGCTTTTTAGGCTCATCTTGTTGGCCTGTTTTGACCTGGTAAAAGTCAAAATTTGAAAATTCCTATTTCGCACAAAATCGTAGCCCTTTGAGTTATCTTTCCAATGCCGCTTGAATCACTTAAATCCAAGATTTTAAGAAGCAGCCGCAACCGTTACGTTACGTAACGGTTGTGGTGGTTACCGCCACCTGTTACGGCCGCTATAGCGGTGTGACGGAAATTCACATGTGTAACGGCCGTTTCGGTCTTACATAACGGCCGTAGCGGTACCGTAACGGCCGTAACGGTCTGTTAGACACCGTTACATTACACCCATGGTTTCAAAATGTGGCGTTACATAAAGGTTGTAGTGGTAGGCACCACGCGTTACCCTCGCTTTTGTTGCGTGATTGAGATTTATAGGTATGTCGGCCGTAGCGGTCATAACGGTGCCATAATGGCCTGTTATGAACCGTTACGTAAAAATAAAAAAAAAATAAAAAAAAAAGGGAAAAGAGGGATAGAGAGAGAAGAGGGGAGATAGAGGAGTAAGAGATAGAGAGAAAAGAGGGAAGATGAAAATGTTATTGATTTGTTGAAGCTGTAAGACCTATGCTATTCTATTCAGCTGCTATCACTCAACCATTTTATTTGTTTTTGTCTATCTATATATTGTTTGAAAATAATAATAATAAGTGTGATCATTATCTATTTGGCTTGATTAAAATATATATATATATATATGTATATTTAGGTTCTTATTTATTTTCTTACTTTTTGTCATTGTTTATCTTATATACTGTAGTTAGCGATTGACTTTTTTGTAAAATATCTAGAAAACATAACACCTATAATTATATATTAATACATATTTTATAGTTGTCAATTTTTTTTGATTAGTTTATTTTATTTTTATTTACAGGTTATCCAAAAAGAGGATGAATATTAAAGTGATCAAAAAAAAAAAAAAAAAAATTCTTTATAATTTATTTTTTAATTTTTATATGATTACATTAGCATGTATAATTTTTTTTTAAAACTATTCAAGTTAAAATTTGCATATGCTTCTACAAGTATAATAATTAAAAAAATAATTTTATACATCTAAGCCCAATAAATTTTTTTTTTTTGCTACAAGCGTAATATGGATTTATGACATACAAAGTCATTAATTATTAAAAAAAATGTAAAAAACTCGGTTTATAGTGATTTAAAAATATGAAATATATTGGATCATACTTAAAAATTTACAAAAATTGATCAATATTTATTTTAAAACCCAACAAATATGATTATGGAAAAAAAAAAATATGCGTATCGGTAAGTTTTTTTCAAATTGTGCGAAAAATAAAAAAATTCAAGGTTCCGGTTACCGCAACCGTTACGCTATGGCCTTTACTCCCCGCAACTGGAACCGCTTTTCAGAACCTTGGCAGCACCTATTCCTTACATATCGTTACATGAGTAGTACTACATCACCTATTTATATACTACAACTAATAAGGTATTTAACAAACACTTAGTCTATTTATTATACTACATCATATAGATTATATATATTCTAAAGCCTACCCTGCTTTTGAAGTATGACAAATTTCGATTGTGCAACCCTTTAACTAAAACTCAACAAAATGATTTGATAAATGTTAACTCATCTAAGAGCTTACTGTTGGAGAAAGTGGTGACTTCACTACTTATAAATTATATCCTCAACAAGCCCCTCACATATGGCCAAACTCTCCTCCAAAAGCAGGCCAAAGAGGTGCAAGTATTATAATCACCGGGTAGGTGTTGAGGTTCAAAGACTTGATCTATTACATGCTCTAGTACCATGATAAATTGTTGACAAGCTACTCTTCCTGTCCTTCAACATGATCCTTAAAGTTTTATGTTGTCGTAGCAACTTTTCTGGCTGCCATAATACTCATCGTCAATAAAAGAGTGGAAAATAATCAAAGAAGAATACAGTTTCCCTGAGATTAGAAAAAAAAGAAATGCAAGTACATGTGTTGCATGAAAAGAAACAAGAAAACATTCCTAATTAAAGAAGAATACATTTGCATTCGTTGTATTACATTTGTTCGCAAGAACTAATTTAGCCCTTTGAACACACTCCACCCATGCTTCTTGGACAAAAATAATCCCCCATAATAACCACTGAAGTCCATTAAAAAATTACCACAACATCCTCGTTCTCTTACATTACACCGGACAAAAGATAGAAGGAATAGAGACTTGAGACTCTAGCCTTGATACTATACCTTGAGGTATCTTACCTTATGTCTTCCACCCTATGAAGCATGCGTACGGGTACGAGTATGAGTACGTCAATACGGTAAAATCTAAAAAAAGTAAATCATGGGTATAACTAGGTACGTTAGTAAAAAAAGATTTATTTTTAATTTAGAGTTGTGCAAGAATTAGGTAAATGGTTTAGTAGGTTAAGATACAACGTACAATTTACATTTAATACCAAAAGTAAGGTATAAAGCAAAATTAAATGTCATTATATTGAATAACTGACAAACCAAAGATTAATTTTAAAATCAATACATAAAAAATCCAATGAAACTGAATTCACCTTTGTATAAGAGAAAATATTATTCCGGCTTCAGTATGACTTCGGTATATACTAGGTACCTCTAGGGAATGACAAAAATTAAGAAGGAAAATTTAGGTATGTGCTTTGTGTACCTGATATGTATGCAGAACAACAATGCAAAGTACTAGTACCGGATACGGGTATAGCATGTTTGTCGAAGTACCTATACTTCATCGTTCCACCCAATGCTATGGAACTTACCTGCTCGTTGTCCATAAGAGGGACTTGCAAACCCTCTTTTGAACAATCAACTCTAATCATCTCCCACCCTTTGTATTATTCAGAGCTATTGTATTGCTCCACTTAGGTCTTGAAGCATCTCCCTCTTTTGTTCCTTCTCGAGCACACATTTCTTGGCAATCAAAGCTTCCCCTTCTGAGAACAAAGACAACCTCCTTTTCACAACCACCAAAGATGCCCCATAGAGCTGAAAAATGACCATATAACAAGGGGTGATTGTCTAGAAGAATAAGGCCCTACTCTTTTCACAAGGTCTATTAGGACAAAAAGAATAAGCCCCCGAAAGCAAACACACCAAAGCTTGATGGCACTAAGGACCATTTTGACAAAATGCAACTCTTATGTCTTCAACCATGAGTAGGGCTTGATTGTTGGGATAGTGTGTAACCCATTTTCCTTTCTATTCCTAGCTCGAATAAAACAAACCACTTTTTCTTATCCCATCAGGAACTAGCCTAGTACAAAGTCTATTGTGTAGAATGTTCAAAAAATTATCCAAATCGTTCAATCTGAATGACCCGACTAGAGCATCATCGGATGGTTTTGAAATCAGTTACGGTTTGTGGTGGGTGAAGTTCTTAATTTTTTCAATCAACCAGTCGGATGTCAGGTCTACTGTCCAGAAATCTGCCACCCGAACCAACTAATGTATTTACTTAGCATATTGCATCTACCTGTGTTACGTTAGTATTGGCTCTTGAGTCACTTTCCTTATCATATTATCTTATCTCTAAAGACTAGAGCTATCTGAAAAAAGACTAGACCTATGTACTACCCTTTGCCCTTTTACCTATAGTCATATCTAAGTCTTCTCTCTTTCCCATCATATCACTCTGAGTCACTTTTTTCTGTGTTTGTGTCTTTCGTTCTCTCCTTCGGAAGCCATGATCTGATGAATGAAAATCTATGAAGCACGGGTACTCCAAAAATGGTGCCGTACGAGTATTGGGTACTTACCAGGTGTGGGTGCGGGTGCGGCTGAGGGTGCGGGTACGTGTACCTGTATGATTGCACGTGTACTGGGTACGCTAAATACATGTTGGGTACGGCAGATACATTTGGCTGGGTATGTTTTGGGTACGGCGTGGTATTTTTTTTTTTTTTGCAGTTGCAAAATTTGTTGCAGCCTTTATTATTCTTCTTTCAACTTTGAAAATCATTAGGTAATTTGTTTCCAACATTCTTTACCCATGAGTCATGGCTATGCTCTCTTTTGCATTTTGTTTTAGACAATCAAAAAAGAAAAAGAAAAAGAAAAAGAAAAAGAAAGAATTATATAACTTTTTAGACAAGTTGTTCTCCGTTTAGTTTTGATATTGAAACTTTGATTGCTATGTTGGATGTGTAACTATAAATAAAAAAAAAAAAAAATTTGATGTTCCCCAATCGTTCCGTATCCTACTTTTTAAAGAATTTGACGTAACGGCGTACCCTTATCGTATCCATACCCGTATCCGTACCCGCACCCGCACCTGCACCTGTGCTTCCTAGTTGAAGATCATCGCTTTTTGTCTCTAAAAATCTTCTTACAATATGCAATCTTTCACGGTTTCTCTTCTCTTCGTCTTGTTGCATCATTAATACCAAACAACTGTAGGCCAAGCTGCTGCTGCAAGATGGAGGTAGTGGCAAGCTGTGATAAGATGGAGGCAGACACGGTATTCACTCTTTTTTGTTGATCTGCCTTACCCTCATCCTTTCTATCACTCTTCAATCTCCCTCTAGTGTCCACTATCCGATCTTCGCAGTCTCATCTCTCACCTCCTTTCCCTCTTCGGTCTTCCTTGCCTTTACAATTGATTTTTTTTCTTAGGGTTGTGGTTGATTGCGAGAAAAAAAAAGACAAAAATGAACCACCCAATAGACCCACCCGAAAACGATTGCAATCTGAATGACACATTTGGTCCAGTTTTTTTCCTAGTGTTCGGTCGAAGGCGGATGCTTGTGCTTCCCACTTGAAAGGACCAGTTTGTGTGACGAGCCAATGGCAAACCCGAACTAATCCAACCTCTTAACACACTTACTCTTGTCGTAACCCAACAGTTACTCAAGAGCCGAAATGGTTGGGATTTCCCAGACCCACTACCTTCTGCCTAGGCAATGTGGCACATTTCTCTCCATGCACTTGTCCTATAGCTAGGGGACTTACGCAATGCACCCGACCAGACTGATCCAACTTGACCCGACATGCTATGGATGGTTTCGTGAAGTTGCAAGGTCGGCAGTGGGTTGGAAGTGTAGATTTTTTATATTTTTGGTTGGCTCTTGGAATGTGGAAAAAAACCAATGATTGGACCCCGAACTGTCCAATTTATGTGTATGTATACAGGATATTCATTACACGTGCCATTGTGTCTTTGGAAATTGAGATTGCACTCTTTATCTTTTTACTTCTCAATCTAACATCCATCTTTTTTAATTTTTAAATACTATTTCATTCTCTTTCTTCTTAAATGACTTTATAATTTCTCTTTCTTCTCAATCGACTCATATTTAAAATCTATCATTCACTTTTTCTTCTTAAATGTTATTATTTAATTCTCTCTTTTTTTTCAAATGACTTGTAGTATTTGAAATCTCTCTCTCTCTCTCTCTCCCTCCCCCCTTAAATAGTATTGTTTAATTTTTTTCTCTTTCTTTTTCATTCTCTTTCTACATCTAACACATACACAATCTCTCTCTAACCTGCATCTCATCTCTCTCTCTCTCTCTCTCTCTCTCTCTCTCATTTCATTCTCTTTCTTCTTAAATGACTTTATAATTTCTCTTTCTTCTCAATCGACTCATATTTAAAATCTATCATTCACTTTTTCTTCTTAAATGGTATTATTTAATTCTCTCTTTTTTTTCAAATGACTTGTAGTATTTGAAATCTCTCTCTCTCTCTCTCTCTCTCTCTCTCCCTCCCCCCTTAAATAGTATTGTTTAATTTTTTTCTCTTTCTTTTTCATTCCCTTTCTACATCTAACACATACACAATCTCTCTCTAACCTGCATCTCATCTCTCTCCCTCTCTCTCTCAACGATGCAATCAAAGGAAGAACGCAAATGTTGTACTTGTAGAAACTAAGGTATTGAAGCATATTGATTTGGTGTTCTTTGTATTATTTTTAAAACCCCCCTTTGAAATCCCCTGCACTTAGATCTCCATCACCGCTCTCCCTCTCTAATTCGTGATTTTTATGTATTCATCAAATGGTTGAGGTTGATTTGGGTCAGATCAAACAGGGCTACTGCTCATCTCTTTTTGTTTTTCTTAGATCTACGTATGTGCGTAGAGAGTATGCGGGTCTTGAAGCAGACAGAAAGCAACATTTCAACTGGAGGAAGAAAATTGTTTGATTTTGAAGGGAGATTCGGTCAAAATTGGATGGTTAGTTTTGGAATCTGAAATGGTCGATGTATACACAAATTTCTTGTCTGCAAAAATAAAGACAGAAAAATAGAGTAACAAATATAAATTTATTGATTTAAAATAAAATGAGTACAATCTCTACTGAAATTTCTAATCAAAGAAAATCCTCTGATTCTTCTCTTCATTAAGTTGCTTCGAGGGCTTGCTATCTTGTTCCTGAATTGAGTGTCGAAATCTCCTCCAAGTAATGCGAAGAAGACCGTGAGGGCCTGATAGGTTTTTCCCAAATCAGGTTTGTAGAATCCCCTCCAATTTAGTAGAAGACGACAATATGTTTGATGACGAACTTTGATTTGAATCTTCGAACTTTTATGTTTTATGGAGATTGATCGGCTTTGGTAAAGAAACCTCGGGGCTTTAGGCTTGAATCCGATGGAGCTTTCTCTTGCTTGATGTAAATTTTTGTCTCTACAACTTGATTTATGTATGTAGAATTTGTATGAAAATTTTTGGTAGAGATCACCCCAATTTATAGGAATGGATGGAGGAGAGTCTTAATAGACTTTAACTTCTTCGATAATTATCTCTGATTTATTTAGAGATAAATACCAAAATGTCACTTTAATGGTGTGCCATAATTTTTATTGGCTTGACCACTTCAATGTGACAAGTGACTTAATTTGATTAGTCAAAAACTTATTTGCTGCATCACTATGACTTAATTTGATTAGTCAAAGACTTGCTGCATCATTTTAACACATGGCAATATTTAATTTGACGACCATGTAATCTTGATTTGAGACCAATTAGACATGAGGCAAGATTTGATTTGCCAATAATTGTGCCATATTTTGTAGGCCTTCGTAGTGCATGGCAATTTGTAATTGGCTAAAATTTCCCAGGCTTACAGTTGGTTCAGGTGACGGGTTATGGACAAACTTGGGCCGACTTGACCCGTGAACACTCTTACCTATAGCACTTTCTTGCCCTTTTGTCTATTCATATTTGAACTAGATGACAATTGTTATGCACTAACAATGCATGCCTTTTTGCCAAGCAAACCCATGTATTGACCACGTGTGACACTCCATTATCCTCCTCATTCGGTGAACGCTATCACCTCCAATCATTGTATGGTACGCAGACCTTCAACTATCATGCACTTGAAGACCCCAATTCCGTCCAGAGAGCAATCTCAAAAGCCAAGGATTTAGCTCCACTATTACTATCGTTAGAAATTGTCTTGTGTATTCTTCGACAAGAAGCCTAGCCCAACGATATTGACATCTTTGCTTGTGTCTTTGTCAACCCTTGGAACACTTCCACAAACACCTTAACAACCTCCTCATTCTATAGGTGTAGTGATAGCCTAGGAAGCGAACCCAAATTGCCTTTGGACCACCATTTCCATGACAACACTCTCCCACTAGAGACCACCAGCCAGAAGAACTAAACTTTTTTCATTCAAAACCCCTTTTCGCCTCCTCTTTTGATGGCAACAAAATAAATAAAAAAGATCTTTAACATCAAACCCAACTCTGATCGAGACCTTCCAAGGGTGATTAGCATATTCGTTGTAGAGGGGATGCCCCTATACTAGTCCACTACCCTCCCCATCAAACCTCTTTCCAAGAAATGTAAGGTTTCCTTAGCATCAATAGAATTCACTACTCTCTTTTCCCCTTGTAACCTTAGTCTAGAAGGGCTTTGATTTGGTGGCCAATACACCATTTCAGGCACCTGCATAAAGGATCAACCTCTTTCACCTTGGCTGGTTCCTTCTGCACCTTGAGTTTCAATCATCCCTCAAAGAGGACGCCTTTTATTCTTTGGCAAGAAGACCACCATTTCCTACCTTTACCAACCAAAATGCAAAGGAACCTCCCCCAGTATGAAGGAACTAACATCCATATGACTACCTTGTCACAAAATCCTTCTGTAAAATCCTTCTCACCTTCGCTACCCATTAGTTGGTTAAGGACTTCACACAACCAATCTAACTTCTCATGCTTTAGTCTGACCTAGTGATTCAAGTTTCGCTTTCTCTCTCTGAGCATCAGGAAGTCACCATCTCCATCTCTATCATCTTCCTTTTCAAGGACAATCTTAGACCATCCCAACTAAAGAGCTACGTTACACGGACTCTTTGTATTTTGAGAGGTACCCATGTCGACATGACACGACACGAGTACGGGTGGGGAAAATAGCTAAATACAACCGGATACGGTTGATTTTCTTTTCTATTTTTTACGGCAGCAACAAAGGAGGAGAGAAACATGGCTCGCGACCTCATCGTCATCGTTGTTCGTCATCTTCGTCTTCTGTATTCATCTTCGTTGATGGTTGATAGGGGTGTATTAAAGGGTTTGGTGCATTTGGGCTTATATAGGATACACTTTGGTCTGTTAATAAAATGGGCCTTATAATAAAAATTATAAGGTTATTGGGCTGGCTGGCTTTGACATGAGCTTCTCATGTTTGGGCCTAATACGGATTAAGTTGGAATTTAACTTATACCCATGGAAAATCAATTATTCATTTTTTTTAAAAATAATCATATATATATTTTTTATTCAATATTTTTTAACTACAAATGTGTAGCATCATCATAAAAATATGTAGCCATTCTGAGCCATAAATTATTGTAACTTTATCAGAAAAATACATAATATTTTTTTAACACATCCATGTTTGGCCATATCCGTGTACCCGTGTCTAATTTTTGGCTACTTTTTAGATGTACCTGCGTATCCCTCATTTAGAGGTTTGCCGAGTCCGACCCTTAGATACATATCTACACCCGACACTCGTACCCGAGTCCATGTAACGTAGCTAAAGAGTGACTCTCCTTGTTGAAACCTTCATCGCTTCTCTCAATTTAGTGCATTTCTTTTATCTAATAAAAATCAATAATATTGAAATTGATTATGTCTAATCTGGTATAAAGACAATCATCTAGCACCTTTAACTGTCCTTATTATCTCCGTGTTAGCCCACTTACATCTATTAAAAATTTCGTCATTTTTTGGGCCACTTTTGAAAGCATTTATTTATTTTCTTCTACTACGACTTGAATCCCATTTTTATTGTTTTTCGAAAAGGAAAAATGGTGCATATGGCATGTGCTCAAAATTTCAGTCTCAAGGATTCGTAACCAAAAACACCACAAAGCCTCGTAACCTGTTCATAGCCACAAAGCCTCATAACCAAGTTCATGACCAATCACCCCAAGTTTGACCATCACAAAGCCTCACAAGTAATTGCATGATTCATAATCAAGACCAAATGGCTTGATAACTGCTAGACCATAGAATTAGCGTTTTTTTATTACAGATTCAGTTTTCAACTATGTCCTTTATTTGTTTAAACTATTTACCTTGTTTGGTTACAGGTTTCTATTTTTGTACTACTTGGGATTGTTGTTGCAGGAGCTGCCCTAGGGTATTTGATGGTGCGGAAATTTGTTATTGCAGAAGATGGAAGTGTGGATGTTGGCGTAGCTCAATTTGTGAAATGGGCCATGCGCGTCATTGCAGCCACATTTATCTTCCAGGTGGGTATTGTGTTCATGTTAATAAATAGTGTGATAATGCTCCACTTGCGTATCTCTGGACCAAACGGAAATCAGTGTGCAATTTGCTTTGCATTCCTGAATTTTTTATTCTTATTTTCAGTCAGAGTACTCTTGATACTCCTTTGGCAATGGGGGCATTGGCTTCTTGTTTGTCAATCTGCTTTCTTATCACTTCCTTCAAGCGGAATGGTCCAGAGTAAGTTACTTGCACCATTTTTTCCCTTCTCTCCTTGCATCATGCTGGCGGACTCTTAATTATTGTACCAAATAAATGTTCATATAATTGATGCTTAACTCAATTTATTCAACTTATTAAATCCAAAACAAATAGATCTTGTTAGCTTTTTGAGTTATATCTGTTGGGATGTTGAAACCCATTTTGGATTAGTCAAAATGGGTGGTATGCGTGATTTAATATATGAATGGTCATGAATATTGATTGAAGAGAGATCTGCTCAGTTGATAGAACAGATTTAAAAAATCTTTCGTTTGCTTGGTTTAACAAGATCTTAACTAATTATTTGTATGTAGTTCTACTATTACTTTTGGGAATTCAATTTATTCTGTAAATGGGAATCCTTGGCGGGGTAGAGGACGAGCAAATGTAAGACAAAATCGTGCTGAATTTCTCAGCAGGTCAGGGATGGTGGCTTCGCGGGGAACACTGTGGAACAGCCCAAGGAGCTCTTCTGGTTGGTCTGACTCTCCTGTTAATGGTACACACTTTTGTTAAACTCTGCATTTCTCTCCCTAATATTTGTTTTATCTGTTGAAACATTTTTTTTAAAAAGATTTAAGCTTCTACAGAGCATTTTATTTCCCTCTTATTTTCCTTTTGACATCATGGATCACGTCCATAGTTACCACGTAAAACTCCCCATCAGATCTCTTATGAACATGAACTGTGCAAGGGTCCTTATGTTTTCTTGGATGAGCACCTGTAAAGAAATTAGCCCAGGATTGTTGGTTTACATTAGCAACTTGGAAAAGGGAACACTGACAGATAAAACTATGGAATTAGTAGATTCAATGATTAGAAGGAAAGTACAACATGCTTACAAGAAACCAAGCGAGTAGCTGAGAAAGTAAACGAAATAGAAAAAACTTGGTACAACATTTTGTATGCTAGAAATATTGGTTAGTAGATAGATTTTTGTGAGTCTTGTGTGGTTGGGTGTTAGGATGTGTGGATCCTGATTTGTTTACCCTTTTTGATTTCCTTGATGACATAATTGGCTAGTGCTCCTTTTTATGGGGACCTTTTTGTATCTTTAGCATCTTCTTGATGCTCTTCTTCAATAAAATTTATTTATCAAAAAAAAAAAAAAAAAAGACGTGCAAATGGTGTAGCTAAGCATCTGAAAAATAAGGTAGTAATAGTTATGAGAATAAGTTATATAGTAATATTAATTAATATTGTAATTGGAGAGTATAATTAGCGCCTATGCACCCCAAATAGGATTGGAGAAACATATTAAAAGGAAATTTTGGGATCAACTGGATGAGTTAATACAACAAATATTTGTAGAGGAGAGAATAATTATAGGTGGAGATTTCAATGGTCATGTCCGAAAATATAAGCAAGTCCACGAGAGGATACATGGTGGATATGGTCTTGGTGATCGACATGAGGGCGGAGAGAACATCTTAGATTTTGCAGTAGCATTTAATCATGTTGTAACCAACAACTTTTTAAAAAAGGAGGGTTAAGCACATAACTTTTAAAAATGGGTCAAATAAGAGTTGGATAGATCATTTTCTTGTAAGAAAAATAGACCGTTGAATATGTAAAGGTTTCAAGGTTATTTCCAAAGAGAGTTAATAGCACAAATTAGGCTATCAATATTCAATATATAGTATTATATACAATAATAAAGAGCAAAATCAAAGCGGGAAATATTTTTTAAAAACTCATGAACTAGATGTGAAATCTAAAAAATGAGAAATTAAGGATGAAGTGTTTAAATAAGCAACGCGGGGTTTGAAAGGTGTTACTAATAACATGTGGAATACAATAGCATAAGGCATTGAAAGAATATCAAAAGCAGTGCCATGGAGAGTCTAAGGGAAAAGCTCCTATATCGAAATATACTTGGTGGTTGAATAGTGAGATATAAGCCATAGTAAAAGAGGATAAAAATGGGAATAATTTGAAGACATAAGTTGACCAATAAGGAGGTTGGATGAGGAGATCAAGAAAAAGTGTGAATGATATTTTGAGAAATTGTTAAGTGAAAATCATTTTAAAAACTTGGAAGGAGAGGAATATGATAGCCTTGATGGAACTAGAGAATATACGTTTTATCATCGAACTAAGAGAGTTTGAGGTGGAATTTGCATTAAAAAAA
Organism: Camellia sinensis; assembly: GCF_004153795.1. Lineage (NCBI taxonomy): Eukaryota > Viridiplantae > Streptophyta > Magnoliopsida > Ericales > Theaceae > Camellia > Camellia sinensis. The sequence continues at coordinate 897,174 of NW_021025825.1, read as the reverse complement.
GATGAAATAAGGCAAGGCATTAGATTTATCAAAAAATAAAAAATAAAAATAAATAAATAAATAAATAAGGCAAGGCATTAGGACTGGATTGTATTCCTATTGAGGCTTGGAAATGCTTGGGTAAGTAGTTGTTTGGTTAACAAAATTCTTTAATAAGATTCTAATGACTAGGAAAATGGCGGATGAGTAGAGAGAGTTTTTTAAAACCTATATATAGAAGTAAATGAGATATCCAAAATTGCAACAATTATAAGTTGAGAAGTCAATACAATAAAATTGTTGGTGAGAATGATTGAGCATCGCTTGAGAGTTATAATAGTAGTTTTAGAGAATCTGTTTGGATATATGTTTGGTAGATCAAATATGGAAACACAATTTTTACTAAGAAGATTAATAGAGAAGTACAAAGAGAAGATGAAGGATCTAAATATGGATTTTATAGATTTTCAAAAAAAAAAAAAAACTTGTGATAGGGTGCCTAGAGATATAATCTAGGAAGCACGGATATGGATACGAGATATGGATATGGCGATACGACAAAACCTAAAATGTAGGATATGAGTACGGCTAGAATACGTTTGTAAAAAATATATTTAAAATAAATTTATTAGTAGGAGTGGAGTTACAAATAAGCTCAAGAATGTTGAGAGATCACATTGTAATTTTACAATGCAGAATACTAATCTTTAAGAATTAGGTATTAATTTTAGGCAATTGCTTGTTTACTTTTTAAATTTTCAATAGGTCTTGCAAATATTTCATTTTAATACCAAGTTTAATATGTTTATATTACAATAATAGAGCAATCCACAACTTGTTTCTATGCTTTCTCCTTTGGCACTAGCAAAAATATTGTATTCAAGTTTACTTGCTTATTTATTTATTAATTTATTAATTTTACTATTGTTTTATTCTCTTGTTAATCTTTACTATCTATGTAGTTATAGAGGACATGCATGAAACAATATGGATACATAAATTTGACAAATTTTGTTACTTTAACTCTCACTATGATTTTTCAAATAACTAAATAAAGTATTGGGAGTAATATGTGACTTGGAGTATCTGATACTTCAAAATTAAGTATCCGATGCTCCAAAATTAATGAAAAAATAATTAAGATGTATCCAATAATTTTCGTAAGTATCTGATACATATCTGCGAGTATCCAAAGAGTATCGGTATCGAATACGTATACAATATGGATACGTCTCCCTTTTTGAAGTATTTGTGCTTCATAGGATATAATATGGTGAGTGTTGGTGAAAAAGGGTGTGACCAAAAGGTATATGCATGCAATAAAACGCATGTATAATGGGGTATTGACCACAATTAGATCACTTGTAGAAGAAACTAGTAAATTCTCAATCACTATTGTATTGCATCATGGGCCAACTTTGAGTCCTTACCTGTTTGCTATGGTCATGGATGAATTAACCAAACACATTTAGGATGATAGTTCGCAGATGTATTGTTCTAGATGAAACTAAGGAAGAAATTAACACTGTACTACAAATATGGAGAGAAGCACTCAAGTTAAAAGGTTTAAAATTAGTAGAAACAAAACTGAATATATAGAGTGTGACTTAGCAACTATAGAAATAGAAATGATAAAGAAGTGAAGATTGAAAATCAAAAATAACAAAGTGAACTTTTTCGTTACCTAGGTTTGATTATTAATAAGGATAGTGAGGTTGAAAATGATGTGATTCATAGAATTGAAGTAGGTTGGCTCAAGCGTGGGAGTGCATTTGACATAATATGTGATTGACGAATTCTAACAAAATTGAAAGAAGAATTTTATAGAACGACTATAAGGCTAATGATGCTTTATGGGACAAAATATTGGGCAACTAAAATACCTGTCAATAAACTGAGTGTAGTTGAGTTGAAGATGCTTAGATGGATGCGTGATAAGATTAAGAAAGATAGAATTAGAAATAAATATATTCTTGAAATGGTAGGAGTAAACACCGATTGAAAGATAAGTTGAAAGAGAATAGGTTAAGATGGTTTGGTCATTTACAATGAAGAAATGTAGATGCAATGGCAAGGAAGAGTGATATGATTTCTATAAATAAAAAGTTGGGGGAAGGGGAGGACTTAAACTAACATGGGATATAGTCGTAAAAAAAGATATGAATGTATTTCATTTATTTGAACTTGTAGGCATCGATAGAGCAAAATGGCAAAAAATGATTGACGTAGATAGGGAAACAATGCTTAGATTGGATTGGTTTGGTTTGGATGCAGGAAACGGAAACTGAAACTGAAACTTCATCCAAAAATATTATGGAAATGTGAAACATTAGGCGATGTAAAGATTGAATAGGTTGAATAAAAAAAAGAGTAAAGTTTGAATAGGATATTTGTAAGAAATATTTATCAAGAAACTTAAAAATAGCGATGTAAATTATTTTTATATTTTCATGATCAATTAAAATACTACTACTACTACTACTACTACTACTACTACTAAATATCTATGGAAACTTATTAGAGCAGTCATATATTGTTGTTGAAAAATAGTATTTGCAAGTATGCAAAGATGGTAAAAATTTTGAGACGTGCATTTCTAGGGAGTTTTAAGAACATTTTTTTGAAAGAGTCTCTCGCAATCTTATTCAAATTGAGTTGGATTTTTTCCTTTCATATGTAAATTCTACTTGAATTCTTGGATTGTTTTGGAGATGTTTTCTACAGGTTTTCCTTAAAATTTCTTGAGAGTTCTGTGTCCGTTCCTGAAATGAGTTTACAGGGAAACAAGTTTCCTCTCTCAAGAGATTTCCCAGTCTCCCTTTATACCTCTTTATTTTCTTTCTTTCCCCTTGTATGTGGTTATTGCCGTCACTAGAAATGTGTACAAAGAAAGTAAGAAGTTGTGGACGTTTTTTGGACGAGAGAAAGCGAAGTAGCTTGTTTATTACAGAATGTATGGTGGTGGCAGTAGTGTCTGGTTGAGTATGAAAGTGGTGAAAGAGGGTGCTTAGTTGGGTTTCCGAGATTGTGATTAAATTGCATTTCCGAGATTACAGTCCAGACAGGTGATGTGGTGGGCATGCAATTCGACAGTCCCTTTCAATGTATGTTGCATGAGTAACCACAAAATTATGTTTCTCTATCCTAATGAAGTCTGTATGATGGTTTTTATGGAGCATGGGGCATTAAATGAGATGTATGATGTGAAATTTTTAGCAAAATTGGATGTAGATATACTAGGACATGACAATATCTAACAAGAAATATTTTGATGGGGGAGAAGTCTACGTTTTTAATAAATTTATCCAAATTTGTGCATTAGTAGTTGCACAAATTGGGAATTAAAGATTAGCGCAAGTGTTTCTTTAAAACTGTTTCTGCTTTCTTTATATCTTTATCTTTACAATAGTTTTCTTTTTTGTATATTAGAAGCGGGGTTCATGCCTGACTTGGCAAGGTAAATATTTAGTTTCTTTTGAAATATCTCATGTTCTTGACATTTATTGGCTTGTGTTGCCTGATATGGTGTCAGTGTCAGAGCTCCTATGGTCTACTGTTCATTCTTCATGGTTTGGTTTTGACCGTGATATTGTAATCATAGTAAGAATGAAATGAACAAAGTAGGTTTTTGGTTGGGAGGATTAATCTTGTTGAGGATGTTTCATGCACACACTCTTTCCAAAAATGTCTATAAAGTACAATGTTACTCATGTAAATTATACTATATATAGCATTGGTATTGACCTTTAATTCATACTTCATTAGTTTGTTTTTGGCTGTTGCAGGTATGATATCGCCGACCACTGGGAGGGTGACAAGAAATCAACATGATTACTATTCAACATTCCATAGGACACCCAACAGAAAGAAGTTTTCAAAAAAAGAGTGGGAGAATTTCACCCAGGAATCTACCCGACATGCTGTGGCTGAGTTAGCATCCTCTCCAAAGTTCACTGATTGGATTATTAAGCATACTGACAGGATACAACTCCTTCCAGATGATAGTACAGATAACACAATTGTAAGTGGCTCAGATTCCACAGATGACAATCTTGTAGAAAGTGGCGATTGATTTAGTTTGTTTAAATGGTAGCTGCGACGTTAAGAGTAGGAAATTAGTTACTTGTAGCAGTACAATGAGGTAGAGGCTAGGAATGGTGCTCATTTAATTTTTCTTCTCCTTTGTTTTAGGTTTACTTTTAATACATCATACTATGTCATTAAGCAATTGTGTCAAATCTTTTGAAATCTTCTAATCATGTTATAGTGCCTTCTCTTTCTATGCCTCTTCCTACCAAATACTTTTGATGGTTGCATAAAAAAGAGTATTGTCAAGTGTTCTAACTCTCATTTTCAGTTTTAACCAACTTATTCAATCACCCACAAAAAGGGCAACACACTCGTGCAGTTTCAACCTCCGTTTGCATTTGTTTATCTGTTTTAGTTCAAGTTGGTGCATATGTTGTGTTTGTTTCTATCACAAATCTGTAATGCTACAGCTGGAAGGCCTAGAAAGGTATCTCATCTATGAAGCTAGTTTTGGTAAATTTTAAGCATGGTTTCCATTCTCCCTGTGAATAATTTTAAGGGGTAATTACATTTTTGGGGATTGACATGCATATCTTAATAGATAGATTGATTACCTAATAGGTCATATGATAATGAACGGCGTTTTACCTTTATATTTTAGTGGGACTTTGGAAAACAAAGTATATTTTAGTGGGGAATTTATCTTGATTGCAATAGGGTTGGGAAGAAAGAAAGAAAAAAATATGAAGCATGGAATTTATCCCTTGAATTGACTAAACTATCCTTCCCTTTTGTTCTTTCCTCTCTGTTCTCTTCCATTTCAACTTTGGTTGCTTGGCACTTCCTGCTAGCCACCATTGCCATGCCCTCCCTTGTTACCCCCAAAGCCTTCTCCTACCCATCCTCGCAACCCTAGTCCTTTCCATCATTTCCTGTCATCCCTACCATTGTTGCACCTGATTGCCACCTTGTTGCTTCTATCAGTCTCAACGATAAATCCCTTTTCACCTAAGCCCTCGCCATCACAACTACCCTTTCCTATGAACCCTAACCATCTCAGCTGCTTGAACCTCTTAGCTTCTCTCTATTGCGATGTCACACCTCTACCCCTTATTGTTGGGAAACATGTTTGATAAGTGTTACTTATGCTAAGATGTACAGGGTAAATTAGTGTGCGGTTGTCACTCTAGTCACTTGCGTCACACATAATTACAACTTGCACTAGAAGTTTCGCAGCAATAGATGTAATAGTGAGGAAAGAATTGTATAAAGTGAAATTGAATGCTTAAAAATGATTTATACAATTGATCAAATTTATCCCAAAGTTTAGTTTGGTTTGATTTATTTGTTCATATGACCAATTGGTGCAAATCCTAGATTTTCCATAGATCTTTAACTTTTACAACTTAAAAACAAGTGTATGAACATGTAATTATGGATCAATCTCTGCTAGGCACCTAGAAGGTGCACATGATGCAACAATGTGATTGAAGTTACGATGTATTGTGCTTAAAATTATAACTTAAATATATTGAGTCACACTCGAGTTATGACTCACCGAGTAACTCATTGGGTCATTGGAGTTATGACAGAATGAGATCACATCATATTTTGAGAACATTGTGCTATAATTTTGTGCACATCTCATCATCATAATTAGAGAGGGTATAAATCATGCACACTTTTTTGGGTTGCACATTATAGATTTTTCCTATAATGACAAGTTCTTTATATGAACTAGCGGTGGGTGTCATGTCGTGTTAGGTTGTATTCGTGTGGTTTCATTTCGGGTGTGTATAAGAATTATTTCAACACTAACATGTTTATTAATTCGTTTTTTTGAGTCATGTCATTTTTTGTATGTGTTAAGTTCATGTCTTAATAACATATCATATCAAATTTTTTTTTTAGCTTAATTAGTTAAAAAACTTAGTGTAAAGACCAATTATTGGATGAAATTATTCATAAAAATATTTGCTTTCAATTCATTTTTTTTTGGTGCTTAATTACAAAATTAAATCCTATTATTATATATTTTTATTAGATTAAAATAGTAGGAAAAAAAATTATCTTCAATTAAGAAAAAAAAAAAGCCTTAAAATCCCTATTTTAGGTACTTTTTAATCAATTAGATGGAGTTACATAAGTAATTCAAAAATGTCATGGTACCATTTAGTAGAAATAACATTAAAATATGTAAAAAATTATTTGTAAAACATCTATATCAATTTCATTTTATATAAGTTTAATACTAACTTAACTTGTTTAATACTCATATTATTGGATTGTGTCATATTTGTATTTGTGTCGGAAGATGGACAAGTTAACTTGTTTAACTCTTGGGTACCTATTATGGGATGCCTGAGTCAAATTTGTGGTCTATAGACTATATGAAATAGACACAACTAACATGTCTACTCCTATTGTATTCCACAAGAGTTCTGTTATAGCATCTCTAATAGAGATGTTAAATTTGTGTGTCAAGTGCTTATTAATTTAGAGAGTAAATTGGTGCTCTCATGGATGTGTTAAGGTGTGTTATGTGAGGGTAGAGTCCAATTGAATGAGTTAAATATATAGAGTATTAGTGGATATAGAAAGACAACGAAAGAAAGTAAATTACACCATTAATCCCTGTTGTTTAAGCGAATTAATTTTCACTTTAATCCCCATAGTCTTAATTTGAACATTTGAATCTCATACTTTCATTTTTGTTGCAATATTGTCCACTTGTCATGTGCCTTTTATTTTTTGGATGGAAAAATAACTCGTGTACAACTAAAGAGATTAAAGTGGAATTCAAAAGAAACAATAGAGACCATTGGTATAGTTTATTCAATTTCTTTTCTTGTGTTGAAATTGCTAAAAATCTCATATGTGTTGTACGTGGTAGTTTTACGTATAAAATTTCAACAGTATGTGATAGAAGGATTAGACTGTAACATAATATAAAGTCTAAATTGAAATTATGAGGACCAAACTGAAACTTTGCTCATCCTAGATATACCAATGATATAATTTACCTAAAAAAAAGTTAATTGGTGACTTGGCCAGCCAAAGGGCTGTCACAATTAATGAAAGTACACAGTGGCTGATAATGTTAAAGCGGAAGATAACATGTCCACTAGGATAGAAAAAATGGAAAAGATTAGGTAACTATTAATTTATGACACTAACTACCTTCTTAACAATTTCTAAGTTCCAAAATGTAAACATTTAGGAAAGGGAAAAGAAAAAAGACAAGAAAAATGAAAATGAATACAACTTAGATATGCATATTATAAGCCAAATTGAAAACATAGTTGATAAGTAATTACAGATGAAACCAAGGAGCATAAAAGGCTATTAGTGAAGAGAGATGCAAAACAAAAACAACAAACCAATTATTGATCAACAAAAGAAATCATCAAGAAGTGTGCTACTTCAAAGACCACAACAAGGGCATAATCTAATCATTTTGACAATATATTTTCTCCTTACTTCAAGTGCATTCCACAACAATTTAATGGTTAAGTAATACAAGACTTAAGTTGTTTTGTACGAAGTTTGAGTGGCCTTGTGATAAAAAAAAAGTAAAGTTGCAATTTTTCCTGTTTGCATTAGAAACTAACTTCCATTTATATTCTTATGCATTATACACACACATACACAGATATATATATATATATATATAACAATACATATTATTAGTGAGTCAGAGTATATAAGATAAGATTTGCATCTCTATGAAACAGAAAAATTACACGTTTCTTCCACATGTTGCCGTTCATTGGAGATTACAAACCACAATACTTGCATTGGCAAAAGAAGACACAGTGACGGAATTGCGGTATAGCTTTTCCTTGCATTGCAGCCTTCAAATACTTTCTCCAATTTATTAGAATACACAATATATTTACTACGAACAATTTATAATTGACTTTGTATGAGCTATCTTCTTCCGAACCTTCTTTGATCTCTTCCCATTTTGACGCATTTTTACACCAAAAATCCTTACGAGCCATTCTTCTTTCCTTCGAATAATGTAACTTCCAATCAACAAACCAAGCAATACTCCACACCCATATCCCATCAACACAGCTTCCCAACCAAAGCCATCAAATTTGAACTTAAAATTGTGGCTAAACGAGGATGGTAAAGTTGGTGATTCTGCTATTTGGACATTCCCACAATTATTTGACAAAGGAAACCCGCACAAGCCTTGATTTCCCTCATATGAAGTGCTTAGAAATGTTTCAAATTGCCCACCTCGTGGTATAAGTCCTGTTAGATTGTTTTGTGAGAAATTAAGAAATGCAAGGAATGTCAACTTAGTCAGCTGCTGAGGAATCTCTCCAGAGAGTTTGTTTTGGGATAGATCCAAGGACTCAAGGTTAGTTAGATCCTCCAAGGACATTGGAAGGAGACCTATGAGGCCATTACTTGAAAAATTTAGGACACAAAGGGCTTTAAGTCTTCCAATGGATATTGGAATATTTCCATCAAACTTGTTGTGCGAGAAATCAATAGCTTTTAAGATGGTGATGATCCTTACGAATTCCATTTCCAGTCCTTTATTCATTATAGTTACCGAATAATAACCATAATCATTACCCATATAATTTAAGGAGGATTTGTCTTCATCATCCATCATCATTGAATGCATGCTCTCAAAGTATTTTGATGGCAGAGTACCTGTAAATTCATTGTGAGACATGTCAATGATATGCAAATTGGTGAAGGCCAATCTCTTCCTTGGTTGTCCTATGGGACCATGGAATTTATTATCTCGCAAGACAATGACCTTCAATCGGGGCAGGTTCTCCAACCAAAATGGAAAAGCGTCTTCTATGAAATTATGACCCAGATTCAAAATTTCTAGGTTTGTGCAATTCGCCAATGATCTTGGAAGTATCCCTTGCAATCCATTGTGGCTAATGTCAAGTTCCTGTAACATGCTTGCGTTTCCAAATGTTTGAGGGATGGTACCATGGAAATTGTTTCTTTGCAAATTTAACGAGGTTAAATTTCCATTGAAGTTCCCCAAACAGGTAGGAATTAATCCGGCAAATTGGTTATTGGACAGATTGAGATATCGAAGAGAATGAAGATTGCAGAGTGGATTGGGTTCTTCATTTAGGTGGTTGTTCGAAAGGTCTAGCACCTCCAACAATTCCGTTCGGGTTTTCAGAAATTCAGGAATTTTACATATGTTGCAAGACGACAATCGTAATGTCCTAATGTTTCGGAAAGAGGAGGGAGTGGAGTTGGTGGAGGTCAATGATAGACCACTGTTTGAAAGATCCAAATAATTCAAATATTCAATCTTTGCAAACGTGTCCAGCTCAACAGTGTCGCTTAAATTATTTGATGAAAGATCAAGATAGGTAAGGTTCACAAGATGAAATAAGGAAGGAGGTATTGTCCCATTGATTGAGTTACTGCCTAAATATAGATACTGTAGATTTGGAAGGCCAGTTATTGATGATGGAATGGGACCTGTTAGTTGATTGTTTGAGAAGTCTATAGATTGAAGTTGCGAGAAGTTGGAAAAAAGTTGAGGAATTGGGCCTTCAAAATTGTTGTATGAAAGATCAAGCGAAATTAATTGCGTGAGGTTTGTAAGCGATCTCGGAATCGTACCAGAGAAATGGCAGTCATAGAGGTATAGCTCCTCCAAGTACTCAAGTTGGCCGATGGAATTAGGTAGCTCTCCAGTGAAATCTATTTCAGAGAGATCCAACGACCTAAGGTGCCTAAGGTGCCGGAGAGTTCCATTAATAAAACTTGGAAGTTTACCTGTGAGTTCTCTGTTACCGCCTAACCGCAGCTCCTGCAATTTCTGTAAGTGGAAAATGCTATTGGAGAAGTTATTCCCTTGCCAGACTTCTTCTTCCGATGGTTGTATTGGGCCAGAAAGATAGGACAAAGAGAGGTTAAGATGGGTCAAATTTGTGAAACGGCCAAATGAAGGTAAAATTTGAGAGTGATTGAAGTTGTTTTCAGAAAGGTCGAGGTGTTGAAGGTGAACAAGATTGAAGAGGCTGCTGTTTGGATGGATGGTACCATATAGGCAGTTACAAGTGAGGTCGAGGCCAATGACATGAGAAGTGGTGTTATCACATGTGACCCCATCCCATGCACAACAATCTGTACCCTCTTTCCAATCATATTCCAATAGATATGGGAATCTTTCCATCAAACTTGTTGTGCGAGAAATCAATAGCTTTGAAGATGGTGATGATCCGTATGAGTGTCATTTCCAGTCCTTTATTCATTATGGTTACCGAATAATAACCATAATCATTGTGCATATAATTTAAGGAGGATTTGTCTTCATCATCCATCATCATTGAATGCATGCTCTCAAAGTATTTTGATGGCAGAGTACCTGTAAATTCATTGTGAGACATGTCAATGATATGCAAATTGGTGAAGGCCAATCTCTTCCTTGGTTGTCCTATGGGACCATGGAATTTATTATCTCGCAAGACAATGACCTTCAATCGGGGCAGGTTCTCCAACCAAAATGGAAAAGCGTCTTCTATGAAATTATGACCTAGATTCAAAATTTCTAGGTTTGTGCAATTCGCCAATGATCTTGGAAGCATCCCTTGCAATCCATTGTGGCTAATGTCAAGTTCCTGTAACAAGCTTGCGTTTCCAAATGTTTGAGGGATGGTACCATGGAAATTGTTTCTTTGCAAATTTAATGAGGTTAAATTTCCATTGAAGTTCCCCAAACAGGTAGGAATTAATCCGGCAAATTGGTTATTGGACAGATCGAGATATCTAAGAGAATGAAGATTGCAGAGTGGATTGAGTTCTTCATTTAGGTGGTTGTTCGAAAGGTCTAGCATATTCAACAATTCGTTTCGGGTTTTCAAAAATTCAGGGATTTTACTTATGTTGCAAGACGACAATCGTAATGTCGTAATGTTTCGGAAAGAGGAGGGAGTGGAGTTGGTGGTGGTCAATGATAGACCACTCTTTGAAAGATCCAAAGAATCCAAATATTCAAGCTTTGCAAATGTGTCCAGCTCAACAGTGTCGCTTATATTATTTGACGAAAGATCAAGATAGGTAAGGTTCACAAGATGAAACAAGGAAGAAGGAATGGGACCTGTTAGTTGATTGTTTGAGAAATCTATATATTTAAGTTGCGAGAAGTTGGGAAAAAGTTGAGGAATTGGGCCTTCAAAATTGTTGTATGAAAGATCAAGCCAAATTAATCGCGTGAGGTTTGTAAGCGATCTCGGAATCGTACCAGAGAAATTGCAGTGAAAGAGGTGTAGGTACTCCAAGTTTTTAAGATGGCCGATTGAAGATGGGAATTCACCATTGATCCAGTTATTCCCAAGACCAAGCGCAATTAATCGCGTGAGGTTTGTAAGCGATCTCGGAATCGTACCAGAGAAATTGCAGGCAGCGAGGCCTAGCACCTCCAAGTACTCAAGTTGGCCGATGGAATTAGGTAGCTCTCCAGTGAAATCTATTTGAGAGAGATCCAACGACCTAAGGTGCCTAAGGTGCCGGAGAGTTCCATTAATAAAACTTGCAAGTTTACCTGTGAGTTCTCCGTTACCTTGTATTGGGCCAGAAAGATGGGAGTAACCGAGGTAAAGATGGGTCAAATTTGTGAAACGGCCAAATGAAGGTAAAATTTGAGAGTGATTGAAGTTGTTTAGAGAAAGGTCGAGGTGTTGAAGGTGAACAAGATTGAAGAGGCTGCTGTTTGGATGGATGGTACCATATAGGCAGTTACAATTGAGGTCGAGGCCAGTGACATGAGAAGTGGTGTTATCACATGTGACCCCATCCCATGCACAACAATCTGTACCCTCTTTCCAATTATCAGTGATTGGAGCAGAATAATCATAGCAATTGAAAGAAACAGCGCAATTGAAGGAAAAGAGTTGCTTAAATTGGAGCAAAGCAGTGCTCTCGTGATTATGGCAAAGATGTGCAGAAGAAGAAGAGAAGCAGAAAATTAGGGAATACAGGAGGATACATATTGTGAGTTGATAATTGGATAGTAAGAAACCCATTCTTACACCAGTATTGGGTGGGGTGGTAGAGAGGGAATTGGATATGATGCTTCTTCTATATGCACTCTCCTATTTATAACTTAATAAATAATTCAATTATCAAAAAATATAAACTGAAAATTGTTATTGTGTAGTCTCACATATTACCATTGTATCAGTTTAATGGATTCCATCACTTGGTCAATTTTATTACTAATATAAAGATAAAATATAAGATGATAAATTACTTTTAGTAAATAAATGTAATGCAGCTTGTTTGGTTTGTGAATTCTGAATTCACTTTTTAGAAAATTAAATTTTTTTGTTTTCCATGTTTTCTTGTTTTCATTGATTTTTTTTTTATATTTTAAATAATTTTTTTAATTTTTAGATATACCTAACATAAATACACTTAAAAAATATAATATTGGTGAAAAAAATCTTTAAAAAATTCACTAAATACCGAAAATACAAAAAAAAAATATATATATATATATATAAATTCAGTACATTTTTCGTATTCTTGTGTATTTGTAAATTTTTTGAAATATTTTTTTACAAATATTTTACTTTTTTAGATACATCTAGGTAAGGTGCATCTAAAAAAGTAAAAAAAAAAATGTTTAAAATTTTAAAAATATTCACTAAAAACAAAAATACGAAAAATAAAAAATTCAATTTAAAAAAAAATTAAATTTAGAAAATTGAAACTAAATACAGTGATTTGTTTTTAGCATAGTATTATTGAAGTAATGAGTCCCAACACTTGTTCATTTTTATCACTAACAATATAATGTTAACATTTGAGGTGATATATAATTTTTAGTAAATAAATGTAATCAACATTGTATTATGAATAAACTTGTGTTTGAATTATGAATTGGTAAAGTAATTTGAAAAAAGATAGGCAAATATAAGAGAAATATAAATAAAATATAAGCTAAATTTTTTATCCCCTTTCTCACATTTTCATTTTCATTTTCATTTTCAAATCACTATTTAAATACATAATCAAATATGATTTAAAAAGATTTTTTATTATTATTATAAATGATTTGGCCATTTCCCAAACAGTGCTTGAATAAAGGACCTATTATTATTATTTTTGAGAACGATAGTCTCACATATTATCATTGTATTAATTTAATGGACTCCATCACTTGGTCAATTTTATTACTAATATAAAGATAATATATAAGATGATGAATTACTTTTTAGTAAATAAATGTAATTAGTATTCAGCAAAGCATTATTAAAAGTAATGAGTCCCAACATTGGCTCATTTTTATTACTAATAATATAATGCTAACATTTGAGGTGATATATAAGTTTTAGTAAATAAATGTAATCATCATTATATTATGAATAAAATTGTATTTGAATCATGAATTGGTAAAGGAATTTGAAAAAAGAAAGACAAATATAAGAGAAATACAAATAAAATATAAGCTAAATTTTTTATCCACGTTCTCACATTTTCATTTTCTTTTTCAAATTAATATTTAAATTCATAACCAAACATGAATTAAAAATATATATTTTTTATTTTCTTTGTTTTTTATAAATGATTTGGCCATTTTCCAAACAGTGCCTAAATAAAGGACTCACAATACTGTTCTAATTCGGTGCTTTATGTCAATAGCAAGCTTGACTAAATAAAAAAATTCGCGTTGATTCTTCGGCACAATGGGCTTCGGATCTCCTGTACCCATCTTCTGTCTCGTTCATTTTAGGCTACCATGTCGTCAATCTTGAAATCATAAATGGGACAGAAAATGTGTACAAAAAATGGGTATAGGTGATCCGAAGCTAGTACTATGGACTTGGAATTATTAGATTGTCCTAATTATATTAATATACACACACAACTAACATCAAAGAGTAAAATATATAACTAAGGCCCTGTTTGATTAACATGTATAATGTCATGTTTGTTTTTAACGATGAAAGGCTGGATTAGATTAGTAGTAAGAAAATGTTTATAAAATTATTTTTATTTTGAGAAATTGTGAAATGAAGAAATAATCTAATGTATATAAAATAATTAATAATTTAATTTACTAATGAGGGTTTTAGATATTTTAAGTGCTAGTAAATCATTCTTACTCACCATGAGTGATTCCTCATTTTCCATTTAATTTTCATAGGGTTTTTTGACTTTCTAAAATTAATAGATTTAATATTATTACCCATAATAACACATTCACAAAATGATATTCTGGATCAGATTTCTTAACGGATCGAGCCTTCTTCAAACAAAAAATAACAAACTATATAAGCTTTAACTATATTATTAAAAACAAAAAATGATTCAAAACCATAATTTTTATAAATAAAACTAATAAATAATATAATATGATATTTTTGCAATTGTAAATTACCATTAGGTGTTTTTTGCTTGAAACAAAGGACTGAAAAATGACATATTATTTCGTATGAAATTTTTCAATAAAAATTATATATATATAACATTATATTTTGTGAAAATCTTTAAAATTTTGTACATCTTTATTGAAGAAAGGGATGGAAAAATGTGTACTGGGAGAATTGAAAAAGAAAGTTTCTTACAAGATGTTCATTGGTGCAAATCCTCTCCTCTCAACCAATATAATAAATAAAGTAATAGGTTGGATTCTCTCAAGTTGGCGAGAGTAGTTGCGCTTAATGAGATCGTTTTGTGGTTAATCTCAATAATTTAAATTGTTAATTTTTTAAAATTTATCGAGTAAATATTCATATAAAAAATCAAAATAATTAGACAGTGGTAGTTAATAGTTATATATTTGAATTACATTTATCTTAAAAAAATAGATGACAAATATAATTTCAAGAATAATCATAATGTAAATATTATTCAAACATATAGCTATTAATGTGCAATCACTGTAATGAATTTTGCATTCAACGAATCTTCAAAAGTGAGCGGTTTGAATATATTATCAAGATCAATCTCAAAGGGGACACACCAAACCCGAATTATTCTATTAAGTTAGACGACTAACTTGAGGAAATTCAAATCGAAAATTAATAATTGTAAAGCAACCAAAAGAAAAATTGAAAGCTTTTGTCACTGTAGTCCTCTAATTTTCAACTAACGCTTGGTTCTTTGAAATTTCATCTCATATTTAGTGGATGATTTGGTCCTCGAATATTGTTTGTATTGATCTAGATTTCATTTCACAAATTAGTGGAAATATGTTGGAATTTAATTGGAAGCTTCACAAATTAGAATTTTTTTTTGGTCAATCGTTGAGTAATATTACTAACTTGATTTTATTAATACAACTTAGGAGTCTACCTTGATATTATCTATAAGCTTTAAGTTAATCTTTAATAATCTTGATTGGATAACCATAAAATTATGTTGTTCTATAAGTTTGATTTTTCAGTAAAATTAATTTAGAAGTCTACTATAAGGCTTAAGTAAGTCTTTAGTAATCCTCACATCATAACGATAAAATTAAATAGAAACCCGTATTACACTTTTATTAAACTGGACTACAAGCATTGAATGGTTACAAATTGATGAGGTTTGGTAAATGTTTTATTGTTGTTGTTGTTGTTGTTTTTTTTTTTTTTTTGGAATTTTTTTGACTTTTAGGTGAATTTTTTTTTTTCTGCTGAAGATGCTTTTGGTAAATTTCTTTTTTACTTATTTGGTGCAGCTATCTGAGCTGCTTATAGTTTTTTTTTTATTCTAGAAGACTATATGTGCCAGACTATTTAGTACATCTTCTGCTTATGTTTGGTACGGCTTTTTCTTATAATTTATTAGAAAGAAATAATTTAAATAAGTTGAAAAAAAAAAATTTTAATTTCTAAAATTTGGATGACGATTGATTTTGGCTTCTATTTTCAAATTACTAGTTTTTAATTTATAATAAATTGTACTAAACAACACTATTGTTATTATTATTATTATTAAAATATTATCAAATTGATTTCTTAGATTTTGATTTGTTAACATAAAGAAGAAGCAAGAAACCAACAAATTTATTTTTAATATTTTTTTTGATTGGGCCAAATAAGAATTTTAGTGACCGTAATTACAAGTCTTTGTTTGCGGAAAAATTTGGATTGTTGAAAAGTTTAGAGGGATTCTTGTAAACGAAATTCAATTATGTGGAAAAAGAAATGCATGACTGAGTCATAAAAAAATTGGAATTTAATTAAAAGTATCAAAATTAAAATTTTTGTGACATGAGTCTTTCAATATTTAAAAACCGACCCCACATGCGTTTGATTTGTCACTAACTTTAATAAAAGTCTTCACAAATTTTGACTAAAAGTTTTAAGCAAGTCTTCTTTCATCTTTACTTGACATCTTCAATGATAATAAAGTTATGCATCTAAAATTTTTATATAGATTTTTTTTAATGTGTAATTTAAATTTAATTTTTATATTGTAGGGGAATGAATTGAAATAAAAATTACGTTTTCTAGTTATTTTTTTTATGACATTCAGCCTTATTAAATTGCTATATATCTGTAACGCCCCAAAATATTCCAACATTCATGAAAGAACAATAGCAACTCTCCAACCTTTACATCATTAATCGACAAGGTTTGTACAAAATAGTCCCACATGCGAATTATACATTCAATGATATCAAATATATGAATCTATAGCATGTAGAACATCAAGTCCCACAAATAATTAAAATGCCCTTAAGGGCTTACATATTCCAAGACTGAAACTTGGTTACACAAAATATGGTTTCACGAACCCATACATTTATAGCTCTTGGCTAGCAAAATAAACCACAACAAAATAAGAGTTGTTTACTCTCCACAAAATATGTCCATGCCCTTAACTCAGCGAGATCACCACATTTTTTCCTGCACGAAAATCCCATAGGGGTGAGCTTAAAGCCCAGTAGAGAATTCTTAATAAAGTATATACATTTTATACAAGTCCAAAGAAATGAAATGCGTATGCCATGCTATGCTCTTTTGAAAAAAAATAACATTCTTCTCATTTTTTGAAAACCATCATGTTCAATGATATTATGATATCTTCAACAAATTTAAAGTTTATCAATTTAATACAAGGAGCGGTAAATACGACTCAGGTAATCCCTAGATTGGTGTCTGCAAGTAGGCATTACTAGCACTACAAAAAACCCTACTTTACCGGTTGCTAATCGGAAGGGAAGTGGTACCTCCTCCGCGCGTGTTTTCGTTCTTTCACCCTGGACACTCAGGCTAACTTAATCAATTCCATCTACACCTTCTATCCGAACTTACCAACGTATTTACCCCAAAACATTTCAATAAATTTCATTTCTCAACATTTCTTTCTCAATGCAAGTTTCAAATCCCAAATTCAATGTTTAAAATTAGCAAGGTATTTAAGGTGTTCATGCAACAATTATCCATGCAATGAAATGATCAATCGAGTAATGAGGTGATTATCCATACGATGCATCGTCCTACCATTCACAAACTTTCTCACAAACTCTCCGTTTGTGATCACAATTTCCACTTTTCTTTCCAATACATTTCCATATATATAACCTATGTATTTATATAGCTATCAAAATGTAGCAACAATCCTACGTCTCATGTATTCTCAACCTTTTGTTATTTCATGATTATGTACATATATACTTAAACAATAGATTCCAAAGAAAACCCACTAATTCACATATACTAAGAAAATTGACATTTTGCATCCAATATCATGAAATTTCCACTTGAACATTTATTTAACACAAATAAATCCATAGTTCCTCAACATCCACCAAAACCCCCAAATTTCTAGGTTTTTCACCCAAACGATGGATTTCTTTATTTCTTGGTATAATCTCACCAAAACATCATTCTCAAATCAATGTGATTCAACTTCTTAAGAACATCTTTTGAAGAGAGCAAGAGATAAGCCCCTTTTTCAAAATCACTAATTTCTTGAGCCAAAAACAAATTTTTTAAATCAAACAAGGAGGAAAATCCCGAAATTGACCAAAACTTGCAAAAAATGTATATATAACTCCAAGAAAAATCCCTACCTCAAGTTTGAAGGAAATTGAGAAAAAGGCCCCAAGATCAACGGTGATGAAACCTGATCTTCACTGTACACAATGAAGCTCTAGCTTAGCTCTCCAACTTTAATCAAGGAACTAACGTCAAAATGTTTATGGATTTGGAGAAATCAAAGATTGAGTGGGTGTTGATGTAGGAAATATAGAGAGAAGGAAGAGAAAAGGCTTTTTAGAGAGAGTGACATGCAAACAATGAGATACACACAGCCCAAGGAAAGAAGAAAAGCTTAATTTCGGACTCAGCCCGTCCCGCACGTATGTAGACACCCCATTTTTGACTGTCCTTAAGACTTGGATGTCATCGTTTGAACACTCGATGATCATCCATGCTCGTATTCGTTTTGAGTTCCCGAAGGCCTCGGCTACGCGTCTTGCCTTAGGATCTCTCAACTTGTCTGTTTTGTGCTTGGTTGTGGACCAAACACTTATGGTTTAGCTTTTGAGGGAAGGGGGTGGCTTGTTGGCCATCCCACACCCCATCGGCTATGGCATGATGCCATCGGCCTTGTTTCCTTGCCATCAACCATAAATGTTGGCCGGTCGGCACTTTTGTTGGTCGGTCGGCACTTATTTTGGTCGATCGGCCATATTCTCTGGCCGAGGCTTTTTCTTTGCCTTTTTCAGGCATTGTGCATGCCAGCTGTGCCAGCTGGTGAGCACAGACTCTCCCCTTCATACACGTGTATGGAGGGATTTGAACCAAAGCTTAACTTCTCTAAGAAGCTTTGAATTTGATTTCCTATAAGAGGGGAGCCTCCCCTCCCTTTCCAGAGGTTCAGCAAATAGATACAGAGTTCATATATCCCTCTCTCTCTATCTCTCTCTCTCTCTCTCTCGCTCTCTCCCTATATTTGTGTGTGTGTTGGTGCCTTAAAGTGTGTTTTTGTTCATACTTTTGCACTAGAGCACCTAGTAGAATACCTTCATTTGGTTGCTGAGGCATTAGAAGTTGGTTTCAGAGTTCTTGGGCTGATTTTGATCCAAGGAAGTTGCTGGAGTTGTGTTCTTGAAGGTGTTCTTCAAGGGTGAACAACTAACCTTTTGTTTTCTCATTTTGGCTTAAGCTTTTAGACCTATTTGCATACTGTTTCAAGCTTAACTATAAACTGAAAAAAGTTCTGTTTTTATATGCTTAAGATGATTGTTTAAGGTCTCTTTTGGGTTGGGGGTTGTCTACTCCCTCTTAGGCCTTGTTTGGCATTATTTTGGGTCATCCTTTTTGGCCTTTGTTCTTACTTTGGCTTGACCTTTCTACCATTGAAATCCAGAGGATTTTCAGTGGTGGAAAGGTGGTTTTAGAGTCTTGTATAGGAGAGGGACACCCCTCTCTCCTTGTGTCTCATTTGCTTGCATTATTGGCTCATAATGGTAGCATGATTGCTTAGCATGTTTTGACTTTATTTCAGCATGTATTAGGCCTTATTTTGCCATGTTATCCCTCTATTTTAAGTTGGTTTAATGGTCTCTTGCATGCATCATGCACTTGTCTTGCAATCCTCTCATTTGCCTTAACATGTATCATGCATTTGGACCATCATGCTTGCATATTTTGGCTCAACTCAAAGGAACTTCTAGTCATGTTTTATCATGTTTAAGCTCTGTTTGGTGTTGTCTTGGTCATGCATACATTGTTTTGTATAGCCTTTGTTCATTCTAGCTTGTAAGCTTTGTGCCTTGAGTCTATTAGCATGTATTACTTGAAGTATTTTTGTGATTTGGCATCATGTGAAATGTGATTTCAGTCCATGTTTCATGGTCATACACTTGCATTTATCACCTATTCCATGCTTTGGGTAGTTTGTGTTTTATGCCTTAAGAATAGATCATTGTGCATGCCACCATGCTTAGGCCTTTGGGATGCCATCTAAGTGGGTTTTTTTGGGCTTATTTTGACATGCCATAACTCTATTTTTCATTGGCTAAGGCACTCCATGTTTGGTTGTAATAGGTATAGTGTAACACCCTTTTATTGGCCTTACTTGCCTCATGCCTTATGCCTTTCATGTTGACTTGTTTTGGTTTTGGTCCATGCATGTTTTAGACTCCTTTTAGCATGGTTTAGGACTGTTTTGAGTCACCTTGGCCCTTTGGGGCTTGGTTGATATGGCCTTAGTACAAGCACCTTGTCTAGCCTTAAGCTTTGAGCTTCCTTGCATGCTTTACTTGACTTGTTTGAGTGGTTTGGCACCACTCCTTGCATGATTTCAGAGCTTACCTTGTTGCCACATTATCATGTTTGTCACTTCTTGCTAATGTTTGAGGATTGTACATTGTTGCCTAGTTCTTAGGCCATTTGGCATGCATGCTCATTTTGCATTTCATTCCACCATTTCTTGGCACTTTGGCCACTGTTTTGGTATGGCTGAGGCCTATCCATTTTCAGTATAAGTCCATGGATCATGCGGTTTGTGTATTGTTGTATGCTTATCGCATTGCATGTTGTTGCATACTTATTGTTGGTATCATTGTTACATGCCTATCACATTGTATGTTTACATACCTAGGTTGCATAGTCGTATTGCATACCTATTGTATATCATGTTGTTTACATGTTAGGTTGCATTCCATTGCATTTGTCATGCTCATGTTACATTGCCTTGCATTTCCATGTTGCATTGTACTTGGTTGCATGCATTGCATTATGTTTGGTTTGGGGTGTCAAACCAAACATGAGGACCAAGGGACGTTTCGAAGTTGAAGTGACGAAACGTGCCTCAATCCTCGGTCGCCGACACTCTTGATCAAGCATGATAGAGTTCTAGGCATTCATATGTTTTTGTTGCATTGAGGGTCTCTACAGCTCCTTTGGCCATCTTGCATTGAAATGTGCGATTGATGGTCTGAGGGTCGAGAACCATACTCCCTTGAGTTCATGACATCATAGGAAGGGTGGTTGTGCACATATTGCTTTGAAAATGCATTGCCATGCTCTGTTTGTCCTCTGCTGCAGCAAAACAGCATTCTACAGAAAGATGTGGCCGGCCGGCCATCTTCAGTGCCGGTCGACTAAAAATTGTTGGCCGAGATCCTCACAAATGGTCGATGACCAATTCCACATGGCCGATGTTCCTATATTTTGGCCGGTGACATCCTACAGTGCTCAGGGAGTGGTTCGGAAGCATCTTTGGGACTTGTGCAATTTTCAGAGGTGTAAAACAGTGCAAACAGAGGCAACATGTGGCATGGCAACGGGTTTTCGAGCAAGGCGATCGAGCATGCATCATTCAATCATTCCGAGGCGGAGCTGTGGTAGCCTCTTTAGTTTCATAGCTTAATTAATTTGTTTAAATTAGTTAAGGGTTTGGTAATATTTAATTAGCTAGGGCAGTTGATTATTTATTCGGTTTGTATTATTTATTCGGACTCTCCGTCGAGAGGGCGAATTTCGTAATAAGTGTGCGTGAGCGTGTGAATGTCTTCCAACCTCATGTGTTTCTCCCTTTTACTTAATTGCTTTCGATGGTTAGTCTTAGGGCATGTTTCGATTAGCATCCTTATGCTTGTATGTTTCCATCATTCATCCGTATTGCATGCACCGGACTCAGCGCATCATACTAACTGCATTGTATTTCAATTCCTACTTGAATACATGATTATCAAGTTGCATCTCATATGCCATCTTAGAATAGCCGAGCCTATTTCTAGTTGTACTTTGCATGTGTTGCATTAGCCATCTAAACATAGCTAGGATCATGCATTGATTTCTAACTGGTTACTGTTTTGGCTCGGAGTACTAGGTAAGCGTTTATGCTTTAGCATCCCTGCATGTGTGAGTGTTGCCAGGATAGCATGCTTGCCATGAGGCTATTTGCTTATGTGATATAACTGCCTGAATGTCTATGGGTGAAGGTTGGATTACTTGAATTGGAACAATTCATCGAAATGTGAGTTTTAAGCCCACTTGAGGTGGCAAAATCATGTTTTCTAAGTCCACTTGAGGGTGGCAAATCAACGTCTTAGCCTACTTGCGAGTAGCACATTCAAACCATTTTCAAACAAACATGAGATGTTTTGTTCCAATTTAGGCGATCTAGTCTATACTTGTGTGTTGTGCGCATCACATAGTAAATTCTAGCTAATAACCGGAATAAGAACGCATATGTTTTAAAAAACAAGCTATCATGTTTAGTAGTGGCTGATCTTTGATCGGGCGAGCGGGGGTGCTCATTACATGACCTTCCCCAATCGTACCCAAGTTTCCGAGCCGAGGCAACTTTGGTGATGACGGATACGTGGCCTTAAGCACGAGTCAGGGTTTCTTAAATTCCCCCCAAAATAAAATATTAAGGTGGCGACTCTGTATCTGACAAAGCAGTCCATGTTTGGCATTTCTTTACAAAAAATTAGTTTTCCAAAACGATTTGTCGGATTTAGACTCTTTGGTGATTTATCAATCTCACATCGCACATTGTGGGATCAGATTAAGAACCGTGACATTTGAGTCCGAACTGTAGCATGAGGCCCTCGGGGCGCGTCTACAATGTGCGGTACTTGCCCCCGTACGTGCAGAGCGTGTTTCCTGCACGTGTGGCACTAATCCCTGTATGTGTGACACTCTTCCGCACCTCCCATTCACACTTGCCTTTTAAGCAGAATGCAACCCAAAATTTTCCCTATTTCCCGCACGTGCGGCCCTGGTCCTTCAGTCCCGAATTTCCTCGGCTTGATTCCAGACACTCCGAGCTCGACCATGAACTCTCCGAAACAAGTGAAATCAAACCCGAAATAAACATGGACTAGAATTTTGAGAATGACCTCTGAATGCAACAAACCCAAAGAAAACAAGGTTCCAAGTCAAACCGACATTCCAACAAAATAAACCCAAGGTTAAATGAAGGAAAAAATAGAACGAGTAGTGCACCCGGTCATCACAATATCTTTCCATTCATCTGATATTAATGAGACATGGTATTATAATTAACTTACGTGTCGAATGGATCAGAGAAGGTAGGGTTCCCCTACAAACCATTCGAGTTAAAATTGATTAATGTTTCTATACAGTTCAAACTATCTATGGAGTATTAAGTATCAAATTTTGAATATTTATAGAAGAGAAATAAGAAACCTTTTCTTGTCTTTTCTTTCTACCACAGTAATGGAATAAACAACTAAAAAACTTGTTCATTTTTTTCTCTTCAATTTCTATAGGGTTGAATGAAAATTCTAATGAAAAAAAACTTTGATAACGAGGTGGAAAGCTTATCTATTGATGATGAGCTCTGCAGCGATAAAGAAAAAAAAAATATTGAAACTTATGAGGAGGTTGGTAATGGTGTTCCCCGTTGTAACATTAGGACACAATTAGAAGTGAAATGTTAAAAATAAGTTTTTTGGTGAAAGGGTAGACGTTTGACAAGAAAAATATAGGTCATATGTCAATTTTTGTCAATTTCATTAATGTCAATGGATGAAAACTTAACTTAACGTTTAAAAATCTACGTGTTACAATTGAAAGTGAATGAACTAGGTGCAAATGTATTGTGTATGCCGCGGAAATTATTACATAAGGCTAGATATTAGAAGAACCTTGAATATACAAGGTTGACATGAAATTTGGAAGGATTCCAAGCTTGTCAGTAAAGTTATGTTTTTACTCTTAGTTTGACTTTTTCTTTACCTTTTACTCATCCAGTTATTTCAAAAATTCTTTAACTACTTGTTCTACATTAATAATTAACCCTCCACTAAAACTATTTGATGAGTCTTTTGTGATCCTGATTACAAGTCCCCTAACCCAATACTCACTGGTCATATATACATAATAAAATTTAAGGGTTTCAGGCCATAAATTCATTTATGAATCTTTTAGGTCATTAGGACCAATTTCTAATTTGTTAAAATCAACTTATCTATCTATATGTTAAAATCAACCTATCTTTTGAAATCAACCTATTTGCTTATCTGTTGAAATTCACCAAACTAACTATCTGTTAGAAAGGTGACACATGTCATCCATTCAACAACCTATCTGTTGAATATCACACATTTCTCTACCTTACCACTACCATCTACTACTGCCGATCACCGGTGCCGGTTGCCGACGACAGCAACTTTTCCGACCAATTTTTTGACAAATATTCCACCTTGTCTTTATCACTAAATAAGATTTTACCTTAGATCTAATTCTTAGACCTCATTTGAAATGAATTTTTTTACCAATTTTCTCTTTTAAATTTGCACTGATTATGAGTAATTTTTTATGGCTCCTAACACTGCTGGAAAATCAACTTTTAGCGGCGTTTTAAAAACGCCGCTAAAGGTACTGAAAACGTCGTTAATTCTTTTTGTGACGTTTAGTACCAAACGCCGAAGACGCGGCCGTCGCTATAGCTTTATGACGTTTGGAAAACGTCGGTATATTAGTATAGGCGGCGTTTTTAAAAATGTCGCCAAATGTCCTACCCTAACTGTGCTGTGACGTCACTATGACATTTAACGACGTGTTGAAAACGCCGTCAAAGACATTTATACATTTTAAAAATCTAACCGTTGGGATAGGGATATAGTGACATTCAAAAAACGCTGCCATAGCCTTTATTTTTATTTTTTAAGTTGTGCTAATTTTATATGGTTGAAAAAAATACCTGTCATAAACAATTATTAAGAACTAATAATTGATGTTTATTAAAATAATAAATAAACTAAGTTTGAAAACAAAATTAAAAATAAAAAACAACAAT
>NW_021025825.1:822575-852825 GCF_004153795.1 Camellia sinensis | reverse complement strand
GTTATGTGCGCTGTTACGCACTCATTTTCTTAACTTGCGCTGTTACGTAGGTTATGTGCACTGTTACGCACTTGTTATTTTAACTTGCGCTGTTGCGCGGGTTATGTGCGCTGTTACGCACTTATCTTCTTTACTTGCGCTGTTACGAATGTTTATTTCTTTAACTTGTGCTGTCACGCATGTTTATCTCTTCCACTTGCGTTGTTACGCATGATTTACTTGTTTTACTTGTGCTGTTACGCATGTTTATTTCTTTGACTTGCGCTGTCACGCATGCTTTATTCCTTAAACTTGCGCTGTTACGCATGTTTACTTGCGCTGTTACACATGCTCTCCTTATTTTAACTTGTGCTATTACGCATGTTCACTTCTTTAACTTGCACTGTTACGCATGTTTATCTCTCTATCTTGCGCTGTTACGCATATCTACTTCTTTACTTGCGTTGTTACGCATGCTTTATCTTACGCTGTTACGCATGTTCCACCTGCGTTGTCTCACACCCTCAGGATTGCATTGTCTTGCACCCCTTCACTTGCGTTGTCACACACTTTTCACTGGCATTGCTATGCATGTTTCTAACAATATTGTACCTATTGAGTTTCTTTCTCTTACAAGCACGATATTGTATACACGGTTGATTTGGAGTCGGCACGACCAGACGAACCGGACGGTATTGTATGCACTCCACGATGGACGTGGTGAGAATTGCATAATTTTCTTACATTCTTTCTGTTGAAATATGTAGGACTGTTATTCATTCACTTAAAATGTTGGATTTATTTTGCATAACTGCTTTATTACAGTTTTCCTTTGTATAATCATAAGTTATGCTCTTGTATCTTGCATATCATTTGCATTATGCCGTAGCCTACAGGCGCATCTCTACATGGCTCACAATCCATAATGCACAACAATTATCATCTTCCACTTAAATATTTCCATACATTCAACAATAGTTTAAAAATAAGTCCTCCATTCTTTATATCATGAAAATCGTCATTTCTTTATATCACCTCGTGAAATCCAAGCTCATTTACTTATTTAAACACAAGAAAAGAAGAATTTCATAGTTTTCTTCATGTTTTCAAAAACCCCCAAATTTCTAAGGTTCTTTCTCAAAACCCAAAACGCCTCCCATTTTCATGTGAAAGCTCATCAAATCATTTTTCTCATATCATAAGAAAAAGGCTTCAAGGATCACTTAGATCATTTAAATTTTAGATCCTTATTTAAAAAAAAAAAACTCAACATTTTGAAACAAAAACTAAAATTTCATATTGGAACCAAGATAAACATAAAACCAACATTAAACCTTCCAAAACATGTATATATAACTCAAGAATGTCCCTACCTCAAACTTGGAAGAGAAGATGAGCAAAAAGGTTGAAACTCCAAAGTTGTCGAAACCAACTTCTACTTGGATCAAAATGAAGCTCTTGACGAGATCTACAATCTTTCTCAAAGGAGCAAGGCAAGAAGATGCTTCCACGAGAGTAGATCTAAAGATTTTTGAGTGAAAAGTGCTTTTTGAGAGAGAGAGAGAGAGGGTCTCACGGTTTAGAGGGAGAAAAGAGGAGAAGAAATAAAGAATAGGGTTGAGTGGAAGCCTATTTATAGCACTAGGTCAAAGTAAAATAAAGTCCCAAAGTCAACCCAAAAGATCAAGTCAAAATCCCCAAAAAGTGGACCCAAAATCGGACTGAAAATTCTGAAAAAAAGTCACAGGTGTCGACCCTTATGAAGAAAATCTGGAACTTTTTGTTTGACTGCAATACAAGTGTCGACCCTTACAGTAGAGGTGTCGACCCTTATGAAGAAAAGCTGGAACACTAAGTTTGACTACACGGCATGTGTCGACCCTTCCTCTGGCAGGTGTTGACACCAAAATTCAGTGAGCAAAATCAGCACAAGGATCGACCCTTCCCAGATTGGTGTCGACCCGTGCGGCCAACCTAAAGAGAAGGTGTCGACACCACCGAGACCGCTGTCGACCCCAGAACATGATTTTCAAGTTTTCAAACAACTTTTCAACGTGAACAAGCGTGGACGAGCAATCCCAACAAAACCTAGATACAACAACACCAAAGATTCCCAAAACAAAATAAAAGATTCAAATACACTTCCCAAAAGCTTTTAAAAGGGTACAAGTGCTATAACCTCCCCACTTTAGGAAATTTCGTCCCTGAAATTTAAACAAACCATCAAACCAAAGAGTTTTGGCCACGACAATCACTTTAACAACGTTTCCCAAGTCACAACACCAAAATTCAACTAATCATTCATTATTTTCTTCCTCACCATTTCATCAAAACACAAACGTTCAAACTAGAAATGAAATGAAACCTCTAGAACACTAATTTATCTTTCCATAACGCCATACTCAAATCGATAATACATACAACATGTGATCACAATTTAACATTCTCTCATTCATCACTAGGGGACATTACAAATTCTAAAACCAAACAACTAGACATGCTCAAATAAATCCGGATACTTGGAACAGACCTCCGCCTCCCTTTACTACGTAGCCTTCTCCACTCCATGGTGTCTCCACAATGCCTTCACTAACGGTATAGTTTTACCATGTAACACTTGTTCTCGGGTTTCTAAGATTTGAACCGGTCTTTCCTCGTAAGGGGCATCTTCATCTACCTCCAAATCAACCCAATCTAACACATGAGAAGGGTCGGGCTCGTATTTCCTAAGCATAGACAATTAAAACACATTATAAACTCTCGAAAGTTGTGGCGGTAAAATTAACCGGTATGCCACTTTCCCAATCCTCCCCAATAACTCAAAAGGCACAAAGAACCTTGGAGACAACTTACCACTCTTGCCAAACCTCATTAACCCGCCTAGGTGAGATCTTAAGGAACATACGATCGCCTACTTCAAAGAACAAAGGTCGCCTCCTCTCATCGGCATAACTTTTCTGTCGGCTTGAGCCGTAGCTAACCTCTTGCGAATGAGAGCAAATTTCTCGGTCGTCTCCCTCACAATTTCCAGGCCCAACAAAGGTGCATCGCCCACCTCAACCCAACAAACTGGTGACCTACAAGGTCGGCTATACAAGGCCTCAAACAGTGCCAAGGAAAACCTCCAAACTAACCAAGGAAACACAACACCAACTTCCGGCCACAACCAAATTTGGAATACTACCCCGACTCTAGGAACGCCAAGGATACCGAATTAGTCAAGAACACAAGGATAGGGTCACAGACTTCCCCTCGATTCACACCACTCACTGGGCCTATGAGACAAGAACAACAAACAACCACGACAACCACACGCTCGCCCTGAGTATCCACCACCACTAGCCCAAACACTCTCCACGCTTAGCACTCCAACAAGATGGGAACTAGGTTTCCATTACAAGGTCCTTGGTTACCTCATTTAAGGAAAAGGTTATAACAAAACTCGGCTCAAGACAAGACTCCAGTCTAACAAGTTCTTATAACGCCCATAAATCCACATAACCGAATGTACAAAACTCAAGATTTAGAATACAATTAAAGTGGTTACACCATCACAACTATAAGGGTACATTAATTAACAACTCAATTCCAAAAGAAGGTTTTCATATTTTTCTTAATTATTGGTAAAAGTCATCTCTTTACATGCAAAACATTTTCTCAAAGGTATTCCAAACTCACACCGGTCACAAGTCAAAATACATTTTCTTCCTTTCAAGCAAAAATCCACAATTCGTTCATTTTAATTTCCGCTCCACCGTAACAACTGGCGGATCTCTGCCGTTAACCAACAACACCCATCACCTACATAGTGATGCCACAACCGCAACAACATAGCATAGCATTTCCACAATACTAATTAATAGAATACAACAATTATACCATTTCGTTCGGCCAATAACATTATTATTACCACGCAAGTTAGTATTCACACACAATAACGACATGACCACATAAACTAGTCAAAATAAGGATTGTTCTTCTCACCTTGAAGAAAAATCTTTTTCTTAGTTATACATTTTCGCCAAAATTTTACTTGAATTTGTGCTGTTTTCCAATGAAAGATTCGTGTTATAAACTTCGAGTAAAAACAATTTATTTTGTAAATTTTTTTTTTCAAAACAAGCCTTGAAATCTCTCTCCAAGGGTCTTAGTTGAAATAGAAATGCCATGAAAGTTTTCAAAGACCAATAATCACTTATCAATTTATCTTCTCAACAACACCCGGTGAATTCCCACCATTACCCAATCACATTCATCACACTTACAGTGTTTTCACAATGAGACAACCACATCTTCCAATACAATAACAATTTGAAATAATCACGGTGTTAAATGGAACAATGCAACACACATAACTTTCCAAACTCTGAAAGTTCCGTACCAACACAAACATTAGCCAAAAAGAGCATCGGTACCCAAAAGCCTATGAGTATTCCCAACCTAGAAGCTAACACCCTACCTTAATTCACGGCTTCAAAAATTTACACGGAGATGCGCGCACCGATAACCACACACAAACGCAAGGCCCAACGCCCAAGGCACAACCCACGGTACCACGTCGCCTTCTAGCCAAATTGTACTAATTTTCCAAAAGCTCAACTTTACAACCCACATCTAAACCGTTCTAAAGTGACTATTTGTCACCCACCTTGATACCACCCAACTTAACTAATCACCCGAGAGTTTCCGCTCCCAGTCTTCAAACACCTACATACCATTCCCAAAGGAACTCTATTCACATGCCTAGATGGCCAACACACTCTTATACCCAACACAAGACCAAGTAGGTCAATGGCGATCACGCAATCCGAGTGACCTAAGACAATTCTTACCAATGGTACAATCATTACCTAAAAACACCAACCATTCATTACTCCCCCGAGATATGAATCTCACACTCCCTAGACATTCCCACATCACTTCCACCAGTCTTCACAAAACTCTAAGGTCTCACACTTCCTCAAACTTAACACAATAAAGATTTTAAAAATTTTGGCCCTCATCCTAACACTATGTTTGTCACAAGAATTCCTCAGACTTCTCAATCCCCATCAACAATTTCTAAACTAATCAAGAATTAAAGGCCATCACAAAATTCAACAGTTGATATACAATAATACTAGGATTACCAATTCCATTTACACATACATAACAAGGAATTCAAGTTTCATTAGCAAGCCCTAACATGTGAGGGTAACAAACAACAATACATACACAACACGTAACTACGGTGCCTTATCATCCTACAACACACTGATCAATCACAAAAGTTTCACAATTTATAACATAGATCTCTAAAACAAAAGTCCCTCTCAAGGGTGATACTACCGTGCTGGTTTAAAGGTCGACCCTCGTGAAGCTTCCAGAGCCTGGCCTCTTCGGGTCTGATACCAATAACGTCCCTGACTGGACTGATGGGACAAGTCCGACTAGATTCTGAAACACCGGAAGGATCTACACATAAAGGGCAAAAACGTCTAGCATGGCCCCGCTGACCAAAATCAAAACAAACAACGGGCTCTCGACTCTGAACCCGATTTGGAGCCTGAACTCGATTTGGAGCCTGAACCTCACGGGATTCCCCAACGGATGAGCTCTAAACCCCTGATGAAAACAAGGACTGAGTTTGCGAGTGAGCATGCGCTCGCCTCCACCTCTTGCTAGGTCTAGTGTGCTTACGAACTGTAGGAGTTACCGAAGTGGCCTCCTCCCTAACTCGACCAACACTGCTAACCACGACCTCTGCATGGGCCGCTGCCTCAACTAGATCAAAATAATTCTTTCACTTAGATCTAACCACCTTCTCCCGGATATCATCACGCAACCGCCTCTCAAACTCATAACAACGGTGTTCCTCTGTTGTCACCAATTCTGGAGCAAATCTCAACAAACTAGTAAACCTCATCTCAAACTGAGCCAAAGGAGTAACATCCTGATGTAACTCAACAAACTGTTCCCCTAACCTTTCCCGAGCTGAAGGAGGGAAATACTTGGCCAAGAAGGCCTCGGTAAACGCAATCCACGTGGCACCTACGGTACCCTTCACACACTTCCACCAATAACCCGCATTCCCTTTTAATTGGAAGGTCGCCAAAGAAATCATCAACCCCTCATCCTCGACTCTGAGCATGTCAAGAGTCTTGGTAATCTGTTCCAATCAACTCTCCGCCTCTAGCGATCTTGCCTCTCCCAAAAACTCCGGTGGATTGGATCGAAAAAACTCCTTGGTAAGTTTGAGGGTACACCCGTTGTCCCTCTCATTGTGAGCTAGAGCATCTTGCACTGCTCTCACGACCTCGCGTGCGACTTCCTCGCCGACAGCCAATGCTGTAATGATAGGTGCTTGGGGAACCACTATGCCCCTACCGACACTCCTATCACTCATCCGTCCTCTATTTTCTCGTGTAGACATCCTAAAAAATTCAAAAACAAAATCAACTAAGTGCACAACGCAACAGCCTCCCCAAGGCACACACTCTCACCACCACGACTTTGAACACTTCCCGACATCCTAATTAAGGAACAAGATAGATAAATTAACACATAATTCCAAATATGTTCGCAACAGTCCTCACACGTAAAACTATAACAATTATATACATTCTAACACAAAAACAATTCAATCCACTCATAAGCATGTAGTCACATAAGCACATACAAATTATCCTTTAGTGATGAGATTCGTCCCATGAGAAACCAAGAATTCTTAGTAGAAGAAGTATTGATCAGGTACCCTTCTAATAAGACCTCAAGGAATCTAATAGGTGCAAATAACATCCCAAAAGTCAAATCCCATACCCACATAATCACATAAACATGCTATCACATAATCACATAGACAAAACATTTCCTAATCATACGAAATGAACCAATTGTGGTATAGCAACCACTTCCCGCGAGCCCCAAGTATTCAAACCCAGTAGCTCTGATACCAAGTTGTAACGCCCGAAAATATTCCAACATGAACTACCCACATTAATAAACATTCACTAGAACAATGGCAATTATCCTCCCATTTCATATCTTTAATAAATAAGTTTAATACAAAAGTTCTATCCGTGGCATACACTCACAACATAAATGAATACATGAATCTACAGCACGTGGAACATCTAATCTCAAAAAAACAAATAAATGCCCTCAATGGCTTACATCTTCCAAGGCAATAGCCCGGTTGCATAAAATGGTCTCTCGAACCCATACACATTAGCCCTTGGCTTTACAAAATCCACAACAAAATAAAAGACCTATTTACTCATCACAAGAATATCCACGCCCCCAGTTCGAAGGGATCACCACATTTTTACCTGCACCAAAATCCCATAGGGGTGAGCATAAAGCCCAATAGAGATATCCTTAACAAAGTATATTTATTTATGTAAGATATCCAATATAATGCAAATGCAAATGAAAATGCCATACAATGCCATTTCAAAATTTTCATATGTCATGCTTTTCTAGAAAATCACCATGTTTCATCAACATATTTACAATCTCATCAATTTCCAAACTTCCAATTTTTTTTTCTTTTTTTTAATCACAAGGGGTGGTAAATATGACACTGGTAATCCCTAGGCTAGTGTCTGCAAGTAGACTCTGTGAGTACTACCAAACTGTCATTTTTACTGGTATTAACCGGAAGGCTCGACACCTATTCGTGCGGTTTTTTGGTCTTTCACCATGGACACTCAGGCCAACTTATCAATTCATCTACGCCCCCTAACCGGACTTACCACTGTATTTACCCCATAACACAACTCATAGTTCTCATTACAACATCATTTTGTTTCATGAAATAAATATCTTCAATCAAAAGTTACAATGCAAAAGCAATAATTGAATGAATATGCAATCTCATGATTTTCCATATTTTCAGTCACAATGACTCATTCTCAATGAAGTTTCAAGTTTCTTTTCAAAAAAAATTTCCATGATATGCACAACTTAGGTAATGCCAATACAATACTTACCCACATAACTGCATGTCTCTCTACATGGTCCATAACTACTACTAACCTTCCACAGAGGTTCAAAGTTTACATTTTTCCCCTTTCCATGCCATTCCATCAATAGCCAAACAATCATTAACAAATACCCTGTGCAACAATAAAACCACATTTCATGCTCTTTTAACAATTTAACCATTTCAAACTATAACAATGTAGAAACATCACCCTCATTTTTCCAACATCTTTCATATATAGTAAAGAAATTCTCCATCAACATTTATGTGCATAGTTGTGTAAATAAACATTCTCATTCTCTTGCCTAACATGGCACCAACAACACAAATAAAGACATGCATATATAGTTATATATATATGTATAATCTCAACATAGGTCCTCAACCATTTTCTTTTAAGAAATCCCCAAATTTCTAGGGTTTTTACCAAAAATCCAAACACTTCCTCATCTTCATTTTGAAACCACACACATACATCAATCTTTACTCATATGGCTCAACATTTTCACAAAATCTTTTAAAAGAGATTAGGACGAGTTTTCCTTCAAATAAAATCAACAACTTCTTGAGCCATAGAACCCATTTTCAAAATACAAGGAGGAGTTCACAAAATCAACTAAAACTTACATAAACACACATATAACTCAAAGGAAAAACCCTACCTCAAGCTTGTTGATGAAAGATGAGATGAAACCCTAAACTTTGAAGATGTTGATGTAGATCTACACCACTCCAAGGTAGTTCTAAAGATGTATTACAATGTTGATAAAGACACCATGGATAAATCTTTGATGGATGATGAAGGATCAAGAGTTTAACTCTTGTTTTGGGGTAGAAATATAGAGAGAAGGGAGAGAGATATATTTTAGAGAGAGAGAGAGAGGTGATGAAAATGATATACAAACAGCTCCCAAAAGAAAATAAAAACAGAGCCTCGGATCTGGGCTGTCCCGCACGTGCGGAGCCTATTCCCACACGTGCGGCGTGTGCCTCCCGCACATGCGGTTTCCCCCTCCTGCATGTGCGGCACCTCCCCGCACCTCCTCACGCACGTGCATTTTTAGCAGTATGCACTGCCCAGCCTCTCCTACTTCCCGCACATGCGACCCTGACCCAACAGCCCAGAAAAATCCCGATTTAACTCCCAGACACTCTGAACCCAACTGAGCACTACCCGGAATAGGTGAAATTCCACACCGAACAAGACAAGAGTAAGGACTAAATTTTGAGAATTATTTTCAGAAGTTTGAAACCCAAAGAGAGCGAGAAGAGAATGAAGTGAAAACAAAAGAAAAAGAAAGAAAACAAGACCCAGTTATCACAAATTTTATGGCAATTTTTTTTAGCGTATCCTTATCACCAAATAAAATTTTATCTTAGATCTAATGTCTTATATCCCTTTGGGATAGGCTTTTCACCAATTTTCTCTAAAATTTATTTTTAAAAAATGATGCGTAATCTAATGTTTATTATAAAAGCATAATTTTAAGTAAGCTACTATTTAGAATATAATTACTTAAATTACTTGGAAGTAGTTTATTTATTTATTTATTTTTTAAGTTATAAACATTACTTTGTAACCTAGGTTTTTCGTAAACAAAGAAAAGTGTCACGCCACAAAGTAATGCTATATAACCACTAGGCCAAATAAAAAGTAACCAAAAGAAAAATTGAAAGCGCTTGTAACTGTATTAATCATGGTGAAAATTCTTGAGTAACAAAAACAAAATTTCAGATGAGAAAATAGAAAAATAATTTTTAAAACAATCATTAGTGGGGCAATTGAATCGTCAACAAATCATTTCTTTTTTTTTTCTTTTTTTCTTTTTTTTTTAAAAAAAAAACCTACAAAACCATTCAATGATTTCAAATCTCACAAATAAATTTATAATTTTATACAATTTGTAACGGGCACCCATTTTCACTACTACATTCTTTATAAAAATATGTGACATAAGTATTATGGGTTTTTTATTTTAAAGTTGCTCATAAGCAATACTGCTCAACGTCTTTCACTTTTTAAAAAATTTAAAAATTTAAAAATTCAGGAACTTTTGATTTAGATATCCATTTTCAATAAAATTTTTATTTTTAGATTGTTCTCTTCGAGATCTATCAAATAAGATTCATGATGAATATGAAATTTTAGGAGAAAAAAATTTGACAAAATTTCATTGAGTTAGCTATCTTCAGTTAGTAAAATTTTTGAAATTTCTCTAAGAGAAAATAAGCAATTTTAAAATTTATCTAAAGGAAAATAAGCAATTTTGAAATTTATGTGAGAGAAAATAAACAATTCTAAAATTTCTCTAAGCAATTTTGAAATTTTTCTGAGAGAAAATAAGCAATTTAAAATTTCTTTGAGCAATTTTGAATGAAGGGCAAAAATAGAACCAAAAAAAAAAAGGGAAGCAAAAAGGATTTAAACAACTACATTCAAAATATTGAGAGATCTTACCTACTACGGCCCTGTTTGGCACAGCTTTTTTTCAGCTTATTTCAGCTTTCAGCTTAATTTAAGTTATTTTGATGTGTTTGGTTTAGCTTAACAATGCAGCTTATGGCTTTTTGTAAGTCAGAAATCAGCTTATTCTTTGAGTGGGGTAGGAGAAGCTTAATTTATAAGTCAGAAATCAGCTTATGTTCATAGTTAGAAGCTATAAGCTGTTAAGGCATAAGTTATAAGTACTTTCCCACAGCTCTACCAAACAAGGCCGAAGTCTCTTTTATTATGTTATAAAGTCTACATGTAAATGTTTATTTCCTTCTTTTTTGGGGTAATACTTGCAAATTTGTTAACCAAACCAAACTAAATCAAACCAAACCAAGCCTTAAGTTCCATCAATTAAGGTCGGCTGCATGAATTCTTCTTCTCCACTCAATTCTATCATGGTCATTTCGTTAATTCATACCAGAAAGAAGCCAATGAAGCTAACAAACTCCTGAGTAGTATAAAAAAGAGACAATACTCAGCCTCAGTACTAGAATGAGCAATAGGAGTTTGCTTCTTGCTACGCCAGGAAATGAGGGAGTTACCCAAGAAGAAGCAAAGTCCTGTAGCAAAACGGTGGTCAATAGGATCCCCTGCCCAAATTGCATCAAAAAAGGCGTGTAACTATAGAGAAAAATGTGTTGAGTAGTGAAGACCATGAAACATAATTCCTTTGAGATAGCGCTAAATGTAAACCAGAGCATCATAGAACAAAAAGCGAGGTGTAGCCATGAATTGACTAACAATGTGAATAGTATAGGCAATGTTTGGGCGAGTAACCGTGAGATAGACAAGACTATGAACTAGCTGGCGATATAAAGCAGCATTCGACAATAGATGACCGTCAAGAGGTGTGAGACAAGTCTGAGAATCAACTGGGGTAAGAGCAGTCTTACAGTCTTACAATCGGTAAGACCAGCACGGGCCAAAAGATCAGAGGTATACTTGGTCTGGGTGAGAAAGTAACCAGAAAGATCATGAGAAATTTCCAAGCCGAAGAAGTAGCTAAGCAAACCCAAATATTTCATCTTAAATTGGCGACTACGAAACTATTTGAGACTAGTGATCGCTATTGTGTCATCTCCAGTGACGATCATATCATCCACATAGAGAAAAAGAAGAATAATACCACACTCTATCTTACGTATAAACAGAGCATAATCATAGGCACAATAGGACAATCCAAAGTCACAAATGGTAGAACTGAACTTGGCAAACCAGTCACGAGGAGCTTGTTTCAAACCATACAAATCACGGTGAAGTTTGCAGACTTTGGTGGACAAAACTAAGGAACCGAGATGAGTCTCCATATAAACTTCCTCAGTGAGATCACCATTGAGAAAGGCGTTCTTGATATCTATCTAAAAAAGACTCTAATAGAAGTAGCAACAGCAAGTAGGTTATGAACTGAAGTAAGATGAGCAATAGGAGCAAATGTTTCCTCATAATCAATTCCATATTTTTTAGTAAACCCCCGGGCAACAAGACAAGCTTTGTAATGCTCAATGGAACCATCAGAATATGTTTTGATCTCGTAAACCCATTTGCAACTAACAACACTCTTTCCAGGTAAGAGTTTTATCTAGAGCCTACATTTCATCAATCATAGCTTGTTTCCAAAGAAGGTTAGAACAAGCCTCTTAATCAAAAGTTGGTTTATGAGAAGAAAAAGTAGTAGAACCAACAATGAAATCATGAAGAAGGACAGAAGGTTATGTTACCCAAGTGGAATGACTAAGAGGTACCTCTGGTACAGAAGATGTAACGCCCCGAAATAATTCTACATGAACTATCCATATTAATAAACATTCGCTACACAATGACAATAATCCTTCCATCTTCACATATATAATAAATGGGTTTAACATAAAAGTTCCACATGCGGTATACATTCACAACATAATAGAATACATGAATCTATAGCATGTGAAACATCTAATCTCAAAACAATAAAATGCCCTTAAGGGCTTATATCTTCCAAGGCAATGGCCCGGTCACACAAAATGGTCTCTCGGACCCAAACACATTAGTCCTTGTCTTACAAAAAGATCACAACAAAAGTAAGAGCTATGTACTATTTACAATTATCCGCACCCTCAACTTAGCGGGATCACCACGTCTTTACCTGCACCAAAGTCTCATAGGGGTGAGCATAAAGCCCAGTAGAGAATTCAAACAAGTATATACAGTTATGCAATTCTCAATAAAGATGCAAATGTCAATGCCATGCCATGCTCTTTTAAAGAAATTTCATTTCATGCTCTTCTTGAAGATTTCGATTTTTCCAATAGAAGCTTGTAAACTCAACACATTTCAAACTTTCAATTTTAATCAATAGGGGCGGTAAATACAACACTGGTAATCTCTAGGCTGGTGTCTGCAAGTAGACTCTACGAGTACTACCGAACTGTCATTTTTACCGGTATTAACCGGAAGGCTCGACACCTATCTGTGCGGTTTTCTAGTCTTTCACCATGGACACTCAGGCCAACTTATCAAATTCATCTATACCCCCTAACCGGACTTACCACCGTATTTACCCCATAAACAGTTCCATAGTTCTTATCACAACGTTATTTTATTTCATGACATAAATATCTTCAATCGAAATTTACAATGCAAAAATAATAATTGAATGAATATGCAATGCAATGATTTTCCATATCTATAATATTTCCCCATTTTCAAAGTCTCTACAATAATGTCAATAATCACATCTTCCATTACCTCTTTTCAATGCTCTTCCCCAAGATAACCATATGTTATCTACACTTAGCCACAATTCACCTTTCACAATTCTTAGCAATATAGTCTCATCATGACTACATGTAATGTTTTTCAAACATTAATTCTCACAATCCATAATGCACAACAATTATCATCTTCCACTTAAATATTTCCATACATTCAACAATAGTTTAAAAAATTAAGTCCTCCACTCTTTTATATCAAGGAAACTATCATTTCATTATATCACATGGTGAAATACACACTCATTTACTTATTTAAACACAAAAAAAAGAAGAATTTCATAGTTTTTCTCATGTTGTCAAAAACTCCCCAATTTCTAGGGTTTTCATCAAAACTCAACAATCCTCCCATTTCATGGTGAAACCCATTCAAAACCATATTTTTCTTAAATTTAGCACAAAGAACATTCTCATGGATAAAAAGGAAGTTGAGATTTCAAACCCCTCTTTCAAAACTCCCTTTCTCTCTCTTCATTTAGTGCAAGATTAAAGTTAACACAACAACCTCATGGAAGCTTTAAAATCAACATTTATGAAGCAAAACATGTATATATGACTCAAGAATTCCCTACCTCAAGCTTGATGAAGGAGATGATGAAACCCTAGCTTCAAGATGGAGTATTCTTCAATTCCTCCTACACCAAGAGAAGTCCAAGCTAGATCTTCAAGATTAAGGAGAGATGATGATGGTCTAGATCCAAGGATTTGCAAGGAATCAAGGTGATTAAATGTTTTGGTTAGGGTTTTCTAGAGAGAAGGAAGAGAGAAATGAAGTATAGAGTGAGAGAAAAAGCCCTAAAATGTTATACAACTTTGGCTAAAAGGGTAAAAAAACCAGAGATTCGGACTGCTCGTCTACCGCACGTGTGGTGCCCTTCCCCGCACGTGCGGAACGCCCCTTCCACCACGTGCGGCCTTCATCCCCGCACGTGCGGGGCTCCTCTCCTGCACCTCTCTCCACTCGTGCATTTTAGACAGAATGAAGCTCAAGCTTCCCCTGAATTCCGTACGTGCGGCCTCACTCCCCGAATGTGCGGCCTCTACCCCGTACGTGCGACCCTGGCCCAGCAGCCCAGAAAAATCTGTTCCAGTCTCCGGGCACTCCGGACTCAATCTCACGCTCTCCGGGACTAACGAAAATCGACACCGAACCAAACAAGAGCAAGAACTCTAATCTAGAGAACCATTTTTCGGACGTTTCAAGTCAAACGAAGATAAAATGAGAGTGAAGGAAGAAAGAAAATAAAGAAAATAAGGACCCGGTCATCACAGAAGATGATATAGTGGAATCAAAGGATGCACGAGGCTCATTGTAAGAGGGAATAAAGACATGACTATAAGGTGGAGCAGAACCAGAACCAGGATCAGGGAGTGGAGCAGCAGGACCAGGAAGCGGAGCAAAATCCTCATGATGGGCTGGAGTCATCACGTCGGAAGTGGTGTCTGTATCAAGCTCATCAAACAAAAGAGAAGGATCTATAAAGAATGGTGCAGTAGGAGGAGTGGACAAATAAAACTTAGATATAGAGAAGAACATCTTGTGTGGACGCCCCGATATTTTTAACCCATTTTATAATTACCAATCCTTTAATTAAGTTCCACTTCCATGATATGAAGCAAGAGTTAAAAGAAAATTAATTAAAGCATAGCCATTCCCAAGTCCAATGTTTATCTCTTCTCATTAGATTTTTCAAAGAGGTTACATTTCAACTTTACAACATTAGTGTTCAAATTAATAATACATGATAATTCAAGAAATAAAATAAATACAACAAAATGCCCAAAGAGGGCTTTACACCTTTCAAGGCTAGGGCCTTGATTACACATAAGTGGAATTCTATCCCAAACACATAAGCTCGATGGTTGTAAACACATAGAATATCAAAATGAGCTTTCGTGCTCCATTCAAAACATTTCCACAACTTTGACACTTGGGCGGAGTCACACCATCAAGTCTTGAAAAAATGTTGATTTAGGGTGAGCTAATGCCCAGTAGGAATACTATTAACAAGGTATGTAAATGATTGAAATGCAAATGATCATGTTATGCACATCCATGATAAAATTCATGTTTATCTCTTTTTAAAATCAATGATATCCAATGCACAATTTCCATTCAAAACTTGTCATAAAAAATGAGGCGGTAAATACGCAATGACGTCTGAAGCAAGAGCCGCAAAATCATACATATATATAGATTTTTGTACTAAAAATATCCCTATGTTTTCAGGCTATTAATACGGCAGGGCGATGGGCACCCAAAATCATTCATTTTTTCACTCTTACTGGCTATTAACATGGTAGGACCAGTGGACACCCAAAAATATTTTCCTACATTTGTCCCGCGATAAGCTCAAGATAGGAGAATTGGGCACCTTGACCCCTCGCGTGGGTACCAATACAATACTCATTGCATTTCCAAAACCCGACTTAACTACCCGGACTCATGCGCTATTTACTATGTAACCAAATTCATGAATAATGGAATATGATGCATGAGTATGTAAATATCTCAATTTACCTATGGTTCATTCAATGCTTCAATAAGGATTTAACATAACCAAAGGGTAAATTACACTTTGCACGCTTGCACTTTGCACCAAATCGCACTTTGGCCCCTACACATGAAATCATGACAATCAACCCCTGAAATCCCACTTTGGTCCCCACACATGAAATTGTGACAGTCAACCCGCTGTACTTTTGGTAAAATCTCACTTTGATCCCTACACAAGTGTCAATATCCCATTTTTGTTGCTCAATTGTTTAAATCTTTAATAAAATCTAGTCATGTGATTAGAATGTGACTACGATACGAGGGTAAGGAAAATCATCTACATTTTCTATCAATACACACTTTTCCCAAAATTTATATTAAAATATGATTGTATTAGGCTAAAATAAAATGGAGATTGTGAACAATTAAGAAGATGAATTAGGGTTTTGCATAAATTATAATCACAAAACACTATTTTTCACAGTAACGTAGTTTTCTGTCTATCCATCTTTCTTTCTCATTGATTTCTTTGTTGCATTTTTTTTTTAAATTTCAAAATCTCCACTTTCTTACATTTTCGTCCCAATTTTTACCATACAAATATATATATATATATATTGTATTATATAAACTCTCATGTGCTTATCATGTAGGACAAAGTGTATTGGTGGGAAACATGGATGATTTTCCTCTCTTACCTTCATTTCGTAGTCACATTTTTGTCACATGACTGGG
The DNA here is from genome assembly GCF_004153795.1 of Camellia sinensis. Taxonomy (NCBI): domain Eukaryota; kingdom Viridiplantae; phylum Streptophyta; class Magnoliopsida; order Ericales; family Theaceae; genus Camellia; species Camellia sinensis. The sequence goes on along the minus strand of NW_021025825.1, from coordinate 836,410 downwards.
TTTTGTTAAAGATTTAAAAATAAAATAATAGAAGAGGGACTCACTTGTATAGGGACCAAAGTGGGATTTGAGTAAAACTGTAGGGAGTTGACTGCCACAATTTAATGTGTAGGGATCAAAGTGGGATTTGACAAAAAGTGCAGGGGGTTGACTGTCATGATTTAATTTGTAGGGGCGAAAGTGAAATTTCGTACAAAATATAAGAGGTAAATTACACTTTGCAGTCCTGCACTTTGTATCAAATCTCATTTTGGACTCTACACATGAAATCATGACAGTTAACCCTTTGCACTTCTGGTCAAATACCACTTTAGTCTCTACACATGAAATCGTGACAGTCAACCCCTACACTTTTACTCAAATCTCAGTTTGGTCTCTACACAAGTGTCAATATCCCTCTTCTATTACTTCATTTTAAAAATTTTAATAAAATCTAGTTGTGTGACAAAAATGTGACTACAAAATGAGAATAAAAGAGGAAAATCATTCATGTTTTCCACCAATAAATTTTGCCTTGCGTGATAAGCACATGAGAATTATATAATACAATATATATATATATATATATTCGTATGGTAAAAATTGGGGTGAAAAGGCAAGAAAGTAGAGCTTTTGAAATATATAAAAAAAAAAATGCGACAAAGAAATCAAAGAAAAAAAAAAGATGAATAGATGAAAGATTGTATTACCGTAAAAAATAGAGTTTCGTGATTCCAATTTATGCAAAATCCTGGTTCATCTTCCTTATTTTTCACAATCTGCGTTTTGTTTTAACCTAATACAGTCATATTTTGATGTAAATTTTGGGATAAAATATGTATTGGTGAAAATATAGATAATTTTCCTTTCTTACCCTCTTGTCGTAGTCACATTCTTATCACATAACTAAATTCTGTTAAAGATTTAAATAATTGAATAACAGAAAAGAGACATTGACACTTGCATAGGGATCAAAGTAAGATTTGGGCAAAAGTACAGGAGATTGACTGCCACAATTTTATGTACAGGGACCAAAGTAGGATTTGACTAAAAGTACAGAGGGTTGACTGTCATAATTTCATATATAAGGGCCACAGTAAGATTTGCTACAAAATGCATGGATGCAAAGTGTAATTTATCCAAATATAAGGATACAAGGAGTGATTTACCCTTTATTCTAATAAAATTGACAATGATCTTAAATGTAAAAGTCTTACTATTTCGCTTGTTGAGGGAGGCCATGATTTTATTGGAAAATTTGTTGCGTACATTTGGATATATATTGTTCAACCTTTTTACATAATTAAATTTCAATTTAGTCTAGTTTGTCATGATATTGATATTTATATAATAATAATATATAATCAAATTTTTATTTGAAAAAATAATGTGTAATTCAAATTTATAATAAATGTAACTCCAACTATAAGAATTGAATCAGAACTACATATTAAAATTTTAGACATAATTTTTGGCACTTAGCTTTTTCAGTGCAAATTATTTACTACCCATTGAAAAAAAAAAGAAAAAAAAAAAAGAAGAAAAGAAGGTAATTATTCCAACTTTGAATTATGGACAAATATTTGATTTGATAGCAGCAGTTTATAGAAGATGACTTACAAGTCTTTGTGATACTGTGTTAAGTCTTGGGTACCTATTGCCGTAGTCTTCCCGACTTAAAAAGTCTTGGGCAAGTCTTCGGTGATCTCCCTTCAAGTCTTCGGTAATCATACTTTTTATTTTTATAATTTAACTCAAATTTCATTTTAGATTTTATAATTTTAATTTGATTTTTATATTTTAAATCTAATTTTAATTTAATCATTCTGTTTAAATTTTTGTTAATTTTGTCTATGTTTATACCTTAGAAAATTGGCAAGTGTCTCAAAATTATTAATTTTAACTTTTAATTTAGACGGAAGAATCATATTGAAACTAGACTTAATGTGTAAGAGCGTCTCCAATGATTTGTCATGGGAGCTACTATTGCTATAATAAAACAGTAGCAGTGCTCCAATGGTGAATTTATGATAGCTGACAAAAATAGCAAATGTGAAAACTTGTGTCAAATTTGACACAAGCTTTAATAGCTGTCATATTCACCAATTCAGCCAAAACCAACCATTTCCCTCCATCTCTCCCTCCCTCCCTCCCTCCCTCCCACCCAGCAGTTGGTCGTCTCGAACACACCAGTTTCTGTGTTTGGTTCTGCCAAAACGACATCTAACCATTAGAACATCATTGCTATAATTCTACCATTTTCCACTATTTATTGTCAAATTATAGCAATGCCAATGATATTATTATAGCATTTGTCATTGGAGGTGCTCTAAGGAAAAAATTATTCAAACTAAATTTATAAGAATTAAAGTGAAATTTAAATCGAACTACATGAGTTAAAAAGTGTAATTAACCCAATCAATAATAATAAAATTTGACTAAATTATACTTCAGACTAAAAATATTACTCAATTTTACTTTGATTAAAAGAATCTTAAATTATTGAATTTTTGTCAATGTGGTCTTATTAGAAGCTATTGTCAAATTCTAATAAGGGCTATCCCCCATTCCGGGAAATTGGGTAAAATTAACTAAAGTTAACTCTGGGTTACGTTCTGCATATTCGTTTGGACGAATTATCTTATTAAATCTTATATTTAATTAGAATATTAAAAAATAGATAAATGTTTAAAAGATTATTTTGTCCTTTTGAATATTTTTACTAAGTAATAGTAATACTAAATAGGACTTATAAATTTTATTTTATTTTTTTGACTAAAACATATAAAAAAAAATTAAATAAATAGAAGGTTGGGACTTTTAAATTATATTTTATTTTACTAAGTGTAATATATAACACTAAAAAGAACACCAATAAAAATTACAAGTACTAAAATCTGAGCTAAATATGAAGCAAAAAGTCAAAACTTCCGAAGACAATGAATGCATCAAATGTCCTTGTAGACCAGTTGGAGAGCTAACCCTCGTTTTATTAGTTTGATGTTTGCTACCAAGACATTTTCTTTATGCCCATCAATGGACCTCGACATATTAATCTACAAAAAACAATACGAGAAATTAAAAAAAAAACTCATATACAGAACGGGGGCAACCCGTGAAAGTACATCTGTTTTTTACTTGGGCAAATGAACTATTTCTTGGTTACTTGGGGCACTTTCTAATTCAAAAAATATGAACAAATATACTTTTAAATTAAAATTTAGGGACAAATATATATGCACATTTGGTTATAATTTTTGTGTCTTTAGTTTTAATCTATTGTGCTGTTACTTATGACACATTGTGATGTTAGTTATATCATTAATTTAGTTATGATTCAAGAGTTGTTTGGTTGCATACCTCATGTGATGTCTGCTATAATTTAATTTAATTTTTTTTTAATTATAATTATCATAGTATTGAGTTATACCATTTGTGATAATTAAACGCACAAATGACATAAATAACTTGTATATTGTAAATGGAGACAAATATGTCTATTTTTGTACTTTTAAACTACTTTTATATTAAAATTTTGGATAGATAGTTATATGTGTCTGTCTGTCCACTTTCAAATTATAAAAATGAGAACAAATTTGTGTACTTACATATTTTTTTAATTTAAAAAATAGGAAAGTTAAGCTGGAAAAAAATTGACCCAAAAAAAAAAAAAACGAAAGGAGAAAAAAAAAGAAAGAAAAAGAAAAAAAAAAGAGCAACAATCCGGTAGAACATGAAAGTTATTGGGAGAAGTAGAAAGCTATCCCATCCACAAAGGAACAAAGTGAAATGTGTGTCTTTTGATGTTTCAATGTGCAGCACATTGGATTTGAAATTAATAATAAAAGAATTTAAAAAATGGAGTCTCTTCGTCCCAAAATATTAGTCTGTTATTTAATTTTTTATTGTCTCAAAATATTATTCCCTCTTCAAAAATCAAGTATAAAAATAATATAAATTCTTATTTTACCTTTTTTTTTTTAAATTTATAAATAATATAAAAAGTACAATTATGACATTGATATTTCTCAAAAAATATATTATCAAAAGGTAATTTTAAAAAATTAATTTTTTAAAGTGTAATAATTATACTATCTAAAAAAATTAGATTAGCCAAAAGAGACCACTATTTTAAGACAGGGAGAGTAAAACTTTGTAGAAAGTCTTTTCATAAATTTATAATATGATAGTGGGAATGAGTCTCCCAACCCGACGCGTGGGTTGGTTGATGGAAATTGCCTATCCCCATTCACCACAAGGACTAAAGACTTGCAAATCTTTAATGATAGGGTTTGGCTTTGGTGCAGTCCAAGATCAGACTGGACCGTACTGTTAGGCTCTTGAGAGCCCACTAAGGATCCCCTTTTGATAATCCGAACCGTCAATGTGTAGAACTCGTCGAGTATTATATGCCTGTAAAAAATTACGTTGATTGCATATCGATAACTATGTGATCAAATTAGTTTTGTATAAAAAAATTGACAGTGAACAAATTAAAGGTTGAAAAAAAATTATTTTGATCACATAGCTATCGACATCCGATTAACGTGATTTTTTACAAAAATATAGTACTCAATGAGTTCTACATATTGTACATTTCAAATTATCAAAATGAGATTCATAATGAATCTTCACAGAACCAACAACATGGTCCAGTCCGATCTTGGACTGGACCAAAGCCAAACCCTTAATGATATTGTGTCAAGTCTTGTATCTATTGACGTTGTCTTCCGGGCTTAAAAAGTCTTGGGCAAGTCTTCGGTAAAGGACAAACAGATGCTACACCTTTTCCCTAGAAATGAGCAGGAGGTTCATTCACCACAAGGACTAGAGACTTGTACCTATTGACGTTGTCTTCCTGGCTTAAAAGTCTTGGGCAAGTCTTCGGTAATCTCCACTTCAAGTCTTCGGTAATAATACTTTTTATTCTCGTAATTTAATTTAAATTTTATTTTAAATTTTATAATTTTAATTTGGTTTTTGTATTTTAAATTTAATTTTATTTTGATCATTCTATTTAAATTTTTGTTAATTTTATCTATGTTTATGCCTTAGAAACTTGATAAGTGTCTTAAAATTATCAATTTTAAGCTTTGATTTAGACCGAAGACCAAATTAAAACTTTAATTTGTAAGAAACAAATTGTTCAAATTGAAATTATAAGAATTAGAGTGAAATTTAGATCAAATTACATGAGTTAAAAGTATAATTAACCCAATCAACAATAATAAAATTTGACTAAATTATACTTTACACTAAAAAAGATTACTCATGTAACACCCTAAAAATAAAGACAATAATCCATCTACAACATTAATAAATAATAACAATGGTGAAGTAATCATCTTCCATTAAGCCCAATTGAGCTTACAAAAGAGTAACATATGCGGGTATACATTCACAAGCCGGGCCTTGAATCTATAGCATATGTTGTAGAATAAAGAAATAGAATGGGAGTTAAACACATAAGAAATACCCTAAGGGCTTACAGCTTTCCAAGTCAATACTTAGTTACAACAAAGTGGATTCGAATCCAATATAGTTAAAGTCCTTAACTTGTACAAAAATAAATACATAAACACACAAACTGAAGCTCTTGCTCCAAGTCCACCCAAAACCTATTGCCTTAGCGGAGGCATGTCATCAACACCTGAAAATGATTTTCCACATAAGGTGAGCCAAAACCCAGTAGAGATATTACAACACAGTTTATGAATCTTAACAAAGCTATAAGGTGAATGTATATACAATACTCATGCTAAAATATTTTCATTTTCTCTTTTCAAAACCATACAATGCCAAGTTTACTTCTCAATACATGATGTCATTTCTGTTACAATAGAAAACAGGGCAATGAATACAATACTGTAAATCTCTAGGATGTGTCTGTTAGTAGACTATACAAATACTACTAATTTGTCATTTTTACCGATATTAACTGGAAGGCTCGACACCTATTCGCGTGGGTTTCTGGTCTTTTACCCAGAACACACAGGCCAACTCAATCTCACAACTACACTCCTACCTAGATTCAACAAAGTATTTACCCATTTTTCTCAAAACAATAATATTCCAAATGTGTTGAATATGAAACAATGCTCAATGCAATGGATGAGAAAAATAGTTTCAATTCCCCTAATTCTCATGCAATTTCTGCAACAATCATAGCTATCTTCCACCGATAGCCCAAAAACAGATATCTCAAAACAGATAATTAATTTTCATAAAGATAAACTTTCCAAATTCCAAGATGTGAATGGTATTACATACCTAACTCCATCATCCTCAAAACCAATCAAATTTCATATTTCCCACACCAATTCCATAATTTATATAAAATTAACATTTGACATAATTAGGGCAAAGCCCCATTTTCTTCCAAAATCAACCAACTATTGTATCATAACTCAACCTCATTTCTAATCCCACAACCATTTTCATGAAACAATTAGAAAACCCCTCTTTTGAGTTTTGACCAAAACCCCTAGATTTGTTCAAAATTTCCACAACTCACTATGTTATTTTAAAACACAAATAACTAAGTTAAAAATCATAAGAAATTGTAGAGCAATCCCTACCTCAAGCTTAGAAGGCGAGAGAGAGGGAAAATGAAGGGAAACAAAGACGTCAAAAATCAACTTTGCTCTGATTAAAACAAAACCCTCGTTGAGTTATACCTTTTTAACAAAGGAACACCGGTGAAAAAGTCAATGCATCTAGGTGTATTCGATGGCAAAAGATGAGTTTTAGACAGAGAGTGAGAGAAACAGAGTTTTGAAATGTTTAGAGAGAGAGAGAAGTGAAAAAGTGACTCAGAAAAGTGACTCTACAAACTGATATATGTACAGATCGCTCGAGCGCTGTAGACGCGCCTCGAGGGCCTCGCTGCTATAGTTCGGACTCAATTTTTGTCACGGTTCTTAATCTGAACCAAAGAGTCCAAATCCGACAAATTGTTTTGAGAAAACAGATTTTTGAAAGAAGTGCCAAACATGGACTGCTTTGCCAGATACAGAGTCGCCACGTAAATATTTTTTATGGGGGAATTTAGGAAACCTTGACTCGGTGCCAAAGGCCACGTGTCCGTCATCACCAAAGTTGCCTCGGCTCGGGAGCTTAGGTACGATTGGGGAAGGTCAGCTATAAGCACCCCCTCTCGCCCGATCCGAAGATCGGCCTCTACTAACCGTGATATTCGTTTTTGAAAACGTTATGTGTTCTTATTCCGGTTATTAGCCTAGGATTACTATATTATGCACACAGCAAACAAGTATAGACTAGATTGCCTAATTTGGAATAAAACATTGCATATTCGTTCGTTTTGGAAAACAATTTAAAATTTGCTACTCGCAAGTAGGCTAAAACACGGATTTTAATGAGTTGTTCCAACTCAAACAATCCAGCCTTCACCCACAGGCATTCAGGTAGTAATATCATGTAAGCATATAGCCGCATGGCAAGCATGCTGTCATGTTAACATTCACACTCATGCGAGATGCTAAAGCATAAATACTTACATCGTACTCCGTGCCAAAACAAAGAACTCGTTAGCAATCAATGCATGATCCAAGTCCATGTTTAAATGCCTAATGCAACGCATACGGAATGTCACTAGAGTAGGCTCGGCTAGTCTATGAATGACATGTGAAAATGCACAGGTAGCATGTATTCAAGTTAGATTTGAAATACTAATGCTGTTAGCATGATGCGCCGAGCCCGGTGCATGCAATACTGATGAATAATGCACGCATGCATAGCATAAGGTATGCTAAATTTAACATGACCTGTTACTAACCATCAAAGCAGGTAAGTAAAAGGGAGAAAGAAGTGGGGGTTGGAAGACATGCACGCACTCACCCACACTTATTACAAATTCGCCCTCGCTCGGAGGGACCGAAAGAATAATACAAATTAACTAACTCGCAAGCTAATTAATTATTACAAATCACCTAATTAATTAACAAATTAACTAAGCTAAGAAAAACAATGAAAAAAAAGGGGCCTCAGGAAGAGGGTCCAATGCACGCATGCTCGGGTCTTGCTCGGAAGTCCAGTGCCATGTACAAGCCGCCTCTGTTTTTCCTGCTCTGCTTCTCTGAAGACTGCCAAAGTCTCAGGATGTTCTCACTGGATGTTGGGGAATGCCACCGGCTGGAGGGAATCATCATCGGCTGTGATTTGGTGTCTATCGGCCAAAATGAATCCATCGGCCACAGATGGATTGCCGGTCGGCACTCTGTGCTGTCGATCGGCAAAAAGTTCCTGCAGAATCTGTTTGACAGCAGCAGAGGACAGAGCTTTGCATGGCAATGCAATTCAAGCAATGTATGCACCAACCATATCCCTTATCATGTTTATGACTCAAAGGGACATGGTGCTTGGTTCTCGGACCATCCATTGCGCATTTCAATGCGTGATGGCCCAAGAGACCAAGTTATGCATGTTGATTTCAAATGCAATGCAAACCAACAAACAAAGGCCGAACTCCCATCACTAAATCAAGGAACAAGGCATGCATGCTAGATGGAGTGCAACCTAGGCATGTGAACTAGCATGCAACATGGGCATACTATGCATTTATGCAAGTATGCAAGCAAACATGCAAGGTAAGCATGCAAACAAGCAAAGGATGGACTTAAGCTCGTTTGGGCAGCCCTTAAGGAAGCCCAAAACAGTGGCCATCAACCAAGGAAATGAGGCCAAATGCACATGCAAGCATACATGACAACATGGACCAACATTTAAGCATATAAAGGCAACTTTTAAGCGCACTTTAAAAGAGGCATAGCATGGACAATTAACATGCAAATGAAGCTCTGAAAATCATGCTATAGGAGGTGCCAAACCAACTAAACAAAGCAAACAAAACATGCCACAATGGCCCAAGTGCTTAAGACAAGCCAAGGAGGCTTAAACCAAGGTCAAGTCCACCAAACCTCACAAGGCTAAGGGGACTTAAAACAAGTCAAATGCAGACTTAAACAAAGCTGAGGGTGCACTTAGATGGCATCTAAGTGGTCTAAAAGTGCAAGCATACTCCGAGGCCTAAACAAGGGGCATAAGGTAACAACCTTTAAACACATTGAAGGAGGATTAAATGCAAGCATATAAGCATGTCATATGGACTGAGATAACATGTTAAGCGGTTCCAAACCATTGAAATGATACAAGCTAGGCATGCTACACACTTATATACTTAAGGCCAACAAGCCCAAAATGCAAAGGGGGCATGCAATGCAAGCTATGGTCGACCAAAACAGCCAAGGACAGACCTTAAACATGGCAAAATAAACATGAAAGCTTCACAAAGCTAAGCCTAAAGCATGCTAGAACAATGGTTTACAACCTAAGACATGTTAAGGCAACAAAATGGCATTACAAGGCATGTATGCTAAGCAAGCATGGTATACCAAAACCAACTTAAAACAATGTTATATCATGGCATAATAAGCATAAAAAATAGCCAAGGCATGGTCAACATGAGCTTAAGCTAGGTGCTCCCTCAAGAGGCAAAAAATGATCCTTTTTAAGGACAACAAGGAGAGGGGGTGGCCCTCTCCTTCTTAGGACCTCAAGGTACCATCCTCACCTCTGAAATCCCTCAAGATTTCAGTGGTGAGGAGGCCCAAACACCAAGGTCTCGGAGCTCACCCAAAATGGCACAAAATGGAGCCTTACAAGGCTTAAGAGGGGTCAAACAACCCCAAAGCTTAAAGCAACCTTAAACAACTATTTAGAGGGCCTAAAACAGAACTTTTTTATGTTATATGCAAAGCCAAAAAATAGTTGCAAGATAGGTAAAAGTAGTGTGCAAAAATGGGAGATAAAAGGGAAAAGTGATTACCCTTGTAGACCTTCTTCAACAATGGAGCTCCAGCAGCTTCTTGAGGTTGAAATCAACTTCAAAACTCTAAAAACAACTCTCAAGGGCCTCAGCTCCAAGGAAAGGTGTGGTAGTGTGTGTTTGTGTGCAAAACTAAGGCTTAAACACACACAATACAAGAGAAGGAGAGATATAGATATAGGATAGATATAAAACCCTAAACCTAGAACCAGAGCTCCTTTAACAATTTTTTCTAACCCTAATGCCAAGAGAGGAGCCCTCTTCTTATAGGCAACTCCCTCTTGTAAGGCTTTCAAAACAAGCCATCCAAGAGGGAAATCCCTCCATACACGTGTATGGAGGGGAGCAAAGTGGGTGCTAGCTATCATAGCTGGCACAAAATATCTACTAAAAGTAGATGAACAGTGATCGGCCATTCAAAATTGCCATTTTGGCAAAATAAATGGCCGACCGGCAACAAAGAGTGCCGACCGGCAATATACATTGCCGATGGCATAAAATCACTGGCCGGTGGCCTCAAGCCATGGCCGGTGATGTGTGGGGATGCCTCACAAGGCATTCCCTGCCCCTCCAAGGCAAAACACAAGTGTTTGGTGCAAAACCAGACACAACATGGTTGAGTCGAGAGATCCTGAGGCGAGGCGCGCAACCGAGACCTCCGGGAACTCAAGACGAACACAAACAAGGGTAATCACCAAGTGTTCCAATGGTGACGTCCAAGTCTTGAGGACGGTCAAAAATGGGGTGTCTACAAGCGCAAGAAGTGTCGCTCGAGTAACCAGACACAATAAGTTACACTACTCAAGCACAAGAAGTTTCGCTTGAGCAATGAAAACCAACTCCTAGAAATTTTACAAATAGAAGACCACCTCTCAACAAAAATGCACTTTAGTGGCACTACACTAGTGGCATATTTTTAGAAAATGTCATAAAAAAATATTTGGTGACACGTTTTAGAAAAATTCCACAGAATCACAAACATATAAGGCTTGGTGGCATTTCAATAAAGAAATGTCACATCAATTTTATGGCATTTTATAAAAGAATGACACAAGAAATTGTTTTAGTGACATTTATCAACAGATGCCACTAAATTTTAGTAGCAATGGTATAACGATCCCGATTGTCCCTTTACTGTTCTGTTGTATTCCGGACTCAGCTCCGTGGAGTTGGTAGTTGTATCTATCTTGTTGTCATCCTTTAATTCCATTTGTTCGGGTTTTAGGATGTATTGGGCAGAGTTGTTACAGGTTGGTTAGGCTTTGGTTTCAATTCTTTGTTGCCCAGTTTTTAGGAGGTCTGCTCGAGCGGGTCTTCTTGCGCTCGAGCGGAGATTGCACGCTCCCAGTATTTTGGTGCTCTGCAGAACTTCTGCAAGCATGTTTTTCACGCTCGAGCGGGTTTCTTTAAGCTCGAGCGGTGGCGCTCGAGCGGGTAGTACCTTTTGGTGTAAGTTCTGGGAGGGGGAAATCTACGCTCGAGCAGACTGGTTTTCGCGCTCGAGCGGATGTACTTTATTCTTGTGTCTTGGTGCTCGAGCTGGCCTTCTTGCGCTCGAGCGTACCTAGTTTTTTGTTCTTGACACTCGAGCGTTGTGTTCTCCGCTCGAGCGGGAATGCCGTATATCAGTTGGCAGCTGGGCATTTTAAATTCACTTTTTACTTTCTCTCTCTCTCTCTCTCTCACTTTCTAAAAAGCCATTTTGAGAGTTCCTCTCTCTAGAAACTCCCTTCTCTCTAGGGTTGATCTAGTTGGAGTGTTTCCTTTTCCTTCGGCCTTTGTAAAAGTTGGGTTGATCGTCGAGGGCTATCCATTGATCCGAGAATATTGAGTTTTGGAGCACGCTGAGTTTCTTCACCTTCTTTCCTTGAGCTCTGAATTTGAGGTAGGGATTACTACTCACTCTTATGGTCTTTGACATAGACTTTTGGTTGTTTTAATAAAGTGTTGAAGTTGGGTAAATTTTGGGACTTAGGGTTTCAAAATGTTAAAAGAGGATTTGTTATTTTGAGTCTAAAATGTGTATTGTGGGTTCAAAATAATGATATCGTTGTTGGTTGTTGCTATTTAGACCATTGGGCTAATATTTGGAAATCGGGTGGAAAACCCTAATTTTGGGAAAATTGTGACTTTATGGAATTGAGTTGGAAATAATGAAATTGGCTCATTATATGTTTGAATAGTGGAGTTAGATTTATTAATCGCTCACTTTTGAAAACATTGATATTTTATCTGTTGGAGCTTTTATTATCTGTTTAGAAATAATTGCTTGGGCTACCGGTGGAGGGTAGTTTTGATTGTTGTAGACAATGCATGATGATTAGGCAAACTAAAACTAATCAATTGGATATGTCATAGAGTATAACGGTTGATAGAATACATTAACGTTATATATTGATTGATTGTGTATATGACCTATGTGTATATACGTTGTGTTGTATGGGAGGAGATAGGGGATGTACTCCACGGTTTATGGGAAGATAGGGGATGGACCTCTAAATCGGATGTTGTTTGGGAGGAGATAGGGGATGGACTCCACTCTTATTAAAATATGATCAAAATAAATCATACAAAGTGTGATAGCATGGATGCTGTCACAGCACCCACTCTCAATTCCCAAAGGGTCTGGCTTTGGTCCAGTCCGCCATTGGACTGGACCGTATTGTTGGGCCCGTGAGGGCTCATCATGGGTCCTGTTTTAAAAATATGAACCGTTGAATGTGTAGAACTTGTCGAGTACTATATGGCTGTGAAAAATCGCGTTGATCGGATATCGATAGTTATGTGATCCAATCAATTTTGTATAAAAAAAATGGACGGTGAATAAATTAATGATTGACAAAAAAACTATTTTGATCACAGAGCTATCGATATCCAATTAACGTGATTTTTTACAGATATATAGTATTCGACGAATTCTACATATTAAACGGTTCAAATTTTCATAACGGGACCTATGATGAGCCCCCATGAATCCAATAGCACGATCCAGTTCAATCGTGGACTTCACCAAAGTCAGACGCTTTAAAAAAAATTCTCAGTGTTTAATTAATTTAGCACTTGGTGTGTCAGTGATACATACAGATCAAGATGTCTATATTCATTAGCATTAGTAAGGTACTTTGAATTTATTAAGGTACTGCAAATTCAACCAGAAATATATATGTATATATATATCTCTCGGTCATGCTACATACATCAATTAGTGTATATATTAGTGTATTAATTAGTGTTATAATATTGTTATTGACCATATTTATTATACAAGGTACAAATACCTAAAACCATATAAATGATGTTATATCATCTGTTAATACACTAGGATATACATTAATTTATATATATAATATTACTCTATGTGTGTGTATATATATATATATATATTGTATATATGGATGATAATAACAATGTTTGTAATAATTATAATGGTATAAAAGAGCAGTAGTGGTTGGGCATAAGGTACCATAATAATGGTGAACTCCACCCAATGCTGGCATTTAAGTTTTTAGGTCAGTCAATTTGGTGGATTGCAAATGAATTATGAATATCTTACCCAAAAGATTTATCAGAAAAATTATTTGAAAAAACTAATAACACAAAAGCTAGATAGTATCGAGTATGAAAATGGAGGGTTTTGATTCAAATGGCATATTGTGGAGTCTATCTATAGATCAATCTGGAAAACTTATTTGTTGTTTCAATTTCAAAATCAATTTTGAGAATTTTTTCTAAAAAAATAGAAATGAGTTTGACAAAATAAATATCAAAACAAAAATTTTAAATTTTTAAAAATTATTTTCTCTCTTAAAAAATATAAAATTATAGAAAAATGATGAGAGTATTATTTGTTTATTCTACTAAATTAATTTTTATTTTTTCAAAAAAATTAGAAAATAGATTTTGAAATTCAAAGGAAACATAATTGATAATTTTAAAAGTTAATGTTCAATTTTGTTGATTTTTTAGTTTAATATAAATGAGGGATTAGTTTTATAGAAATTTGTACAAAGCA
>NW_021025825.1:773304-822327 GCF_004153795.1 Camellia sinensis | reverse complement strand
TTGTTACGGTTTTTTTTTTTTTTTTTTTGGAATTTATGTTTTTCTTTTTTTTTTTGTTTTTTTATACATTAATTTGTTCATTTTTTTTAATTTATGTTTTTGTTTTTTTTATTTTTATTGTTATATTGTATAACAAAGGAAATAAGGAAGCTCAAAGGAAACAAACTGTAGCGACTCTAATTTTTTCTTAAGTCATTATTTATTTTTTATTATTACTATTACTTTATTTTATTTTCTTGGCTTTATTAATTGCGTGGATACATGAGAATTTAATGTGGTATTTAATTAATTTAATGTGATATTTAATTATATATAATTAATCCGAATATTTCTATATTTTATATATGTATAAAAAGTGTTTTATATATTGATAAAATATATATTATATTTATGTATGTTGTATTTATGTTGTATTTGTATAATATAATATAATAGTTATTAGGTTATATAATTGTGATTAGGTTGTAATAGGGTTGTCATTAGGAAAAAGAAAAGAAAAAGAAAAAGAAAAAAAACAAAATCAAAACCAGAGAGCAGCAGCAGCGAGAGAGCGAGAGAGAGAGATGGCGGGAGAGAGAGGAGAGGAAAATAAAAGGGGTTACAGTTTTATTTTGGTGTTTCATTAATTCTCTAAGTATTTCTTTGATTTTCGAAAAATAATTGTGAATACAAAACTCACTTCCCTTAATTTATGTTTATTTCGTTGTTTTTATTTATTTATGTATTTTATTTATTTGATGTTGATTTGATATTGTATTGGCATAAAGATGATAGATTGATTTCAATTATTTTGGTTAGTTGTGTATGCAAGGTTTAGGATTTATATATATATATATATATATATATTTTATGGTTGTAATCACACCCATGGATATATGAAATTAAAATAAACTAGGAACCCATAGATAAATTCCGAATACTCCACCATGACTCCATGAATTGTTTTATTTGAGTGCTAGTGAGAAAAAGTGTGTAAAAAACAAGGAGAGGATTATGAGATTGATTTGAATGCCTTAGGTTCGGCATTGTTATGTTTGTTCTCACGAGTAGATGAGGGGTTATGTATATATATATTGTTGCCTCGTTCTCAAGAGTAAACGAGTGCTTTGATTTACATGCATACGTATATGCTAACCGTCTGGGGAGTGTGGGTCAAACTTGGGATGATATCCCCGTGCAAGTTTGGCTTCGGAGCGGTGTTAGGTATACAAGAGGCACATGGGATATATGTGTAGGCCAGAAGTAAAGGGCCGAAGTGGTGGAGTTAAGGTACAAAGAATTAAATATGAGTTTATTGGTATAGTTTAATTGTCTTGATTTGTACATCTGAAAAAATAGTAAATGACCTCGATAAATTACGAAATTTGGGTAGAAGCATGTATACATAATTCTAGACAACTTTTATATTTTAACTTTTTACTAAAAAGATCAATTATAACTTGTAATCAGATGATCTTGGTTACAATAGTTTGTATTCATTTTAGCAGTGCAGACTTTAGATGTTGTTTTAACCCACAAAAAGAGCTCATTTTCATTGATTTTGCACAAATTAAAGTAAAATATTATTTTGAACACTTTTTGTGTTTTGAAATTTTTCGAAACAAATCATCTTAAGGCAGTTTCTTTTCATTTTCAGTTTCAGATTTTTCGGTTGAATTCCATTTAGGTTCTTCTATCAAGTTTTTCTCTGAACTTGTTCAGTTTCTACTAAATTTGTTCATCATGTGTGTGTGTCAATTTCCAACCACACTGCTAAACAGGTACTCAGCTGGAGAACACTGACAGAATAGATTAAGTCCGAACGACCTGTCACAAAAAGAAGGGATTCTGGCGGTGGTTCGTCCACCCGGGGGCACTCCGATGATCAAGTCAATTATCTCTCAAAGATAGTAAAAGTGCTTAACTTACTATTCAGATTATAAAAACATACCTTAGACCCACAAGGGTGCCTCTCTTTTATAACCAACACTGACCTAATCCCAATAGAAACCTAACTTCAATGGACTTAGGATTACTGCTAATCTTGGACTCCCATTAGGATTGGGATAAACTCTCTAAGAGTCTTATCCTTTCCTAAACTGAAGTCCTCTCCCAATCTAGGACTCTTGTCTCTTATTTGCTTATCCCAGATTCCGGTATTCCCGCAGATAACCTCGGCCTAGCCGAGATTACCTCGGCATCATGTCCAAGACACATGGCACCTTGACTGACACTTCGGTGTCACATTGGCCACGTGTTGTCATCCAAAATTATGTCCCCACAACTGCCTCCTAGGTTCTATTACTTCGGCATCCTGAGGTGATGGAACCTATATCGTTTCTCCCATTTAGCATGACGGCTAGGCTTGCCTTGTCCTTCATTACCGAGGTCACAATTCATCGGCTCAATACGACCAAAACTTAGTCTGTTTTCATCAATGCTTCAGAACCAACACGCAAGTTTGTTCAAATTTCCCAACCGAGATCGTCCCTCAGGCCGAGGTCTTTGCTTCATTAAATCAAGAACTTGAAGAGTTTCAACATGCGTGTGAGCTATCACGTACAATATTTCAACCGTTTCTGCCACGCATCTTTCCTTACTGGATCGTACTTGACACGTGCCATTAAGTCGCCTTGCGTCTCTGTGGGCCGTCTGATCGCCCTACACACATTGATTGCAATTTTGCCGCCATTCCATGGTTTCGATCAAAATCCCTTCTCTCTCTCTCTCTCTATCTTTTCACTTTTGCATCCTCGTTCCCAAGCTCCCAGCTTTTCCTCTCTCTAACTTTCTCTTCCAAATCCGCCATTGCTACTCTCGTGAAGCTTTCTGCAACCACCCTCAATCTCCCATTTCGGTGAGGCTTTTGCTACACTTCTTTGCTCACTTTCTCCGTCCGATACCGGCGTATTTTACACCGGCCTCATTTTCTTCGGTAAGTCACTGTTCGTTCCTTCGTTTTAATTTCTTAGTTCACGTTTTGTTACCTTTTCTTATTAGTCACGTTCAAACATATTCACATGCTCACATTCCTGTTTGTGCTTCAAATTTCATCATTTGTATACTTAAAACATAATTTGTTTCACCTGTTTCTGGGTATACACATGTATCCACATACTTTGCTTATTTTGCCACTGTTCTTGGCCTTGCACCCTTGCACACACTCTATCACAATGTTCTTGATAGAGTGTCACCATTCTTGATTCTAAATCTTTGTTTTTTGTTTATTTTTTTTGTGTTTTCTCCAGATTCCTGACTTCAATTCTTGTCTCCATAGTCTTAGGTTTGGGATTTGTTGTAGAACCCACGAATTTTAGGAAAAACTTAAACAAACTTCACTTAGATCCTCAAAATTTCTTGCCCCATCATTTGTCTAGGTTTTGCCGAGGTCTCTCCAACCTTTACAAAACACACCCTTCTGAAATCCAACACCTTCCCCTAAGCCGACATCATGGGTATGTGGAGGCATAGGGTAGATACACCAACTAAGTTAGAATACTTTAGGTAGGAGTTTTCCATCCCAGCCGACGTTCACCTGAGGTTGGCTGGTGAAGATGACTCCATCATGCCTGATGGAAACCTCGTGCCTTTCCCTATTGTTGCCTTTACAGAATGTGGACTTAGGTTTCCACTAGACATCCTTTTCCGAGAAGTCCTCTATTACTACAAATTGAACCCAATACAGCTCGCCATCAACTCTTACTGAGTTATCAATGGTATAATAGCCTTAGCCAAAAAAGAGAACGCTAGGGTTACCCTTGCCGATATCCAGTATTGCTATATCATGTGTGGCCTTAAATTAGAAAAAGGCTACATCTACTACCTCAAACCGAGGTCCACAGAATACAAACTTGTTGCCGACCTCCCAGACTCCAACAAGGGAGCCGGGGACGATTACTTCATTGTCTCGGGCAACTGGGAGTTCGCTCCAGATGAAGACTTTCACCTCTACCCTTTTAGCTGAACAGTATTCGTAGAGGGTAATGGTAAGAACCAAGTGCTACACTCACTTATTTTTCAGGTCTTTAATACTTTATTCTTTCTGTATGTTCTAACATTTGTTTTTCTTGCAGCTCTTCCACGGCCGACAAAAGACTTCCGTAAGTCTTTTTGCCCTAGCAAGGACCTCAAGAAGCTGTTAGATTTGCCAGTTCAGAGGCAGAGAGCTCCCTTACTGCTTAACTTCATCCCGACTTACAAGTTGGTTCTTCCCAACATCCCGAAGAAGAAGAGCACGTCTCCTCCTTCCACCACAACTTCACCAGCAACTTCATCAACTCGGCCAGATCAAGGATCAACTTCTGATCTAGCTGAGCAGGTATCAACCTCGGCTCCATATCTGATTCTTCCATCTCAACGCAAACACCGACGCCGAACTACAATTACTATTGAGATGGGTCGCAAGAAAGCAGTTGCAGACGATCTTCTGGCCAACATCCCTGACACTGTCAACGCTCAACCATCACAATCCCAGCCTCAACCAAAGCCAAATTCCAAAAGACTGAAGAAGGCCCAGCCTAAGGCAACGGTGACTCAGATTGACAATGAGGATACCTTGCCCATTCTAAAATAGGCTGAGAGCGAGAAGACCCCCTTCGCTGCCGAGAAGAGGCCCGCTGTCACTCCCCCAAAATAATACAATAAAGATAACTCATATGCGGAATAAATATGAGAAATAACATACTTTCATACATCAGAGTCTACTGTTTAACAACCTGTTAAATGCCATGTCTTACATCTTTCCAAGTCATTGCTTGGTTACACAAATTAAGTCTCGCTCATTACATCTTAAGCCCTTGGCTTTACAAATGCCAACATGCACACAACAAAACATAATTAAGAAGGTCTTGCTTCCCGAAAGTCCATCCACGCTATTGCCTAGTACTCTGCCAAACGACAAGTGAAGTAGTACAATCCATTACTATATTACACTTATGAAATGGTAAAACCCATGGTTTGATCTTCAAATCCGAAAAGCATTCCCTATACACATGTACAAGCAGGGGGTCAGCAAAGCCCACTGAACAATCTCATATTAAAACATTAAAAGATATGCGGGGACAAAGATACTTATACATATACGTGAAATCATATCATGTCAAAACCATATGATTTTATTACATAATATCTTAATCCAAGGCCTGCATATTCATATGCCACTAAGACCAATCTTATTCCATTTTTCTTCAATTCATATCCAGTTCATATATGCTACTCAATTCATGAGATAAATTCATTATCTTTTAATAACCAAAATAAGACTACAACTCAATGGTTTTCCAATTATGCACAACACACATAAACACTTCAAACTTTTCCATTTTACAGATATTTCGTTCGAAGGAACCGGCACCCATTTATATATAGATTTTCAGGTCTTTCACCCAGGACACTCCAGCCAACTTGCTTTAAATGGAGTTTTTCCACTTTCTCCTCCCAAATAAATATACATATGCAATGTATTTATAAATATAATCATATATGGAGTACATCCCCTTTCTTCTCCCAATAAACATACATATGCAATATATTTATAATATGGTCATATATGGAGTACATCCCCTTCTCCTCCCAATAAACATACATATGCAATGTATTTATAACATGGTCATATTCAATGACAACCAACAATAGATTAGCATTATATCACCTAATCCTCATACAATTTCTACAACAATCATAGCTATCCTCTACCGATAGCCAAAATAGTTATCTCTAACATATTAATTAAAAGATAACAACATGGACATACAATCCAACATATAACTATAATTTGGAATCTCCCATGATTCCCAACATTTAGAAACAAATCATATTCCACATTTTATCAAATATGAGCAACTACACTAGTTTTCATATCATAATCACGTCCGGTAACCTCTCAAGGTCCATTTCTAACCATGTCGGTTTTATTCCAACAAATACATTAAGTAAAATAATACCGTTAACGCCCAAGAGAATATTATTTTCTTTCCAAACTCATTCTCCAAGCATTATTCAACTATGACATTCTATTTTGATCGAAAGCCCCAAAAGTTAGACGTAATTCCTTTGTTTTCTTTAAAAATGCTCTTTTGGCCACAAATCGGCAAAAATTTCAAAACCAATCGAATCGAAGTCCGTTTTTGTTCAAATTTTAAAAAATAACTCTTTCATAACCTTACAAACATATTCCAAGTTTACACTTTCGCAATTTGGGCATCAACTTTTTATTTTTTTTCAAAATTTCTCTTGTAAGCAAATAAAACACAAATTTTCCAAAAATTCTAATTAAATTATATACAACTCTAAACTCCATATAATCAAGCAAAAGTGCATAAAGAAGTCTAGGAAAAATCTCTACTAACAATTTATACAATATTCCTCAATATCAATTTATTTTTCTCAAAAATAAATTCCAAAACTCAAGGATGAGATAAATATTTCAACATTAATTTCTCAAAATAAATTATCTAACCATAACATGATGTAGATGTAATCCATACAACTATTAAATTCTATTTTCAGATTTGTTTTACAAAATTAACAACACAAAATGATTTTTCCAGAATCAATCTCAAAATACCAACATTCTTAACATTTCAACATAATTTTTTTCTTCCAAAAATTACCAAACAAAAATCTGAAAATATATCTATATGCAATACCTCTTATAATGATATATTTTCTCAAAATAGCCCTAACATAGCTTTAATGTAAAATATGAAGAAAGTCCCTACCTCAAATAATGAAGAAAAGCAGATCTGGAAGGCAAATCTTGCCCGATCATGAATCCGAGACTACCATTGCGAAGATCATGACAAGCTCTCCAACTTTCATTTATAACACTGTTACAAAATCTACTCTAAAGACTCCCATTTCAAGCTTGAAGCTTGAGCAAAAATGGTGAACATGGAAAGAGACACACACACACATATTGAGAGAGAGAGAGAGAGAGAGAGAGACGTTGAGAGGGAGAGAAAGTTCAGCAAAGTGAAAAGCAAAAAGGAGGGGAAGGCAAAGGCATAGAGGAGACAACCCCATGTGGGTTTGGTGGCTTTCGGGAAAAAAAAAATGATTTCCCAAAAAAATATTATAATTTTTTGTAATAATATTTTCAAATTTTATAATATAAATTATAAAATGACATAATTTTTCTCACCACAAAATATGATATTTTTGTACACCATAAAATATAATATTTTGCTCACCACGAAATATACACTCATTTTATTCACTACAAAAATATATAATTTTTTTTTATCATATGGTACATACCATAAAATCAAAAATTAAATATTTATTATAATCCTATATAATAAATAATAACAACTCCTAAGGTGGTTACTACCAATCACATAATTAAAAAGATCCAAACAGTTAAACATGAGTCATTAAACAAATTCAATTTAAATTAAATCTAAGTCATGGATCTTGAATTTAAATTCCCACTCATAAGCCAAACATCACCCAATTACATATCAAATTAAACCCAACAAATCTATCCAAATCTTGATCTAAACATTAAAAATTAAAGAACAAAATTATGCTATAAATTAAACTAAACACCAATCAGTTCATGAATTTTCATAAAATAAATACTCATTATTTAATTCTGAAATTTTTATCCAACGTGCTAGACTCATATGGGAATAACATTTAAAATTTTCATAATGTTCTGAGATCAGTAACTATTTTTAAAAAATACAAAACAAAACTATTTTCGCACAGAATTTACACAGCACTCACATTTGAAAATTTGCTCAATTAAATTATGCACTAGTTATTTAAAAAAAAAAATTCTGGGTCACTACACCCGCCGAGGCCGAACCAGCCCAATCAACTCGGTCGAAGAGGCCCAGGTCTGAATCGGCAACAACCTCAGGCTCTATGAAATCTAATGCCCCCTGGGCTCCCCCCATTACAATTGAGGACAAGCCGGTTAGAGCTAGCGACAACGCCGACAATATTGAAGTCAGCGTTGCCCTCTCTACCACGCTGCTCCTCCCCCAAGATCTCAATCACAATGCGAAGATGAGCGAGTATAAGAATTTTGCTCTGATGTTGCAGCGCTCCGTCCAAGTAAGCCCTTAACACTTGGTACCTTTTTATTTCTGTCTTTTCATACTTAGAGAATTTTTACTAACATTTGCTCTTTTCTTTTCTTCTAGGTGATCCAGCATGGCCACTCCTTCGCGATGCAAGCCTTCGCCATCAGGAAGGAGTTGGCTAACAAGACCAGGGAGTCCAAGTCCCTTAGCAAGGCCGAGGAAGCCAAAAAAGCCCAAGATGAGGCCGAGGAGAGGGCTGGGGCTGTTGAGGCCATTGCCAAGGTCTCTGAGGCCGAGAAGAAAAAAGCAGAGGCAAAGATGGCCGAGGCCCAAAAAGAACTCCAGGATGCCTTGGTCACAAAAGAGGCCGAGATCAAGGCTGCCAATGAAAAGGCGTACGCCGAGAGGGCGGCCGACGTCAAGGAGGACTACAAAAAACAAGTGAAGTAGGCATGTAACAAGGGTTTCACCCTTGGTTGGATGGTTGCCCTAAAAAAGCTAAATGTCCCTGAGGACTCCCCCCTCAAGAATGCTGGTGACCTCTCCCTGCCATTACCCCATACTCCAAGCCAATCCGAAGATGATTATGAGTCCGATGAGAAAGCTTTGGTCAGGAAGAAGAAGGAAGCTGCTGGGGCTAAGTCCCCTACTCTGAATGAGCAAGTCGTGGACTTGTCTCGGGATGAGGAGGGTGAGGTCTCCAAAGATGCCACTCCTGAGAGGACAACATCAGACGCGCCTATCGCCGACAAGAACCTCAACCAGACTCTCAAAGAGATCGACGTCGAGCTCGTGGTTGAGAAGGCCTCCGAGAAGAGTCCCCAAATGTCCTCTGAGCCCTAAACCCTTCCTGCTAATGACGTCGAATAGTCTAGTTTCTTTACTTCTTGTACTTTTTCTTACTTTTGAAACAATGTAAGCTTTATTTTGGCCGATGTGCCGTTTTTATATTTGAACTTCCTTATCTGAATGCAAGTACGACTTTCTTTTTGCATTTCTTCTGAGTGTTTTGATATTTGTCTTCCTTTTACTGTCGTGTATGTTTCTATACTTAGAATCATTTACATGTCTTCAACGTACATCTTAACTGTGTAATCTTCTCGGTATGGAATACTTCGGCTATACCCACTAACAATTTATCTCAGTTTTGACCTAACACTTGAAAATATTTTATCATAATATTTTCACAAGTGTTTATTTACAACTTGTCACTTCACCCACCCTTTACTTATCAGGACCTCGGTTTAAATTTAACTTGTAAATTTTTCTTAAAATTTCAACAAGTGTTAAACCAATCTTCCTTTAACATAGTCTCGGGTTAACTCCAACTTGTAAATTTTTCTTAAAATTTGAACAAGTGTTAAACCAATCAAGTGTAAATTCCAACTTCCAAGCTTCATTCTCCAGCTCTCTGCCCTCTAATGTGAACCTAAGTTCCACTTGGGTTCCCATTATGTATGTGGCATTAATCTTGTCGCCGAGATCAGATTCAAACAGAGAATGGCTGAGGTCATCAACCGTGGTCTCCCTGTTAATCTAATTGATATAAGTTAATTCAACTTAGTTTAACTCTATTATATGCAAGTAGAAACTCTATCATATAATAAGTCTAAGTTATTCATCATGTTTCAATTAGAAACATCGCCAACTTAGTTCAACTCTATTATATGTAAATAGAAACTCTGCCATATAATAAGTCTAAGTTATTCATCATGTTTCAATTAGAAACATCACCAACTTCGTTCAACTCTATTATATGCAAGTAGAAACTCTGCCATATAATAAGTCTAAGTTATTCATCATGTTTCAATCAGAAACATCGCCAACATAGTTCAACTCTATTATATGCAAGTAAAAACTCTGCCAGATAATAAGTCTAAATTATTCATCATGTTTCAATCAGAAACATCGCCAAGTAACTGGTCAATCATACTACAGAAGTTAAAAAATCAAGTTAAAACTTTATTATTACTTTGGCTAATAATAAAAGAAAATTTAAAAAATAAGAAAATCTAATGATAGAAAAACTTTAGATTGCATGTATTCCAGGGTCTTGGCAAATCTTTGCCTTCACTGTCTTCAAGCCGATATGCCCCATTGCCCAAGACCGAGATGATTCTATAAGGTCCCTCTCAGTTTGGGCCAAGCTTGCCCTCTCTGGGATCCTTCTTATCACTGACGACCTTCCTCAGGACGAGGTCTCCAACTTGGAACTCTCGTGGGTTAGCCTTTTTGTTATAGGCCCTGGCAAGTTGCTGCTAGTATGCCCCTAGCTGAATTGCTGCTTTCTTCCTTCTTTCCTCTAGCAGATCCAGATCTCGGGCTAAGAATGCCTCATTGGTCCCATTTTCTACTCCCTGGGTTCTGATCCCAAGGATACCGACCTCCAGTGGAATGACTGCTTCTATGCCATAAGCCATGGCAGATGGGGACTCCTCAGTCGATCTTCTCGGCATAGTTCGATATACCCAAAGTACACTAGGTAATTCATCTACCCACTTTCCCTTTGCTGCTTGCAGTCTCTTCTTAATCCCATCCAAGATAACTTTGTTGGATGCTTCTGCTTGTCCATTGCTTTGAGGAAAACTTGGGGTGGAATAGTAATTCTTGACCTTGTACTTTGCACAGAAGCTCTTGATTAGCTTACTAGCAAATTGTGTACCATTGTTTGCAATTATTGCTCATGGGATCCCAAATTTGGTGATGATGTTCTTCCATATGAAGTTCTTGACATCAACGTCCTGAATCTTTGTAAGGGGTTCAACTTCAACCCATTTGGTAAAGTAATCTGTTGCCACTAGTGAGTACTTCCTTTGTCCAGTTGCTTGAGGCAGTTGTCCAACAAGATCCATGCCTCATCGAGCAAATGGCCAAGGGCTGGACACTAGGTTTAAGTCTGCTGCTGGTTGATGTATCAAGGGTGCAAACCTTTGACACTTCTCATATTTTCTGACATAGGCTTCAGCATCTTTCTGCATGTAGAGCCACCAGTACCCCTAAGTAATGGCTCTATGAGCAAGTGACCTACCCCAGTGTGGCTTTCACATACTTCTTCATGTATCTCATACAAAAAGTCTTCAACTTGTGAAGGATGCACATGCCTCAAAAGGGGACCAGTAAAAGACCTTCTGTAGAGATGTCCTTTTGCTATCAGACTGAATCTTGCCGACTTCAGTCTGATCTTGTGTGCTTCTTTATGGTCATCTGGCAATTTTTCCTCTTTAAGGAATGCTATTATTGCATCCATCCAGCTCGGTCCCATCTCCACACACATTGCCTCATGCTCTGTGTTCAGTGGTTCTATGCTTGGACCTGACAAGTAGTCCACCATTATCGTACTTGCTTCTCCAGGTTTCATTGTACTAGCCAGGTTGGCCCGAGCATCAGCATGACTGTTGTCATCTCGGCTAACCTGCTGTAGTCGGCAATTCTAGAATAAGGCTACTAGTCTGCCTACTTCCTTTACATAGGCCGACATCCTTTTATCTCGGGCTGCGTATGCGCTTGTTGCCTAGTTGACAATAAGCTGGGAGTCACAGAAGACTATTACCTTGTCAGCTTTCATTGCTACTGGCAGTTTTAACCCTGCGATTAGTGCTTTATACTCTGCTTCATTATTTGAGGCTCTAAACCCCAAACAAATGGATTGTTCCAGTACTTGCCTAGCTGGCGATACTAACATTACTCCTGCCTCCGCTCCTTGTCGGTTTAAACTTCTATTAATAAACAGCCAGAAGGAGTCGCCGATGTAAATACTGCATGGCCTGAGTTTCTCTTCCTTCCTTTGTTTTGTTAACCCCAGCTGGGTTTTTCCTTGTTCGCTTGGACCTCGTATACTTGGGCTCAACGGAGCCTGGTGTACGATGGCGCCTGGTGTGAACTCGGCCACGAAGTCGGCCAGAACTTGGCCTTTAATTTCTATTTTGGGTCTGAACTCCAAGTCATATTGGCCCAACACCACTGCCCATTTGGCTATTCTGCCTGTCAGATCTCTCTGCTGCAACAGGAACTTCAAGGGATGCTCAGTTAACACCACAATTTTGTGGACATGAAAATAATGATTCAACTTCTTAGAAGCCATTACTAAAGCTAGTGTTAACTTTTCCAAGGGCAGATATCTGGTCTCTGCATCTGCTAGGGTCTTACTTACGTAGTAAATTGCCCTTTGCTCTCCCTTTTCTTCTCAGATTACTACTGCACTTACTGCATGTTCTGAAATTGCCAAGTGTAACATGGCCCGCGGGGGACCTCGCTACAGCTCGGACTCGACTTTCCGCAGTCACGGTTCTAAGTCTGAACCAAAGAGTCCAAATCCGGCAAATCGTTTTAGGAAAACAGATTTTTGAAAAAGTAGTGCCAAACATGGACTGCTTTGCCAGATACAGAGTCGCCACCTAAATATTTTATTTGGGAAATTTAGGAAACCCTAACTCGGTGCCAAAGGCCACGTGTCCGTCATCACCAAAGTTGTCTCGGCTCGGGAACTTTGGTACGATTGGGGAAGGTCAGCTATGAGCACCCCCTCTCGCCCGATCAAAAATCGGCCTGTACTAACCGTGATATCTTGTTTTGAAAGTATTACGTGTTCTTATTCCGATTATTAGCTTAGAATTACTATGTTATGCGCACAGCAAACAAGTATAGACCAAATCGCCTAAAAGTACACTAGGTAATTCATCTACCCACTTTCCCTTTGCTGCTTGCAGTCTCTTCTTAATCCCATCCAAGATAACTTTGTTGGATGCTTCTGCTTGTCCATTGCTTTGAGGAAAACTTGGGGTGGAATAGTAATTCTTGATCTTGTACTTTGCACAGAAGCTCTTGATTAGCTTACTATCAAATTGTGTACCATTGTTTGCAATTATTGCTCATGGGATCCCAAATCTGGTGATGATGTTCTTCCATATGAAGTTCTTGACATCAACGTCCTGAATCTTTGTAAGGGGTTCAACTTCAACCCATTTGGTAAAGTAATCTGTTGCCACTAGTGAGTACTTTCTTTGTCCAGTTGCTTGAGGCAGTTGTCCAACAAGATCCATGTCTCATCGAGCAAATGGCCAAGGGCTGGACACTAGGTTTAAGTCTGCTGCTGGTTGATGTATCAAGGGTGCAAACCTTTGACACTTCTCATATTTTCTGACATAGGCTTCAGCATCTTTCTGCATGTAGAGCCACCAGTACCCCTAAGTAATGGCTCTATGAGCAAGTGACCTGCCCAGTGTGGCTTCCACATACTTCTTCATGTATCTCATACAAAAAGTCTTCAACTTGTGAAGGATGCACACGCCTCAAAAGGGGACCAGTAAAAGACCTTCTGTAGAGATGTCCTTTTGCTATCAGACTGAATCTTGCCGACTTCAGTCTGACCTTGTGTGCTTCTTTATGGTCATCTGGCAGTTTTTCCTCTTTAAGGAATGCTATTATTGCATCCATCCAGCTCGGTCCCATCTCCACACACATTGCCTCATGCTCTGTGTTCAGTGGTTCTATGCTTGGACCTGACAAGTAGTCCACCATTATCGTACTTGCTTCTCCAGGTTTCATTGTACTAGCCAGGTTGGCCCGAGCATCAGCATGGCTGTTGTCATCTCGGCTAACCTGCTGTAGTCGGCAATTCTAGAATAAGGCTACCAGTCTGCCTACTTCCTTTACATAAGCCGACATCCTTTTATCTCGGGCTGCGTATTCGCTTGTTGCCTAGTTGACAATAAGCTGGGAGTCACAGAAGACTATTACCTCATCAGCTTTCATTGCTACTGGCAGTTTTAACCCTGCGATTAGTGCTTCATACTCTGCTTCATTATTTGAGGCTCTAAACCCCAAACAAATGGATTGTTCCAGTACTTGCCTAGCTGGCGATACTAACATTACTCCTGCCTCCGCTCCTTGTCGGTTTAAACTTCTATTAATAAACAGCCAGAAGGAGTCGCCGATGTAAATACTGCATGGCCTGAGTTTCTCTTCCTTCCTTTGTTTTGTTAACCCCAGCTGGGTTTTTCCTTGTTCGCTTGGACCTCGTATACTTGGGCTCAACGGAGCCTGGTGTACGATGGCGCCTGGTGTGAACTCGGCCACGAAGTCGGCCAGAACTTGGCCTTTAATTTCTATTTTGGGTCTGAACTCCAAGTCATATTGGCCCAACACCACTGCCCATTTGGCTATTCTGCCTGTCAGATCTCTCTGCTGCAACAGGAACTTCAAGGGATGCTCAGTTAACACCACAATTTTATGGGCTTGAAAATAATGACTCAACTTCTTAGAAGCCATTACTAAAGCCAGTGTTAACTTCTCCAATGGCAGATATCTGGTCTCTGCATCTGCTAGGGTCTTACTTACGTAGTAAATTGCCCTTTGCTCTCCATTTTCTTCTCAGATTACTACTGCACTTACTGCATGTTCTGAAACTGCCAAGTACAAGAACAGTTCCTCTCCTGGTACTAGATTTGAGAGAACTGGAGCTGTGGTCAAATACTTCTTCAAGTCGTCCAAGGCGACTTTGCACTCTTCTGTTCATAAGAAGTCTGTGGCTTTCTTCACTAAACTGAAGCAAGGTTTACATTTGTCAGAACTTCTGCTTATGAATCTGTTCAAGGCTGCAACCCTTCCAATCAGTATTTGTACTTGTTTTGCCGACGTTGGGCTCTTCAATTCTAAGATGGCCTTGATATGATCTGGGCTAGCCTCAATGCCTCTTCTGGTAACTAAATACCCCAAGAACTTACCAGACCCATGTAACAACCCTCGTCACTGTTTACCGATTAACCACTGATTACTGCTAAACTGAGACTGGTTATGATTAGTAATTGAATTGATTGAAGTACTGATCTGACTGACTGAAATCTGGAACTAAATTGATTAATTATATCTGTTTAATTGTATGTCTATCTGTTGACTATTCGATTATCTGTTCATGCCTTTGTGTTTAAATTGTGAATTGAAGGTCTTATCGGTGGCCGAATCTGAAATTGATTGATGATTTGTGATCCTTAGAATTTATATGATTTTATGGCGTATTTATCTAAAATGTGATTTGGTATGATTAAATTAGATTAAAATAAGCTTAATGTCAAGAGTTGGCGTAATTACCATTTTGTCACATGAGTGGCCCACTACCTAGACTATATTTGAGCCTCACAACACTTTAACAAAACATTTCATCAGTCCATTTCTTGTTCTTGCCGACTTGAGAGAGTGAGAGGTAGAGAAAGCTTGAGTTTTTCACAATTTGGCTTAGAGTCTTGTAGAGATTGAAGGATTCTTGCATATTGAGCCTCTAGACTTGTAATTAAAGAACCTAGGTATGAATTACATCCTCCTTATTGTGTATTTAAGTTTCTTCTAGCATGGATCATGGTAGTTTAAAGAGTTAAGTCAAGAATTGGTTCAATAGTGTTGAATTAGAGCTCAACTGTTGCATGCATGTATATGTATTGGAGTTTTGAGGTTGTAGTCCATAATTCCTCGCAGGCATGTCCATGTTTTGAGAGTGGACCATGATTTCATCATGTTTTTGTAAGAGTTAGCTCATTTGAGCTTGTATTGAAGCTTTGAATTGGTTAGATTCATGCATGTTTGCATGTTTTTCATAATCTTGAAAGTTGGTTTGAAATTGAGTTGTTTGAAACACCCTTGGGCTTGATTTTACAATTGAGCTTTGGAATCATGTTAAACTATGAGTTTTGGGATGTTTTCTGGAAAATTGGCCAAAGAGGATCGAAATTTATGTTTTAAAACTTGGATTTGAGCTTGAGGTTCAAATCTGGGAATTCCAGATTTTGAACTCACGCTCGAGCGGG
Organism: Camellia sinensis; assembly: GCF_004153795.1. Lineage (NCBI taxonomy): Eukaryota > Viridiplantae > Streptophyta > Magnoliopsida > Ericales > Theaceae > Camellia > Camellia sinensis. The sequence continues at coordinate 806,522 of NW_021025825.1, read as the reverse complement.
GTGACTGGCGCTCGAGTGTGAAATTCGTGCTCCCAGTACTTTGCGCTGTTTTGAATTCCGCTTGAGCGGAATAATTGACGCTCAAGTAGGACATTGTGTCTCATGCTCGAACGGGTGTCGAGCGCCCAATCGAGCGTGATTTTCACCTTTCTAGCACTTTTGACCGTTTTGCAGAACGCTCGAGCGGGTAAGTCTACGCTCGAGCGGAAACCTTTGTCTGCATGTCCGCTCGAGCGGAGTAATCTACGCTCGAACGTGACCCCTATTTTCTGAAAATTCTGAAAATGCTTTTAAAGGGCATCTTTGCATCCTCATCTCATCCTAGGCATTCTTAGGCCTAGTTTAAGACATCTTAATGAGGACATAGAACACACTGAGGCAAATTAGGGATTAAGTTATTATTTTTCCAACTGTGTAGCTTAGTGTGTGTTCAATCTGTAACTGTGTAGGGTTGGCGACTGGGGACACGCTCTAGCCTTACTGTAGCCCAGAACTCTGTGAGTAACAACTGTGTAAAGATATGTTCAAAATGATTATCTTCTGAACAATTGAACTGTACTGCTTTCTGAACTGATATTGTTAATAGAATGAATATATGTCCTCTATTCTGAACTGTATTGTGGCATCCTTAGCAATTACTATTACTGTTACAGAGATCTCTGTCGGTTCCCTTGTTGGAACCATTACTGTTTACTGATTGATGGCCATCATTTACTGTTCAGTCTTTCAAGGCCTACTGTTTACTGTACTGTTATGCTAATGGATGTACCACATATGACTGTACTGACTGAACGACTGAAATACTGATTTAATGAACTATTTTCATTACTGTAAGGACATTCATTCTAAACCCCTTTACGCATTATGTTATTCACTGGGCTTTAGCTCACTGCTCATATATATATGTAGGTGTACAGGCACCAGACCGCAGCTAGAAGCGTCGGGGTAAACTCTAGTTTTGTCAAGCCAACCTATGTGCCTCACTGCGAGGTTCCGAGCCTGTCAAGCTAAGGCTATGGGGTGTTTTAGTTTCTCCCCTTCTGTTCTGTTTTGTAAACTGTAAACTGTTACCGTACTGTTTAATAGGGATTAGGTCCCTGAACTGAATGATTATATATATGTACATACTGTTTTGTCACTGACTGCATATATGTGTGAAAAAGTCTTTTGCATACAGACTGTCACAGCTCATTGGACATTGTTTATTTACTGTATTGGTTTCTGCCAGGCCCTTGTACTCTGTTTTACTGTATTACTGTTAAGCAGGCCTTCGATAATCTCGGATTACTGGCCGGTTACGGTACTAAACCCATAAGGGCGGGTTTGGGTCGTGACAACCCAACTCCAAATGCACACTTCGATGCATTGAGTCAGAGCCGATATGTTCTAAGGATGTCAAAAACTGCCTTTAGGTCGGCCAGATGATCTTTAGGTTCCTTGGTCTTCACGACCATGTCATCTATGTAAACCTCCACTGTTTTGCCTATTAGATGCCTGAACATCTTGGTCACCAATCTCTGGTAAGTTGCTCCAGCATTTTTCAACCCAAAAGGCATCACTCTGTAGCAATACAACCCTTTTGGGGTGATAAATGCAGTCTTCTCCTCATCTGGGGGGTACATAGCTATCTGATGGTACCTCCTGTATGTATCTAGGAAGCTCATCCTTCCATGCCTTGAAGTAGCATCCATAAATTGGTCAATCTTGGGTAGTGGAAAACTGTCTTTGGGATAAGCCTTGTTCAGGCTGGTGAAGTCCACACAGACCCTCCACTTCCCATTCTTTTTCTTCACAACCACTGCGTTCGATTACCATGTCGGGTAATTTACCTCTCGAATGGCCCTCGCCTCTAGAAGTTTATCCACTTCCTCTTCCACTGCCTCGACATGTATCAACATCGGCCTTCTTGTTCGCTGGATGACAAGTTTAGCCGACCTGTCCACATTCAATCTATGGCAAGTGGCCTCGGGATCAATGCCAGGCATCTCGTATGGTGTCCAAGAAATCACCTCAATGTTTGCTCTTAGGAACACCTTTAACTCTTTTTCCTCTTCCTCGGCCAAGCCCGAGCTGAGAAAGAAGAAGCGCTCTTCATCCCCCTGCTGGACAAGGACTTTCTTTAGGGTTTTCTCACTTTTCTCAGCTAGCTCTTTGCCGACATCCTCCAGGACTTCCATGTCCTCATCTTCAACCTCTGTTGCTTCTGCTTCTCGTATGTTGTAGGTGGACTTCATTGCTGCCATGGAGCAATTCTTTGCCTACACTTGGTCCTCTCTAACCTCTTCAATTCCATGCTCTGTTGGAAATCGCAACAGTTGATGCAATGTTGAGGGAACAGCCCTCATTGCATGCAGCCATGGCCTTCCCAAGATGGCATTATAAGGGGAGGGAGTGTCAATTACTGTGAACTCGATTTTTATCTTCTTGGTGCCAGCCTGCACCTCCAAACTAACTGCTCCCAGGGGCCATGTCGGTGTTCCATTGAACCTGACCATTGGACCATTGGATTGCTCCAGATCATCTTGATGAAGGCCAAGCTCCTTGTAGCATCTGATATACATGATGTCACAAAAGCTGCCCTGATCGATCAGAATTCACTTTACCTGGCATTCTTCAATCTGGAGGGATATTACCAAGGCACCGTTGTGTGGATGCTGTACCATCTCCAGGTTTTCCTCAGTAAAGGATACCATTGGTCCCTGACACTCGTCTGCCCTAGGTCTTTTCTGCCTGACCTGGTACACATATTGCAAGTGTTTCACCTTCTGAGTCTCCCCACGTATTTCATTCTCATTAACTTTCGAGTGAATCACATTGATCACCCGAGGTCCGCCTGCCTGCGGTTGTGGTACTGGAGGAGGTGGTGCTGCCGGTGCCTGAGGCAGTCTTGCTTGTTCTTCCCTTGTCCTGGCCTCGTCTATAAGGTCCCTTAAATGACCTTGTCTTACCAGGTCTTCCAGATGTGCCTTTAGGGCTCTGTAATCATGAGTCAGATGCCCATCTTCGTTGTGGTAAGCATAATGCTTGCCAAGGCTTCTGCCCATAAATTCACCAGGAGCCCTTATTGGTGCTCTGTAATAGGTCTAATTTTGAATTTTCTCCAAGACTTTGTAAATTGGGATTCAGAATATGGTTGTGACTGCCTGTGCAGCCCTTAATCCTGTCTCTTGCTTGTTGTTCCAGCCATTACCTCGGCCTCGCTTCGGCAAAGACGCCTTTGTCCCCGACGTGTCTTCCTCGGCCCTGGCATACTTCTCTATTCTGGGCATTAATTCCTCTACACTTTTTGGCAGTGTTTTTGTCAATGATTTTCGAAGCAGACAATCATGTTTTAGGCCATTCTTAAAAGACACGACTGCCACCTCTTGGTTATATTCTGGTATCCGGTTGAATACCTCATAGTACCTTTTAGCATAGGCCCTTAGGCTTTCATCCTCATTGATTCTTAGAGCCATCAGGGAGTCCACCCTTAACGGTTGTAGCTTGTTTGTCACAAACCTAGCCACAAACATCTCGGCTAGGCCTTCCCAGGTTTTCACAGTTCTTTTTGGCAACTTTGTAAATTTGTGCGAAAGGGGTAAATAGTTTTAGCCTTCTAAGCCTAATTACCTAGCAGTGAAAAGGGTAAAGTCGTAGCCTTCCAAGCACAAGTGCACTTCGCGCAAAAGGGGTAATAGTTGTAGCCTTCCAAGCCTAATCACTTGGAGGTGAAAAGGGTAAAGTTGTTATCTTCCCAACCCAAGTGCACTTCATGGAAAGGGTAATTAGTTGTAGCCTCGTAAGCCTAATCACCTGGCAGTGAAAAAAGTAAAGTCATAGCCTCTCAAGGGGATTTGTAACTTGTAAACAGATTTGTATTCTACAAAAAGAACGGTTTGTATCTAAGTAATAGCAAGCCTAAACATATTTCATATGAACAAGGTGAGTGCAATAAATAGATTGTAACCAAGTTTTTGTTAAAGAAAAATTATAACCAAGTGATGTATAGCCAAATGATGAGTGTGACCAAATGATGTAATATGATTGTAGCCAAATGATGAATATAACCAAGTGACAAGATTTCAACCAAATGATGTGAAAGGATTGTAGCCAAATGATATGCAAGGATTGTAGCCAAGTTATGAAATTGTGATTGTAGCCAAATGATTTGAAAAGATTGTAGCCAAGCGATGAAATTGTGATTATAGCCAAGTGATGCGATAATGTGATAGTTGTGACCATGCATGATAGATGCAACAAATGGTGCAGGTGTGATACGAACTGTAGCCAAGTGCATTTCATGCGAAAAGGGTGAGATATGACAGATAGCAGGTGATAGATTGTAGCAGTGATATGATGCATGTACATAAGTGATATAATAGAAAAGTAATAAGATACACCTCATAATCAGGAAGCGGTGTGCTTTGACAATGATGATCTTGTTTCTGGGGCAAATTTTGGTAATGTATTGATTTGAATTCTGTTAACCCTGAATTTTTCTGAGTTGACCCATATAGTTTGCTCAATCTTTGTTCAGTTATGTTCAGTTCTGCTTAGTTCTTACATTTTCCCGTGCTTTTCCCATACGTGTTGAATAAAATGTTCAACCAAGATGAAGTTGTTCGGCCGTGGAGTTCCAGGGACATTGTTTCCAGAATTGAATCTTACTACTCAAAGTTGTTGTTTTAGTCCATATTGCCTGTATTTTCTTCAAATTTTTAGTCTCAACCCCCTTGTTCTTTCACATGCTTTTAGAGATTCCTCCATCTTTTCTTGAATTCCCTTCTTTTTCTCATGTTTATATGACCTTTAGGGTTGCCTACACTACTGTGAGCACCCTTCTTCCCTCATTTCTGATTTTTACGCTAGAAGCCTTATGTCTCCTCTTGTTTTTTATCTGCTCTTCTCTCTTCTTTGGTTGATCATGGTGGTTTTCCATTGATTTTCATACTCTTTTTTCCCATTTCTTTAGATATGCTTTTCATTTTCTCATGGTTGATGAGGATATGCCTTATGCACTTCCCTTTTTCAAGGGATATTTGCTCTTGTAACCTTCTATTGATAGATAGAAAAATCAAACTAGAACTCATGTTCGAGGCTTCAACACATTTGATGAACCCATGGGGGTTCGAAAACGTAGATGATGCCAAGGAGGAAATCCCGGTCAAGGCCTTGGCCAAGGTTAGAACCATGACCAATGTGGTGTAGCCAGGGCTCCTATTGATTTTCTTGATCAAGGTGATGTTCTCATCCGATTCTCTAGTTTATGTTTTCGTTTTCACCAATTTTCTTGCATTATTTTGACGTCAATCTTTCGTTTGTAGGCTTCGATGAGCTCCATATTTCCTCACACTATAATATCTCTCATGACCATCATTAGTGACAATGATGACGATGATTGTGGTTTGATTATTGTAGTCGTCACCCTTTGCTAATGTTCCAAGCTCTTCTGCTACATGGGGTAGGGGAAGGAGGTCGGCTTAAGGGTTCGCTTTATATCTTTTCTTTTGGATAAAAGGTTCAAGACAAAGTCACCAATCAGGCCAATGTAACAGAATTGGATTACATCTCTGACGGAGTGAATGACATCAACTTTTCTGCTGTGGTGTCTGAGGCTAACTTGGTTGGAAATCCCAAAGAGTGGTGGGTTGACACTGGAGCAACTCGTCACATATGTGCGGACAAGAAGATGTTCACTACCTACAATGAGGCTGCAAATGGTGAACAACTTTTCATGGGAAATTCTTCTACTTCTGCTGTGGCTGGACAAGGGAAAGTAATCTTGAAGATGACATCAGGGAAATAACTGACCCTCAACAACGTACTGCATGTACTTGACATCCGGAAGAATTTAGTTTCTGGGTCTTTGTTAAGTAAAAATGGTTTTAGGCTTGTATTTGAGTCTGATAAATTTGTATTAACAAAGAGTGGTATGTATGTTGGTAAGGGATACATGAGTGATGGTCTCTTTAAGTTGAATGTAATGACAGTTGTACCGAAAGTTGCTATGAATAAGAATAGCACATCCTTTGCTTATATTCTTGAGTCAAATTTATGGCATGGTAGATTAGGGCATGTAAATTATGATGCTTTGCGTAGATTAATTGGTTTGGATTATATACCGAAGTTTGAAATTAATCCTAATCATAAATGTGAAGTTTGTGTAGAAGCGAAACTAACTAAGGTTTCATTTAAATCGGTTGAAAGAAAAACTAAACCTCTAGAATTAATTCATATTGATGTATGTGATCTTAAATTGTTCAAACAAGAGGAGGCAAAAAGTATTTCATAACATTTATCAATGATTGCACAAGATATTGTTATGTATATTTTCTTAGAAGTAAAGATGAAGCCTTGAAAATGTTTAAACTCTACAAAACTAAAGTTAAAAATCAACTTGGTAAAACCATTAAGATGGTTAGAAGTGATAGGGGTGGTGAATATGATGCACCTTTAAATAAATTTTATGCACAACATGGCATTATTCACCAAACTACAGCACCCTATTCTCCACAGCAAAATGAAATTACTGAAAGGAATAATAGAACCCTTAAAGAAATGATGAATGCCATGTTACTAAGTTCAGTCTTAACGCAAAACTTGTAGAGGGAAGCAATATTTTCTGCTAATTATGTTTGTAACTGAATACCTCACAAAAAAAATAACAGCACTCCTTATGAATTGTGAAAAGGTCGACCACCTTTTTACAAATACTTAAAAGTGTAAGGGTGTTTGGCAAAGGTAGAAGTTCCTATTTTGAAAAAGACTAAGATAGGACTAAAAACAGTGAATTGTGTGTTTATTGGTTATGCTCAGAATAGTAGTGCATATCAATTTCTGACTTATAAATCAGAAATACCAGATATAAATATGAACACTATTATAGAGTTAAGGAATGCTGTGTTTTTTAAATATGTTTTTCCTTACAAGAAATGATAGGAATTAAGTTAACAAAAAAGAACTTATGATTGTACACAAAGTCAAGAGACTAATGACAATCAAATCGAAGAGACTAGTAATGGTCTTGACTAACAGGATTTAACTGATGATAAATCAAGACGAAGTAAGAGAGCTAGAATATCAAAATCTTTTGGTCCAGATTTTCTGACATACCTGTTAGAAAATGAACCTCAAAACTTTAAGGAAGCAATGACAGGTCCTGAAGCACTTTTGTGGTAAGAGGTTGTTAATAATGAAATTGAATCTATTATGCAAAATCATACTTGGGAATTGGTGGATCTTCCACCCGGTTCTAAACCTCTTGGATATAAATGGATATTCAAGAGAAAAATGAAAGCAAATAGTTCAATAGACAAGTATAAAGCAAGACTTGTAGTAAAAGATTACACACAAAAGGAAGGTCTGGACTATTTTGACATATATTTCCCTGTGACAAGAATAACATCCATCCGCATGCTTATTGCCATAGTAGTATTGTATAATTTAAAAATACATCAAATGGATGTTAAGACAGCTTTCTTAAATGGTGATCTAAATGAAGAGATCTATATAGAGCAACCCGAAGGGGTTATAGTGCCGGGACAAGAAAAGAAAGTTTGTCGGCTTGTAAAATCTCTTTATGGATGAAAACAAGCTCCTAAGCAATGGCATGAAAAATTTGATCATGCTATGCTTACTAATGGGTTTAAGATAAATGAATGCGACAAGTGCGTCTATGTTAAAAATATTGACAAAGGTTATGTCATCGTTTGTCTTTATGTAGATGTCATGCTTATCATTGGAAGCAGTCTAAACATGATCAAATCAACCAAGCAAATGTTGAACAAAATATTTGATACGAAAGATATAGGGGTCGCAGATATTATATTAGGAATGAAAATTACTAAAACATCTGATGAGTATGCATATCTCAATCTCATTATATTGACAAAATTCTTGGTAAATTTATCAAGGATGATATGAATTGTAAGCGCTAATTTATGTTTATGTATGCATAATAAGTAATTAAGAAGAAATACCGAGTTAATTACATGTGCATTGCATCATTTTGTGGTTATATCTGTTCATGTTTTAGTTTCGGTTTGCGAATTGAAGGCCTTATCAGCATCTGATTCTGAAATTGATTTGATTTATGTGTTATTTGAAATTTTTAGAATTTTCTGGTAAGGTCAATTGAAATTAGATTTGGAACGATTAAAATAGATTAATTAATGCTCATTAATTTAGATCAAGCCAAAACAAATTAAATCAATTCCATGAAGCCTATTTAAGGCCCATTTGACTTCACTAGTCCATTTTGCTCACTCACTGCCTCAAATTGATGCTCTAAACGTGAAAGGGAGAAAGAGTAGGAAGATTTGGTCCTAGGCTTGGGAATTGAGTTCAACTAAAGGATTTGTTAGGAATTGTTGTTATTGGAAGAGGATTGGACAGATTAACTTCAACACTTGTGAATTCAAGTCTCTAGGTAACGGATCAAATTCTTAGTTGTGTAATTGAGTTAGATTTTTCAAGACCAGAAGTAAATTAGATGAATTCATGTGGGAATTGAGTTAAAATTGAAGAGAATTGAGCTATACCATGCATGTATGTCCATTTCTTCACAAATTGAGCATGATTTCCAAGAATTCCCTCATGCATGTTTTGAATTCACCTTCATTTTGGGAAATTATCAAGTTTTATGTTGTTTTATGGCATTTGATCATGTTTTGAGAAGCTCAAGATCAAGAAAATTTATGCATGTTATGTTCATGAAACATTCATAATGTTTAAGTTGAATTTTTGAACAATTGGTATGCTTTTAGGCCTTGATTTCATGAAAGGATCTTTAAATCATAATGTTTTGTGAGTTTCTAAATGTTTTCTAGAATTTTGGCCTAAGAGGATGAGTTTTGAAGTGTTTAGTTTGAGTTTGAAGCTTGGAGATCAAATTTGGAAATCCCAAAATTTGAATCTACGCTCAAGCGTAGGAGTTCACGCTCGAGCGAAGCACTCTGAATGCGTGCACTTCCGCTCGAGCCACATGATACCTGCTCGAGCGTGAAATGCATGTATCTAGAAGTTCATATGTTTTACAGCACGCTCGAGCGACAAAAGACACGCTCGAGCGAGGGTCTAAGTCTCACGCTCGAGCGGAGATCGAACGTCCGTCGAGCGTGAAAAATAAGCAACTAGTACTTTTTCAGAGTTTACAGTCCGCTCGAGCTAAGGAAATCACGCTCGAGCGAACCCTCACTTTTGTATGTCCGCTCGAGCGAGGAAAACCACGCTCGAGCGTGGACCCTATTTTCAACAAGTTTTGGAAAAAGTGCTTCAAATACATTTTTGCATCCTCATTCTATCCTAGGCATTCCTAGGCCAAGATTAAGGCATAATAAGGAGGATCAATGAAGAGACACACTAAGAACAAGAATGTAATGAGTTAGATGTATTCCAACGTGTGTTTCAGATGTGTGTTTGTTATGTGTTAATGTAGGTCACGTGCTGTAGACCGTTTGATTTGTCTGCCCTGTCGGTCTGCACCCAAAGCCAACTGTGAGTAATAACTTAGTAAAGCTATGTTCAACTTTATTTACTTTCTGTATGACGAATTAAGATCTTTTTTCTGAAATGATATGTTCTGTACAATGAATGATTGTCCAATTTCTGACAATATATTCGTGGCATCCTTAGCATCATGTGTTATCTGTTAGCTGTTACCCAGTATCAGAGGTTCTATTATAGAACTTATTATGTCTGTAATCTGTTACCCGTACCAGAGACTCCATCATGAAGCTCAGCATGTATATTCTCTATTACTCGGACCCGGAGGTTCTTTTATGGAACTGGATATTCATAACCACCATATGTTTTGCATCTGTTTTGTATCTATTCTGTTAGCGCTAATGGATGTACCGCGTATGATTAAGCATGAACTCTGATTTTTGTATATGAATCTGTTATGAATCTGAATTATGATTTTTGAATCTGTATGGACATTATTCATTAAAATCCTTTACTCTGTTATTATTCACTGGGCTCCAACTCACTATTTATATTATGTATATAGGTGAGAAGGCACGTGACCAGGCCCAAAGTTGACGGCCTATGTTTCATTTTTTGTCAGCCAACCTTTGTGCCTCCCGAGGAGGTTCCAGATACAAACAAGTTTAGTGGCTGTTTTTGTGATGTACTAGACTTTGCTCCTTTTAAGTGCGGGCAAGATTTCTGTTTATATGTTCATGGAGTGATGTATAAATACTATATCTTTTGACTTCGCTCGTAAGTTTTTAAAAGTTTTAAATTATTTGTCTATCTGTCCCATATATGTCATCATAGCTCATTGGACCTCGTATATTTTGTATATTTGCTTCCATAGCCCCTAACTATATGATATTCCGTTAAGAGGCCTTTGGTAATCTAAGGATTACTAGCTGGTTACGATGCTAAACCCATAGGGGCGGGTTTGGGTCGTGACAGAGTGGTATCAGAGCACGTGTTCTACTGCACACACAGGTCCATATGAGCTTAGGATGTCCTAGTAAGAAGTAGGGGCATTCCATCTGCATGTGTAAGTGTGTGGTAATCCAAATGGATATTAAAACTGAATGTAATCTGAGTAAGTGAATTGAAAGAAATGAATGAGATTATTCCTATGTTTATTATTATTTGGTGTCTCTATAGCAACGTGGAGAATGCAAGGGGAAATGATATAAGTGAATCTTCAAAGGCTCGCATGAGCCGAATGGAACACATGCTTACGACATTGACTGAAGCTATGGTGCAACAACAAAAACAACAACCTTTGCCCCTTCCTCCTCTGCCGGTACAAGTTGAATCAGATAATAATGACATTATCAACCTGACACAGAAATTCATGAAGATGAAACCGCCAACATTCTTTGGTGGAATTGAACCGTTGAAAGTAGAGACATGGTTGCTTGAGATGGAAAAACTGTTTGAGGTATTTCCCTGTACCGAGACTCAGAAGGTTTTATTGGCCACCTATACTCTTAAAGACGAAGCTCGGAGATGGTGGTTACTGATTCGAAATACCAATGGAAATATGATGTGGGCTCGATTTAATGAGATCTTTTATGAAAAGTATTTTCCTCAATGTTTTTGGGACTGAAAAGTGTTCGAATTCCAAGAACTTAAGCAAGGAAAAATGTCTGTAGCCGAGTACGAGGAAAAGTTCGTTGAATTAGCTAGATTTTCTCCTTATATAGTGGATACAGACTACAAGAAAGCCCGCAAATTTGAGGGAGGATTGGACTTAGACATATTTGATCGAGTTGGTGTACTAAAGTTGCCAACATATATGCAAGTTTTTGACAGATCCTTAATGACGAAAGCCACCCTAGTCGCTAAGAGACAAAGTAAGGCCCCAGCAACAACAACAATTGATTGGAGAGTTCAGAAAAGGCCGTTCTTATATAAGTAAAAAGCAGAATACGAGGTCTACAAGCAGCTCGAGTCAGAGCAGTGGGTCTATTCCAGTTTGTCTTGATTATGGAAGAAGGCATAGGGTTGTATGCTACCAAGCATCCGGTGCTTGTTTTCGATGTGGCAAGACAAGCCATGTAGTGAAAGATTGCCCACTTGGGTCTGAGAATGCCAGCCGTTCTATGGTGAGTTCAGCTAGGTTCGCTTCTATAGTCAAAACAAATGCAAAAGCTAATACTGGGAAAGAACCTCTGAGACAAGGTCGAGTGTTTGCCTTAGTGCTTGGTGACGTACAGAACACCGGAGCTGTGGTGTCAGGTATACTCCCTATATGTTCTCAAAATGCATGTGTACTGATAGATTCTGGTTTTACACATTCCTTCGTATCGCATGCTTTCTCTCGAAAATTAACTAGACCACTAGAACCTATGACATATGTATTATCTGTATCTACACCGTCTGGGGGTTCTATGATATGTGCTTATGTTTATCCGGCATGTGATATTATGATTGGTGATATGACATTGTATGTTGACTTGTTGCCCTTGAACATTGATAATTTCGTTTGTATTCTAGGTATGAACTAGTTGACTAAATACTGTGCTACTATTGACTGTGCAAGTAAATCTGTTGTGTTTAGACCACGGGTGTTCCTGAATTTATTTTTACTGGAAATGGGGTATGAAATTGCTTAGGAAGGGATATAGAGGCTACTTATGTTGTCTACTGACTGCATCATCTGATAGTGCTAATGTGGAAACTATTCCTGTTGCTTGTAAATTTCCCGATGTGTTTCCGAATGACTTGCCTGGGGACTTAGTTGATAGAGAGATTGAATTCACTATTGAAGTAATCCATGGAACACAACCTATTTCCAAGACCCTCTATAGAATGTCAACCTCACAATTGAAAGAATTAAAAACTCAACTTCAGGAACTCCTAAACAAGAAATTCATCCGTCCGAGCACGTCACCTTGGGGTGCTCCAGTTCTATTTGTCAAAAAGAAAGATGGATCTTTGAGGTTATGTATAGACTATCGGGAATTGAACAAAGTAACTATCAAGAATAAATACTCTTTGCCCCGAATAGATGGCTTGTTTGACCAACTTCAGGGAGCCCAAGTGTTTTCCAAGATTGACCTTAGATCCGGGTATCACCGGTTAAAAGTTAAGACATAAGGCATAGAGAAAACTGCATTCAAAACTAGATATGGACATTATGAATTTTTAGTAATGCCGTTTGGGGTGACTAATGCACCTGTTGCCTTTATGGACCTTATGAACAGAGTATTTAAATCATTTCTGGATGAATTTGTTATTGTATTTATTGATGATATTTTGATTTACTCCAAAATCAGGGAAGATCATGAGAATCACTTGAGAACTGTGTTACAGATTCTAAGAGAAAAGAAGCTACATGCGAAATTGTCCAAATGTGAATTCTGGCTTGAGAGTGTAACATTTTTGGGACACGTAATCAATAAGGATGGTATCTCTGTTAACCCACAGAAAATTGAAGCTATTGTGAACTGGCCTAAACCGACAAATGTGATAGAAGTTAGAAGTTTTCTGGGACTTGCAGGTTACTACAGAAGATTCGTGAAAGACTTTGCAAAACTTGCCATGCCATTGACCCAGTTAACTTAGAAAAATATATCATTTGATTGGAATGAACAACGAGAGTCAGCCTTTCATGAGTTAATGACCAGACTAGTAATTGCATCGATTTTGACTTTGCCCAATGGTACTGATGGTTTTCAGATTTACAGTGATGCTTTCTACAAAGGTTTGGGGCGTGTTAATGCAAAATGGGAAAGTAATTGCTTATGCCTCTCGGCAACTCCGTCCACATGAAAAGAATTACCCAACACATGATCTTGAACTGGCAGCTATAGTGTTTGCCTTGAAAATTTGGCGACATTATCTGTATGGAGCGACTTGTGAAGTGTACACGGATCACAAAACCCTTAAGTATTTCTTCACTAAAAAAGAACTGAATATAAGACAATGGAGATGGTTGGAATTGATTAAGGACTATGATTTGCAAATTTTGTATAATCCAGGAAAAGCTAATACTGTAGCTGACGCCTTGAGCTGAAAGTCGATTGGAAATTTGTCATGTTTGCTTTCCAGTCAAAAGAATTGCTAAATGACCTGAAAAAGAATGAGATTGAAATTGTTTTGCGAGAGCAAAGTGGGATTTTAGCTTCCATTTCCGCTCAACCTGCAATCATTGAAGAAATCAAACAGAAGCAACTTGAAGATGAGTACTTGAAAAAGATTGTGGAAGAATTTGACTTAAAGCCGTGGCCGGGGTTTGTGTTTGAAAATAATGTGTTGAAATTTCAGAATAGACTTTGTGTACCAAATTTCTCTGATTTAAGAAAGCGTATATGATCGACGCCCATAGCACCAAATTTGCCATGCATCTGGGGAACACAAAGATGTATCATGATTTGAGACAGAATTTTTGGTGGCCTGGAATGAAAAAGTGCATTGCAGATTTTGTGGCTAGATGTTTACATTGCCAATAAGTTAAAGCCTAACATCAACGACCCGCTGGTTTGTTACAGCCGCTTCCAATACCAGAATGAAAATGGGAGCACATTACCAAGGACTTCATTGTGGGGTTGCCTCGCTCTACTCGAGGTATGGATGCTATCTGGGTTATAGTTGATCGTTTGACTAAATCTGCCCATTTTCGGCCTGTCAAAACTATTTATAATACAGATAAATTAGCTGACATGTATGTGAATGAAATTGTGAGATTATATGGTGTACCAGTATCTATTGTATCTGACAGAGATTCGAAGTTCACATCAAGATTCTGGCAAAGTTTACAACAGGCTTTGGGAACAGAATTGAGGTTGAGTAGTGCATATCACCCACAGACAGATGGTCAAACCGAACGGACCAATCAAACTTTGGAAGATATGCTTAGAATGCGTGTATGAAATTTCCAAGGAAATTGGGAGACCTATTTGCCATTGGCTGAGTTTGTGTACAACAACAGCTACCATTCAAGCATTGGAATGGCTCCTTATGAAGCTCTCTATAGAAGAAAATGCCGATCACCGAAATGTTGGGCTAAGGTAGGTGATAGACCTTTGTTGGGACCGGAACTTGTACAAGAAACAACTAAAAATGTAAAATTAATTCAACAAAGGTTGAGAACTGCACAAAGCCGTCAGAAGAGCTATGCAGATGTTCAAAGAAGAGATAGAGAATATGAAGTCGGGGACCATGTGTTTATAAAAGTGACCCCTATGAAAGGACAAACTTGGTTTGGTGTTAAGGGCAAGATGGTGCCAAGGTATGTTGGGCCATATGAGATTCTTGAAAAGATCAAGCCGGTAGCGTATCGGGTAGCCTTACCTCCGGTAATGGAACACATGCATAATGCCTTTCATATCTTTATACTTCAGAATTATTGAAAAGATCCATTACATGTGATAGAGCCAATTCATGTACTTCTAAAGGACGATTATACCTATGAGGAAAGGCCAATACAGATTGTGAACCGTCGAATCAAAAGATTGAGAAATAAGGAAATTCCATTAGTGAAGGTTGATTGGCAGAATCATGGAGGAACTTATGCAATTTGGGAGACGGAGGAAGATATGATGAAAAGATATCCCGTACAGTTCCCTTTGGACCTGGTGTTTTTCCAGAATGAAGGTAACTCGAGTTTGGAGGACCAAACTCTTTAAAGGGGAAAGACTATAACAACCCCGACCCATGATTGGCGCTAATTCATGTTTATGTATGCCTAATAAGTAATTAAGAAGAAATCCTGAGTTAATTACATGTGCATTGCATCATTTTGTGGTTATATCTGTTTAATGTAGAAAGATATGTTCATGTTTTAGTTTCAGTCTGCGAATTGAAGGCCTTATCGGCATCTGATTCTGAAATTGATTTGATTTATGTGTTATTTGAAATTTTTAAAATTTTCTAGTAAGGTAAATTGAAATTCGATTTGGAACGATTAAAGTAGATTAATTAATGCTCATTAATTTAGATTAAACTAAAACAAATTAAATCAATTCCATGAAGCCTATTTAAGGCCCATTTGACTTCAATAGTCCATTTTGCTCACTCACTACCTCAAATTGATGCTCTAAACGTGAAAGAGAGAAAGAGTAGGAAGATTTGGTCCTAGGCTTGGGAATTGAGTTCAACTAGAGGATTTGGTAGGAATTGTTGTTATTGGAAGAGGATTGGACAGATTAACTTCAACACTTGTGAATTCAAGTCTCTAGGTAACGGATCAAATTCTTAGTTGTGTAATTGAGTTAGATTTTTCAAGACCAGAAGTAAATTAGATGAATTCATGTGGGAATTGAGTTAAAATTGAAGAGAATTGAGCTATACCATGCATGTATGTCCATTTCTTC
Source organism: Camellia sinensis (assembly GCF_004153795.1). Taxonomy (NCBI): domain Eukaryota; kingdom Viridiplantae; phylum Streptophyta; class Magnoliopsida; order Ericales; family Theaceae; genus Camellia; species Camellia sinensis. The sequence continues at coordinate 790,761 of NW_021025825.1, read as the reverse complement.
ACAAATTGAGCATGATTTCCAAGAATTCCCTCATGCATGTTTTGAATTCACCTTCATTTTGGGAAATTATCAAGTTTTATGTTGTTTTATGGCATTTGATCATGTTTTGAGAAGCTCAAGATCAAGAAAATTCATGCATGTTATGTTCATGAAACATTCATAATGTTTAAGTTGAATTTTTGAACAATTGGTATGCTTTTAGGCCTTGATTTCATGAAAGGATCTTTAAGTCATAATGTTTTGTGAGTTTCTAAATGTTTTCCAGAATTTTGGCCTAAGAGGATAAGTTTTGAAGTGTTTAGTTTGAGTTTGAAGCTTGGAGATCAAATTTGGAAATCCCAAAATTTGAATCTACGCTCGAGTGTAGGAGTTCACACTCGAGCGAAGCACTCTGAATGCGTGCACTTCCGCTCGAGCCACATGATACCTGCTCGAGCGTGAAATGCATGTATCTAGAAGTTCATATGTTTTGCAGCACGCTCGAGCGACAAAAGTCACGCTCAAGCGAGGGTCTGAGTCTCACGCTCGAGCGGAGATCGAACATCTGTCAAGTGCAAAAAATAAGTAACCAGTACTTTTTCAGAGTTTACAGTCTACTCGAGCTAAGGAAATCACGCTCGAGCGAACCCTTACTTTTGCATGTCCGCTCTAGCGAGGAAAGCCACGCTTGAACATGGACCCTGTTTTCAGCAAGTTTTGGAAAAAGTGTTTCAAATACATTTTTGCATCCTCATTCCATCCTTGGCATTCCTAGGCCAAGATTAAGACATAATAAGGAGGATCAATGAAGAGACACACAAAGAACAAGAACGTAATGAGTTAGATGTATTCCAACGTGTGTTTCAGATGTGTGTTTGTTATGTGTTAATGTAGGTCACGTGTCGTAGACCGTTTGATGAGCCTGTTCTGTCTGTCTGCACCTGAAGCCAACTGTGAGTAATAACTTGGTAAAGCTATGTTCAACTTTATTTACTTTTTTTATGATGAATTAAGATCTGTTTTCTGAAATGATATGTTCTGTACAATGAATGATTGTCCAATTTCTGACAATATATTCGTGGCATCCTTAGCATCATGTGTTATTGTTAGTTGTTACCCAGTATCGGATGTTCCATTATGGAACTTATTATGTCTGTAATCTATTACTCATACCAGAGGCTCCATCATGAAGCTCAGCATGTATATTCTCTGTTACCCGGATCCGGAGGTTCCTTTATGGAACTAGTTATTCATAACCACCATATGTTCTGCATCTGTTCTGTTAGTGCTAATGGATGTACCACGTATGATTAAGCATGCACTCTAATTTCTATATATGAATCTGTTATGCATTTGAATTATGATTTTTTAATCTGTATGGACATCATTCATTAAAATCCTTTACTACGTTATTATTCACTGGGCTCTAGCTCACTATTTATATTATGTATGTAGGTAAGCAGGTACGTGACCAGGCCCAAAGTTGATGGCCTATGTTTCAGTTTTTGTTAGCCAACTTTTGTGCCTCCCGAGGAGGTTCCAGATACAAACAAGTTTAGTGGCTGTTTTTGTGATGTACTAGACTTCGCTCCTTTTAAGTGCGGACAAGATTTCTGTTTATATGTTCATGGAGTGATGTATAAATACTATATATTTTGACTTCGCTTGCAAGTTCTTAAAAGTTTTAAATTATTTGTTTATCTATCCCATGTATGTCATCACTGCTCATTGGACCTCGTATATTTTGTATATTGCTTCCGTAGCCCCTAACTATATGATATTCTGTTAAGAGGCCTTTGGTAATCCAAGGATTATTGGCCGGTTACGATGCTAAACCCATAGGGGCGGGTTTAGGTCGTGACATGAATATAGCTAGAACACCTGTACATATCAGTCTTTATTTATCCAAAAATAAAGGTGATGCGGTGTCTCGATTAAAATACTCTCAAATCATTGGAAGCCTAATGTACTTTATGAATTGTACTTGTCCTAATATAACTTATTCTGTCAGTAAATTGAGTAGGTATACTAGTAACCCCGAAGAAGACCATTGGAAAACGATCATTTGGGTTCTTAGATATCTAAGATTTACTCGTGGTCATGGTTTGAACTTTACTCGATATCCTGCAGTACTAGAAGGTTATTGTGATGCTAATTGGATATCAGATACTAAAGATTCAAATTCACCAGTGGATATGTCTTTACTCTAGAAGACACTGTTATTTTTTGGAAATCCATAAAACAAACTTGCATCGCACGATCTACAATGGAATATGTGTTCATCGCTTTAGACAAAGTAGGTAAAGAAATAGAATGGCTTCACTACTTCTTAGAAGACATTCCAATGTAGCCAAAACCTGTGCCACCTATTTACATTCATCGTGATAGTCAATCTGCAAGGTCATATGTATAATGGTAAGTTACGACACATTCGTCGTCGACATAATACCATAAGGCAATTGCTCTCAAATGAAATAATCTCAATAGATTATATAAAATTTAAAGAGAATATTGTGGATCCGTTAACAAAAGGTTTGACAAAAGAGCAAGTGTATAGTTCATCGAAGGGGATGAGATTAATGCCTATTACATGAGAGTTGTCATAATCGTAACCCTACTTAAATGACTGGAGATTCCAAGAACTAAGTTTAAAGGGACAATTAAGTTATGTGTGGCTCACCAAAAATCATCAAGAGATTAAAATTCCCTACCTATTCCTATGGTGAGAGTGATATCTACAACATGTGTTGTATGCAGGGATTTAAGGATAAGCTTTGCTTTTTATGATTAGTTATATCTTGATTTAGGCATAAAAATCAAGACAAGTATAAAGATACTCACAATAAGAATCACTTATATGAGTGTCGAATTGGGGCTGGTTTTATGAGAATGAAGAGGTTAAATTCTCTAGAAAGCACTCATAAACAATCAGGAGCATTCAAGGCCAAAATGAACACAACTGTGAGAACCACGATGTGTTAAAAGATATTTTGTGTGAAATCTATTGTCTTGGCTTACACAAACGGCTAAACAATTTAAGGCATCGCGTCCATTGGTTAGCCAGTAAGTCCGATAGGTTATCACTAGGGAAGGTTTAAGGCCGAAAGCCATCTATCTTGATACAAGATATTTTCGATTTATACTCTTTCGACAAATTGTTAGAAATGGTTTTAGAAAAATCAGATTTTTCCTCAACTTTGGTCAATTTTTTAGGTGGGATCCATGCACCAAAGTTGGCGGGTTTAAGTGGTAACGCGTTCTATGTCGCGTTGTGATTCATGTAGTATATTTGGTTGCTCAAAACCATTATCGGGTGAATGGAAAATTGAAGCCAAAGAGAGCTCCATGAAAATTGTGTTTTGGTAGAATTTCCATAAAGGTTTGAACTAAAGGTTTGTCCCATATTGGTTTGGTGGGCAAATTTTTGTGGGTTTATAAGGCTTGAGTTTGCAACTTGGGGAGGGCCCCATAGGGCACCCCAAGTTTGTAGAAGGGAGAAGTTATGAGACAAGTGGGCTAAACCCATTGGATCCAAAAATAAATACACATGCGTGCCGCCGCCGTCCGTCCGTCCGTCCGGTCGGTTGAGCGGGCTGGGCCTGGGCTTGGGGGCGGGTGCGTGGTGTGAGGTTGGGTTGGGCTTGTCCGGCCCAATACTAATTCCTTTTGGGCAAAAAAAATTTGAATTTATTTTTTAATTTTGGAAAAATAAATTCCAACCGTTTGAATTTAAATTTCAGTTGGAAATTCAGTTTTGGCTTGCACCTTTCTGTACAGAGTTTATATCTGTCCGAATAGATTCAGTTCAAAATCCCTACCTGTTTAATTTAAATTCAAACAGATTTGTATCTATTAAATTCAAATCAAACAGGTACTATACCTGTTGAATTCAAATCTAAAAGGCACCATTGCACCTATAAATAGACAAGTCCTTCATTTGGATTTTCATTCAGAAATTTGTTCTTCCCTCTGTCATACTCCTTGCATTTTGCTACATTTAATTTTCCTGTAAGAAAGAGTATAAACACAAAGTGTGTTTGTTATGCGAATAATTTGTAGTGCTGCTGTGACACCCGAATTTTCTTTTTCTTTTTTTTAATTTCAAATTTTGCAATAAAAAGAACTCAAAAAAATAAATAAAATAATAATAATAATAAAAATAAATAAATAAATGCATAGTGTAGGAAATCGATTACATTGTTAAGGAAGTAAATTGTGAGACACCGCACGTTAAATATTTTAGAAAGTGGTAAGTGATGTTTTATAGTTTGGTAGTGAGGTTTTTAGACACGAACCTAACCTATAATCATACGAAATTTTTGAGATCATTGTGGATTACCAAAGAGGGCGACAACTTTTAGAATTATAAGGAGCCAACCCTAATCTTCTAGAGACATTGACTTAGACGACGCCAACCCTAATCTTCTAGAGCCATTGAATTAGATAATGCCAACACTAATCCCTAGATGACCTTTGGTCAATTGGTAAGAGTCAAGGGCCAGGTGACGCTTTTTGAGAACACGAAATTAACTTAAGCTCCAAAAATTGATGCATACAAATAGGGCATGATAGTAGAAGCAAGGAAGGCAATCCATGAAACGAGTCGAAAAAGAAATAACACGAGAGGTTCGGTAGCACGGGAAGAATAGGGATAAGTTTATATTAGAGGTGAGTTTTATTATATCTTGAGTTACTAGTATATGTTTTATACATGTCTTGAGTTACCATAATATATTTTATGAATATTTTGAGTTACCACAATTCATTTTATATAATTTTTGTTTATGGTTAGGTTAATGTTTCAATTACGTGGATTATTTTCTGAACTCTATTTGCGTAAATTAAAACCCATGGACATGTTTGTTTAAATTTTGAAAAGTATTTGACAATGATCTTGTAAACAATTATTTTCTGTAACTACCACCACGGGAATCTAATGCCCTGGGAGACTTAAATAACCATTGGCCCCTGTTTGACCACCTTGTGGTCCCCTGTTTGTCATGGATCCATTGACCCCTATTCTGATTATCACTCTAGTGACCCCTGTTCTGTTTTATTCTGTACCGTGGTTATAGTTATTTATTTCAGTTTCTGCCACTTAATTAATTTATGTATTCAACTCAAATTATGTTAATGTTTTAGCCTAAATAACTATCCATGGCTATTTTGATGCCCCTATACTCACAGTATAATATTTCTCACTCTGCTATGTGCTTATAGCTGTTACCCCTTTCAGGTGATGAAGTTTAGCAAGATCAAGATAGGGAATGAATCGCTGTGTTGTTTTTATTTATTTTTAAGATTTCTATCTGTGTTTTTTCCGGACTCTTGTAATACAATAAAGCTCAATGGACTATGCTTGTTTCATTTTATTAAACATTTGGTACCCAATTATTTTATTTTAATTTATTTAATTTAATCGCTTGCGCTACGACTACAAAATTTTTGAATCATTTTATGATTATCTTGTTACAACACCGAGCCTTTGGGTACTGGATTTGGGTCGTGACAAAAGTGGTATCAGAGCAATGGTTTTTTTTTTAAATAAATAATAAATAAAAATGCAGTATAAGTTTTTGAATTTTTCTGTATAATTTTCACATTATTTGCAATTCACATTATTTGAATTGAATTTTTTTTTTGAAAAAAAAAATGTGTGTATAAAACAAAATTGTATATGTTTTGAAATTTCCTATACAATTATTCTCATTAATTTTATTCACATTCATTGAAATTCACATTATTTCAATTGCAATACATATATATATATATATATATATTAAACTTGTATTATTTGATATTATGTAGTATGTCTAACCCAAATAAATCATGTTATACATATGTCTAGGCTAAGTTTTCTTGTGTTGTAGGAAATGGCGATTCTAGTGAAGTTATTCTGGTACAAGCCCCCAGAAGCTCATCTCCTCCCGAACCTATTAGAGGGCTGGGGTGACTCAGAGAGTCTTGTCAGGCAAGCCCATCCGACACTTGACCAGCTGTCATGACCCAAACCCGCCCCTATAGGTTTAGCATCGTAACCGGCCAGTAATTCTGGGATTACCGAAGGCCTCTGAGACAGATAAACATAATATTAGGGGCTAGCGGAAACAAATAACAATATACAACATCCATTGAGCTGTGCAGACTTATATGAGACAGAAAATAATTTTAAACTTTTTATACACATATATACACATTATCTTTAAGTCATCATATATATACAGATTAGACAAAAAGAGACTTGGCCCTATTTACAAAATACACAAGACTTGAATCAAACACGAAAACAAAACTTAAACTTTAAATCACATAGCGATAATCACTGACGTATCCGGAACCTCCACAGGAGGCACATAGGTTGACTGACAAAAACAGATTCTAGGCAAATGCCTCTAAGCCTGGTCACGTGCCTGATCACCTATATACATAAGTAATACAGTAAACTAAAGCCCAGTGAATAATAACAGAGTAAAGGGTTTTAATGAATGATATCCATACCAGATTCAAAAAATCACAATTCAGATTCATAACAGATTCATATTCATATTCTTGCTTAAAGCAAATACAGAAATCAGAGTCCATGCTTAATCATACGTGATACATCCATTAGCGCTAACAGGGTAGATACAAAACAGATGCAAACACATGGTGGTTATGAATAACCAGTTCCATAAAGGAACCTCCGGATTCAGGTAACAGAGAATAAACATGCTGAGCTCCATGATGGAGCCTCCGGTATGGGTAACAGAGTGCAGACAGATTAAGTTCCATGATGGAACCTCCGATACCGGGTAACAGCCAACACATATCACATGATACTAAGGATGTCACGAATACATATCAGAAATTGGACAATCATTCATTGTACAGAACATAACATTTCAGAAAACAATTCTTATTTCATCATACAGAAAGTAAATAAGGTTGAACATAGCTTTACTATGTTATTACTCACAGATAGCCACAGAAGCAAATCAGACAGACCGGACATATCAGATAAATCAGGCAGACAATGGCGCGTGACCTACACAAGCACATAACATATATACATTGAAATACAATATTACTCCCTTGATCAAACTTGACTTTTCTAGTCTTTTTCCGTCTAAATAGTTCGAAGTTCTACTACGCTTATTCCTTCTCATTCAAATAAACCGGGTTCTTATTTCACATATTCATTCATTACTAAGCCCTTCTTTTCCAATAGATTGATCTTTTACTTGGCTTCTTAAACAATTACCACTAGATCAATGATTCATTCTTTAACTAACTAATCTATGTTGATTGGTAGCTTATTAATCTTTATTGAATCATAAATCATGTCTAGAATGCTTTGGAAAGAGATGAGAATAAAAATGTGAACTAAATGCAATTTTCCAAAATATGCTGAAAATGAGACAGACCGGACATATCAGATAAATCAGGCAGACAATGGCGCGTGACCTACACAAGCACATAACATATATACATTGAAATACAATATTACTCCCTTGATCAAACTTGACTTTTCTAGTCTTTTTCCGTCTAAATAGTTCGAAGTTCTACTACGCTTATTCCTTCTCATTCAAATAAACCGGGTTCTTATTTCACATATTCATTCATTACTAAGCCCTTCTTTTCCAATAGATTGATCTTTTACTTGGCTTCTTAAACAATTACCACTAGATCAATGATTCATTCTTTAACTAACTAATCTATGTTGATTGGTAGCTTATTAATCTTTATTGAATCATAAATCATGTCTAGAATGCTTTGGAAAGAGATGAGAATAAAAATGTGAACTAAATGCAATTTTCCAAAATATGCTGAAAATGAGGTCTTCGCTCGAGCGCCACTTTGGTCGCTTGAGCGGACTGTAAAATTTGAACAACTTCTGGGAGCTCGATTTTCACGCTCGAGCGAGACTTTCCTCGCTCGAGCGGACAGCGTAAATTCTGGAATTTCCAGAATTGCAATTGAAGTTCAAATTTGATATTCAAAGTCTCAAAACATGTATTTTTGGTACACAAAAATGGAGAACCACTGTATGATTTAGTAAACACTTTCAATTAGAAAACATTCATGCCCAAATTTAGTTTTAATTCATCTTATTAATATCAACCCACAATTCTAAAATATAAATTAGACTTCCCAACCTCTTGAAATTCCATGACGTATGTAATACAAATAGATCCAATTTTACTATTAATAACAAAATCAACTTAACTCAATTTTTAACCAAGTATTTAATTTATAATCATGGGTGTTCTAAAATGTATCTAAATTGAATAAAATTCCTAAATTACATCACATGCATGGATTAAATAAAAATCTAATTATAAAATCAAAACTTTAGAATTAATTCTAAATTTCCATAAACTTGATTTTCTTAAAACATTTCCTTTGTCTCTTCAAAATACGAACTTGAATGGCTCAATTCCCTTAAAACTCATGTATTACAAGAAAATACTACAAAATCAAATCAAAACAAAACAATTAATTTTCCAAATTAATTTCCACAACTACGAGTCTACTTAATTTCTTACTTAAAACCTTATTTCTTACAAAATCCATAAGACTAATTCCATAACTTTCTTAAAGATTCATTGATGCATGTAAAGATGAAGTCCAAATTCATGAGGAATAACACCAATTAAACCTACTTGATAAATTTCCCAAACTCATTTCCTTAATCTCAAGCTTACCTTAATTTATTTTAACCTCAATTTAATTCATAATCATAGAGGTTCCATAACATAAATTTAAATTTTGAATAAAGCTCTTTCATTATATTGCATGCATGGGTTGGGGATCAAAATCGAATCAATGTCTAATTTTCTATAAATTGAACATAACTCCATTTATTCATCATTTTGCTAACTTCTTCTATTTACATGAAATTGAACTCAAGTTAACAAATTTAAGAAATCATATTTTATACTCTTGATCCTAACTTGATTTTACATGCAAACCCAAATCTTAACAATTCATAATTGATCTACAAAGCTTTATTTTTAATTCCTTCAAAATTCATGATGTATGTTTCATTAGAGTAATAAACTTGTAAAATTAGTCACGCATGTAACAATGAAGCTTAGTTTCATATAAAATCACAACATCAAACCCCTAATAATTAATTTCTAATTTAATTTCCATAACCATCCACATGCATGCAACCCATTCCAATTTCATCCTTAATTTCAAGTATAATGTAAAGATTCTACACAAATTAACATAAATTCCATACCTTAGTTAAATCCCTTCTAATTCTCCTTTGGGTCCTTCCAAAAACTTGAGCATTTCTTTAAATCTTCTTGAACATCACTTTCTTTTCTTCTATTTTTTTTTGTTCTTCCAGCAAAACTCTCTCTCTCTCTCTCTCTCTCTCTCTCTCTTTTGGTCTCTCTCTCTCTCTCGGCTACAAAACAGAGCACATTTGCACCTCTTTTTTTTTTAGCCTAAAGTTCCAGCACAAAACAAAACTAAAGCTTCTACTCTCTCTCCTCATGTATAAAAGCTTGTCAACAAATCTCAGATTTTTATTCTAGAGCCTCTCCAACATACCAACGTACTAATTAGTTGAATAGGATCAATTAGCATTTTAATTAGCTTAATTAAATACCACTTAGTCTAATTATAATTAATACTTGGGTAGCACATAATTAATTAATCCTAACTAATCACAAATCCCACATATTAATCAGTCTAATTGACTTCCTTTACGTTGTGTTTGGTTGAGGGATTTGGAAAGGGATTTGAAAAGGGAAAGGGAAAGGGAAAAGGTGTGTGAAACTAGGTGAAATGTAGGTGTACGGGAAAGAAATAAACCTTCTCGTATAATCCTGTTGATCAAGTCTGCGCTCCTCCGTACGTCGTCGCTTTATTACCTGAAAACACAAACGTGAGCTAGCCGGCGGGTGTGTGCCGGAAACCTCTCCGATGCCTAAGTCAGTAAGCTTGACAAATAGACAAAAGCTCTGTGTATTCAGAAAATAAAGTTGTGTGTTACCTCTCCAAAGGTGATGTTGTGAGCTTTTATAGGTTCCGTGTGGCACAATCCTAGTAGGACTTTTACTTCTCCATGTAGAGTCCTCCTAGGATTCATACTCCTGAAAGATAATGCTTATCCTTCAACACCCCCCTCACTGCTTAAACCAAGTGAGATGGTTTTATCATGGCCGAACTCCAATATGACCGAAGTAAACATGACTATGCATAGCCGCAGAATAAGCCGAACTAGCTCTTCCTTTTACTGCTCTTACGTCGGCTTCTCATGCACAACCCATGGCGTGGTTAGACCGAACTAATATGTCATGACTGGTGTAACTCCAAGACCGGTCTAACTCCAAAGTACCGTTAAACCGATCTAACTTCGATCTTCCGTCGGACCGGACTAGCTTCACGGCCTTAGGACCGGACTAACTTCAGAATATCCACACGATCGGAGTAACTTACATGGCCATTTTACTCGGCCCTTTGTACTGCGGCTCATAACGGCCCATTACCCAGCTCGGCCTAATTTTTCACATAAATTACCCTCTCAATTGCCTCTTAATTCCATCTACCTAGCATGATTGGGATTATTTGTCAACCAGCCGAGCTATAAACTCTTAGCCTTTCCAACCGAGTTATAGATTTTTAGCCTTTCCAGCCGAGCTACTTTCACACCGAGCTCTGGCTGTCCGGTAGTAACGTCTCTTCAATCACAGACACTGAAACGCTTCCCATTCTAATGGCACGTGGCATGCCCTGATTGACTGAGGACGGCTGTCACGCCGTCTTCGTACTTTGTGAAATTTGAACAGTCCCGCCTTTTTTCCCTTTACCTAAAACGAGCCTCTTCATTTTGACACATTTCGCAACTTTTCCCTCTCTGAGCCTCCATTGCTTCTTCAACTTCTGAGCTCGTGTTCTCCATAGCTGTTATTCTCTCTCCAGCTCTTGCCTCTTCATCGGGTAAGCACTGTACATCTACTTTGCTTTCGTATTTTGTTTTCTGTGTTTTTGCAAAACATATCTTTCCATTTCGCTTTGCTCTGTACTTTTCTGGAAAAAACTTAACAATAGAACACATGAGTACATGTAATATCCTGTAGAAAACTGGTTTTCGATCCAAAATCATGATGCAACCGAACTAGGACACTGTTTAAGCTAGGTAAAAGTCTAGTCAGTTTACAACCGTACTAACACTTCATGTTTACACCCGTAGTTTTAATAAGTCAAACCACTTCTTGCGTTACCTCAGCTGAGGTAACCAACCGAACTAAGTTTGCACATAGCATACTGAGATACCTGAACTCCAACCGATCTAGGCCTTTGGGGCTAAACCAGCTTTCTTAGTTTTTTAGACGGAACTCAGAAAGCTACCCCTAGACGATCAACCGGTCAAACAGAACCGTTTCCACAACCGAGATATCGAGACGCTTGCCAAGGCCGAGCTAATAAAAGCCCTGCTCAAACCGAGCTACCAACCACCTTGCAGAAACCGAGACAGAACCTGTAGCATCCCACACAGTCGAAGTAGGACTTCTTTTTATCTTGCTTTTAATTTGTAGCACAGCCCAATGATCTGTGCTTAACACCTTTGTTCTTCACTTTGTAGACTTAGGTTGCCCAGGCACTCATCTGCGCGCTCAACCGAGCTACTGAGCACAATTTTTGGACCGAACTAATTTATTCATAACTTATAAAATAAATGGGGAAGTATAGGTTTCTAGTAGAAACGCCAGGCAGTCTAGCCGAATTCCGAAGGGATTATGGCATACTTGACGATGTACATCTTACCCTGGCTGAAAAAGATGTCATACCCTGGGGGAATGAAGGCTTTATCCCCTTCACCCTTTTGTCCATAAGTGAAACCGGACTACGATTTCCAGTCCAACCCTTAATTTGTGAGTTCCTTAGGCAAACTAGACTATGCCCAACCTAACTATCCACCAATTCATATAGTATAATAATGGGAATAGCCGAACTAAACCGCCAAGCCAGTCTCAACCTCGGTCTAGCCAAAATCTTTCACCAATACTCCATTGGTTCGAAGGAAGACGGCTGGGTGTACTATCTCAGAATACGTCGCCGACGTGAGAAAATAATAAAAAACACACCGGATAAAGACTTGAATGACGCCGATTTTTTCTGGGTGTCTGGGAACTTTGAGCATCACCAAGCCCAGATTCCTGGCCGAAGCATCAATTGGAAAAAAGGAACACCTGGTATAATTACTTCGGTTTTCTTGTGTGCTTTACAATATTTCGGTTTTCAATTTTTCAGCCGAACTAACAGTTGTTTTCTTTCGTAGATTCTGCCTACCTCCAGTCTCTGTACAGCTACCCAAATCTAGCAACCTTACGCGCCGCACTACGGTATCCAGAATGTAGTTGGGCCAAGCTGCTAAAGTTCGAACCGACCTATAGATACCGCGGCCGCCGAAAAGCGAAGAGTGACCGACTTTCTGCTAGAGGAGGCCCCAAAACCGGACCCAACCTTGCCAGAAATTAGACTAATCCCACTGACCACTGAAGAAGAAATGGCTGAGAAAAACAGAGTCAGGGTCCTCTTGACCGAAACCAACAGACCTGAAGTACCGCCATCGAGCCAAACCCAAGAGACCGTAGTGGCGCTGCCAACGCAACAACCTTCTTCATCTCGGTCAAAGAAGCGTGCCCGGACTAACCAGACTGAGCCACGCTTAGTAGATGAGGATGAAACCATCCTTCCGCCGAGCCCCCCACCAATCCCACAACCGGAGCCATCCGACCGATCTGCCTCCAAGTGGGTTCCCAAGCTCACGTTTCAGAACCGAGATATCCAAGATACTGACTCGGTGGTCGCTGAGAAGGATCACATACTGGCTTTCAACCTTGCCAAAAGTGTGTGCCTTCCAAAAGACATGGAGCACCACAATCAATTGAACACCGAGTTGAAGGCCACCCGATCTTCAACAAAGTCCATGATCCTGGTAGGCAATTCTCTTCTTTGCTTTTTCATCCTTCCAATTTTTTCCAACTTTCAGTTCGGTTCAAAAAGAAAGTTACTACTCTTTTGCAGGCTATTCAGAAGAACAACATCGCCCACAAGCGAGTGTTGGAGCTCAGGAGGACTACAAGGGAGGCCATGGCCGAAGCCGAAGCCAAGACCACCGAGCTGAAACAATCCCAGGCAAAGATGACCGAGCTGGAGGCCGAGGTAACACGTCTAGCCAGACTAGTTACCTCGGCTAACACTGACAAGCAAAGAGCTTTGACCGAAATGAGAGATAAGCACCTGTGGGAGCTAGCAAAGCTTGAAATCTCTAAGGCAAGAGTTGAAGAAGAAATCTTCTGATGCCGAAATGAAGGGCTTCAAGGCAGGCGAGGCTGCATACATTCAGCAGTGTGAAGCTGCGAAGGACTTGTTCTTCAAGTGCGGCTGGAGGAGTGTTGCGGAGCAGCTCGGTTGTGGTCCCGAAACCGAGATCTACAACGCTCCTCAATACTTCATTCTGGCCTCACTGGTGGGGTATGTAGCCGATCTTCAGAAGTAATTCCTTGAGGCATCTGACGACGACGATGAAGAGAACGAGCCAACCGACACTCCGGTTGACAATGTTCCAGCTAACCAATCACTTTAGGTGGAGCCTGTGGTAGAGGATCTGACCATTGAGCAACCAGCTGAAACCGAGCTCCAGGCCGAGACCGAGCTCCCAATTCAGACTGTAATTCCGTCTGAAACCGGGCTTCGGGTTGATGCCGAGCTGGATGTTGAAATAGATGACCTTTTTAGCTGATTTTGCACTTTTTCTTCTTTCTTTTGTAACCGGGCTGAGTCCCTTGCTCTGTAATGAAAATTGTTATGGACATGGTATTTGAAAACTTTCTCTTGAGTCCAGTGTTATGTCGGTTTGTTGGTTTGTTTGTACTTGTTCTCTTTGAATGATTGCTTCCTTCCCTTCATGTGTTATTTCGGTTTTTTAGTTGGTCAATCTATGCTTACTAGCCAACCACTCTTCAGCAGATATAATTACTTCGGCTGATGAGTTCAAAGAGTTTAATCCAGCCAACCACTCTTCAGCCGAGGTCGTTACTTCGGCTGAGGAGTATAGATGGTTTAATCCAGCCAACCACTCTTCAGCCTTAAACTTACTTCGGCTGAAGAGTAACAAGAGTTGGTTTAATCCAGCCAACCACTCTTCAGCCTTAAACTTACTTCGGCTAAAGAGTACTAAGAGTTGGTTTAATTCAACCAACCTCTAAGTTGGTTTTTCCAGCCAACTTAGAATAAATTGTTTGGTTATTTCGACCAAACGTCCTGCAGCCTGGATCCTTATCCTGGGCTTAGGAGGGGTGTTGGTTTAATCCAGCCAACCTCTAAGTTAATTTTTCCAGCTAACTTAGAATAAAGTGTTTGGTTATTCCGACCAAACGTCCCGCAGCCTGGATCTTTATCCTGGGCTTAGGAGGGGTGTTGGTTTAATCCAGCCAACCTCTAAGTTAGTTTTTCCAGCTAACTTAGAATAAAGTATTTGGTTATTCCGACCAAACGTCCCGCAGCCAGGATCCTTATCCTGGGCTTAGGAGAGGTGTTGGTTTAATCCAGCCAACTTATAGATTGGTTTTTCCAGCCAACCTTACTTTTGATGTCCCTAACACATTAATACAATCTTATACAAAAAATAACTATGCTGAAAAGAATTGACTTTGTTTTATTTGAGAGAAAGGAAAATTACACATACTCGTAAAAAAAAACTAAAAATAAAATAGTTTGAGATTGGCAGTGTTCCATGGCCTTGGAATGGCTTTGTCGTCCTCATCTTCCAAGTGGTATGCCCCTTTGCCAGCTAATCCGACCACTTTGTAAGGTCCTTCCCAATTTGGCCCTAACTTGCCATCTCCTGGTATCAAGGTGTTTCCCATCACCTTGCGTAATACCCAATCTCCGATCTTGAATTGTCTTGGATGCACCGTTTTGTTGTATTTCCTGGATAACTCTTGTTGGTATGAGGCAATGTGAACCAGTACTCTTTCTCTTCTTTCTTCCGCAATGTCGAGCTCCAATGCTATGGCTTCTCCATTCAAGTCTGGATCAAAATTTTCGCTTCGAATTGTGGGGAGGCCAACTTCCAGTGGGATTACTGCTTCCATGCCATAGGATGGATATTATTTTATTTATCTAAAATCCTAATTAATGCTATTCTATTTTCTTAAACACGAAGATCCCAAAGGACAACATATGTCTAGTGTTTTTACAGACTACTTGTTTGAATCCAGTCTCGTGATGGTTGCTAGGTCCACCGACCAAGCACCCACAATATAAAATGAAGAGAAAATGATTATATTTTTGCCCATCTTTTTTTTTAATATAAGCTTCATTATCTACTTTAATGTATCAGATTTTTATTAGTACATATGAAACGACTCTTTCATTTGAAATCCTTATATCTCTCGAATTTATGAGCGTGCCTGTGTTTCCATGTGTCTTTGAAGTGACTTATCATCTTGTAATCTTGTAAGAGATGTATATGAAAAATATTGAACCCTTATCTCTAATGATATTCTCCCAAAAGCTTTCATTAAAAAAAAGATTATTTAAATTATTATACTCACATCAATATCTCTTGGTATGGCACTGTTTGTTTTCTTGGAGATTGTGAGTGGTGCATGAGGATATCGAATTGTGACTACAGAATATTTAGTAATCTTAAGATGAATGTTGTGTTTTCAGAGATTATGCTGATACATTTATACTATTATATCTCACACGATTACTTTTATGATACACACTCTATATAATTATAGGAATGCCGGTGCTTCATAGGATTTTCCCGACTTTCTGGTAGAAGTGAAAGATCGTAAGTCACTAGATGGTTCGAATAAAATAGATACTTCCTTAATATTCCATGGGTGCTATCTGGTGGAGAGGAGAGGTTGGATCTAAATCAAACGATAGGACCATATCCCCGCTCCAGTCTTAAACATTGGCATGACAGGTCACTTGGCATTGGGTTCAGACACGATAGAGTTTAAGATTACTCATATAGCGTGGTGTGTTTTTGTATCTTTATGAACTAGTCTGGTCGATTTTTCTGGTCTATCTTACAATCCAGGGTGTAACTTCCTTTTCACAATTTTATATTATTTCTTCTTGTAGATCTAGGCCCATGGCCTTTGTCTTTGATAAGCCCAACTCTCGATAGTAACACTACAGGTTCTTCGAATGAGCCTACTTGCATAGGTACTAGAGCGGATCTTCCTGCGGATGACAGGTGGCGATGTCTTAGTGCCGCAACGTCCGTAGTAGAGAAGACTCGGTACAAGAATGCTATCGCACTGAGCTGGGGTGGACACACTTGTAGATTAGTGGGATCATATTTAGAATATTTATAAATTCTTTTGTCCACATTCATTATGCCCACAATTTGGTGATGTGTAGTCGGCATATATAAACTTATTTTGGCAGGTGTCGCAAATTATTATTTGATTAACTTTATTATTGCACAATTCACTAAAACTCTTTTTTTTATTTTAGTACTTTATTCTTTTATTTTTTCACTTTTCTGCATAGATTGATGGTAATTCCTAATTCGATTTCAAGGTATTATGTTTGTTATTGGGAATAGGGCACTTCAAACCATTACCAATAATAAAATAGATGGAGGCCTTAGATATGGTGGAACGTGCCATAGCATACTTCTTTTCTCATGCACTTTTCTCTGGTGGGTTCGTTTCGGGATTGACACTCTTGGATACACTTTGGATAGATAGATACGATATGAGAAAATATAAGAGTATTAAGTGAGAATATGGGTATAAGTATATATAATTAGCCATTTGCACTAAACATATAAGAGACCGTGTATAGTTATTTATATTACGAAATAGAAGAAAAAAGATTCAGGTATACTTTGGTCCAGAGACCGATCGAAGGACTCGGTCTCTCTGCCGGGGTTTCTCTCCGGCCTAAAATATGTGCACATATGCGACCGGGGGCGCACAGGCACAGCCTGGACAATGGCGCTTTACTGAACGTCACACACCTAGTCGAACATTTGATGGTTGGATCAATCATATTGCACGGCCTGTGGTTCGTGAAGAAAAGTGGATAGGCGATCTAGCCATCCATCTCCTTTCTTCATAAGTCGGCCGCAGAAGATTGGGGCGTTTTACCAACCAACTGTGAGTCGCTGGTAGAGAACCATTAGATTCGGTGGCCTTCATGTGATGCTGTTTTTGAGTCCTGCACAGGAAGGAATTAGCTTCGTACTCCCTCTTCGTTGTTTGATGCTTGGAAAGCCAAGGTTGATTGCTTGCTCCACAACCAGGCCCTTTGTTGAGGATGAGGACTCATGGCCAGTCCTGCAACCATGCCGGTTGGATTGCCCATCCACAAATGAGCTTCCACATTCTCTCAACTAACAACTTCCAGCAATGGAGGGTCAGATGATTGTCGTGGGTCAATGAAGTTGCTGTTTTTCTTCAAGTCCATGCTTGCTGTCTGCCCTCGCTTCCATGGTTTTGTAACCAG
>NW_021025825.1:743604-773254 GCF_004153795.1 Camellia sinensis | reverse complement strand
CCATTCTTCTTTGGCACCACGACTGTGTTGGAAATCCATCTGGGGTAGTACACCTCTCTGGTGTGTGGCAAGGTGCGTTGATAGTATCCTTGCGAAATGGCCCTGTAAGCTAGCGATCTTCCCCCTTGATGGCTTGCGCACACCCCTTCGTGTATCTCGTATAAGAATGCTTCTACTTTACTGGGGTGGACACACTTTAGATAGAGTCTTGATAACGACTTTTTGTATAATGCCAGAGATGGGGAGAGCCAAAATCGCTGTGACTTTGCTCTAATTTTGTTGGCTTCTTTCTTTTCTTCCGGTAGGATGCCATCTTTCAAGAATAGTATGATGGGATCCATCCATGAGGGGCCTAGATCGGCGCAGCATACTTCTTCTGCTTCGGGGTCTTCGATGCTTGGTCTTGGTAAGTAGTCGATAAGCAACAGATGAGGGATGGATGTATCTGCCATTGAGACAAAGCCTGCTAGTTCGTCCGCTCTACTGTTTTCCTCCCTGCCGATTTGTTCTATCCTTACTACTTCGAATTTCTTGATCTCTATTCTGACCAATTCTTGGTACTTAGCCATCCTGTCATCCTTTGCTTCATAGTCGCCAGAAATTTGGTTTACCACTAGCTGCGAGTCGCTGTAGACCATTAGTTCGGTGGCTTTCATGTAGAATGCTGTTTTGAGTCCTGCAAGGAGTGCTTCGTACTCTACTTCGTTGTTTGATGCTGGAAAGCCAAGGTTGATTGCTTGCTCCACAACCAGGCCGTTTGGTGAGATGAGGACTATGCCAAGTCCTGCACCATGCCGGTTGGATGCTCCATCCACAAAGAGCTTCCACATCTCTCCAATGAACAACTTCCAGCAAATTGAGGGGTCAGATGATGTCGTGGGGTCAATAATGTTGCTGGTGTTTTCTTCAAGGCCCATGCTTGCTGTCTGCCCCTTGCTATCTGTTTGTACCAAGTCTGTATTTGTTAGTGAGTCTTGGTTTGCTTCTTCATTGCTGTCTCTAGTCTGGTCTGCCTTGGAGTCTGACCGAGTGCCTTCTACTAGGGGTTGCGCTACTCCGGTGTCAACTTCCATCCCTAGTTCGGTTGTGTCAGTTAGGTCGACTGGGCAGATATGATGACTTCCAGGAGTAAACTCTGCGACGAAGTCTGCCAAAGATTGGGCCTTTACTGCGGTTCTGGGTTGGAACTTGATGTCGAATTGTCCCAACTCTACTGCCCACTTCAAGATTCGCCTAGAAAAGTTCGCCCTCTCAAACAAAGCTTTTAGTGGAAAAGCTGTGAGGACAACTATGGTGTGGGCGTGAAAGTAGTGTGCCAATTTCCTAGAGGCCATCATTAAGGCCAATGCTAGTCTTTCCAGTGGCAAGTACCTTGTTTCGGCTCCCAGCAATGTCTTGCTGACATAAAAGATGGGCAGATGTTGGATTCCTTCTACACGAACCAACATTGCGCTAATTGCGTGCTGAGAGACTGCCAGGTACAAGAAAAGTTCTTCACCAGGTACTAGGGTAACAAGCAGTGGTGGGAAAGACATATATTCCTTCAAGCTTTCCAGAGCTCGGTCACATTCTTCGTCCCACTCGAACTTGACTTTTAATGCTTGAAAAAATGGTCGTAGTCTGTCTGACGACCGGTTGATAAATCGGTTGAGTGCAGCCGCCATGCCGGTGAGATGCTGCACTTCTTTTATTGAGTTTGGTCTCTCCAAATCTTGGATTGCTTTGATCTGAGAGGGGTCTGCTTCTATACCCCGGTTGGTAACAAGGAAGGCCAAGAATTTGCCAGACCCTACTCCGAACGCACACTTGGACGCATTGAGGCGCAACTTGTGCTTCTTCAGGATCTTAAACATCTCGCCTAGGTCCTTGAGATGGTCATTCTCATCCTTGCTCTTGACCACCATGTCGTCGATGTAAGCCTCCATTATTCTGCTTAACAATGGTTCAAACATCTTGCTGACCATCCGTTGGAATGTCGCCCCTGCATTCTTTAGGCCAAAGGGCATGACCTTGTAACAGTATAGTCCTCTTGGAGTCGTAAAGGATGTGACCTCCTGGTCTGGTTCATGCATGGCGATTTGATGGTAGCCTCTATATGCATCCAGAAAGCTAAGTCGGTTGTGTCCCGCCGTTAGGTCGACCAGTTGATCTATTCGTGGTAGAGGAAAGCTGTCTTTCGGACATGCCTTGTTGACTATTTTGTAGTCGACACAAACACGCCACTTGCCATTCTTCTTTGGCACCACGACTGTGTTGGAGATCCATCTTGGGTAGTGCACCTCTCTGATTGCTCCTGCCTCTAGCAGGTTTCCCACTTCTTCTGCCACTATCTTAGCATGGTGAAGTGCCGATCTACGGGTGCGTTGAATGATTGGTCTGGCAGATGGATGGACATTGAGTTGGTGACAGATGAAGTTGAGATCAATGCCCGGCATGTCGTATGGTGTCCAGGAAAACACTTCGATATTAGAGGTCAAAAATTCCAAGACCTCCAATCTCTCAGTGCTGGATAATGATGAACCGAGCAAAAAGAACTTATCCGGGTTCTCTTCATCTATTCTTACCTCTACCAAGTCTTCCACCGCTTTCTGATTAACTGTTTTGCCTACATCTGCGAACAGTTCATTACTCTCAGGTTCTTCCACCGAATGAACATATCCTTTGGCAGCGCGGCTGCCGTTTACCGTGACAAAGCATTGCTTGGACATAATCTGATCTCCATAGACCTCTTTAATTACACCGGTGTCGTTTGGGAACCGCATTACTTGGTGGTAGGATGACGCCACCGATCGCATGGCATGCAGCCATGTTCGCCCAAGATGATGTTGTAAGTGGAGGGGACCTTCAATACCCAGAACTCCTCTTGTTTCGTCACGCTTCCTGCTCTGACTGGAAGAATTATTTTGCCGATGGGCCATTCTGGCATGGAGTTGAACCCAATTAGGGGAGATACGGCAGGCGCCAAGTCTTTGTCTTGTAGCTTTAATTGTTTAAATGTTTCGTAGTACATGATTTCACATGAACTACCCTGGTCAATCAAAATCCGCTTGACGTCAAAATCCTTGACTCGGAGAGTGATGACCAGGGCATCATTGTGAGGGCAATACATCCGTTCTAAGTCTTTATCCGAAAAAGACATGACGTTTGTGGCCTCTGTCTTTCCCTTCTTGATGGCAGGTTGGGCACTTAGCACCTCTCTTAAGTGTTCAGCCTTTTTGATTGATCCCCTGAGCTCGCATACACGCTCAGGTTCAAAGACTCCATGTATCACATTGATAATGCCTTGAGGCGGGGCGTCAATCGGCATCCCGTTGGGGTTATTATGGTCCTGGGGGGCTGGTTGCGTCCCTCCTTCAATGTATTTATCCAGGTGACCGGCTGCCACCAACTCTTCCAAATGCTGTTTCAATGGTGTACAATTTTCAGTGCGGTGCCCCTTTTCTTTGTGGAAGGTGCATCGCGATCTTTCGTCATAGTCTTTTTGTGCTTCTCCTAGCTTGGCTGGCCACTTGACGAAAGGCTCATCGCGTCTTTTGCTCAGAACCCGATAGATCGGTTTCTTGAATATTGTGGTTATGGCCGTGTGGACCCTCAGCCATCTTTTATCCTGGTCCTCTCCGTTGTCTCGTCTGCCACGTCCGTTTCTGTTAGGTCGATCTACCGTGTTGATCTTTGCTGAGGTTTTCTTTTCTGGTACTGTGGTCGCGCCAGATTTTACTTTGGCACGTGCGCCATCCTCTTCCACCCTGATGTGCTGATGCACTCTTTCTATCAAGGCTTCCATGGTGAGGGGCGGTGTCATGGTGATTGAGTCCCTTAGTCTATTCCCGACTAGAAGGCCTCTTTTGTACTGTGCAATGGCGAGATTGGTGGGGCAGTCCCCAATCTGGTTGAATGTCTCCCAGTAGCGACTATTGTAGGATCTTAGGGTCTCTTTGTCGCCCATGTCGATGGAGAGTAACTGGTCAGTCTCCACCGGGGTTTTAGTGTTTGTTCTAAACCTTGTGACAAATGCCTCTGCCAATTGCGCCCAGGAGGCTATGCTGCCTTCTAGAAGTTTCTCAAACCAAGTCAAGCCTAGATCGCCAAGGCTTGACGAGAAGAGGATGCACATTAGAGCCTCGTTTCGTCGATATACCGCCATAACCTGGCGGAAGTGGCTTAGGTGAATGTAGGGGTCTGTCTTCCCCTCATACGTAGTGAATTTAGGCTGAAGGAAGCCTGTAGGTAGGGGCGCGTTTTCGATTGCCGGAACGAACGACGAGGTTTGCAGCCTTGCTAATGCTTTGTCCGTCAGTTCGTAGGCAGGGCGTGGTAATGGCATTCCAACCTCGATGCTTCCATGCGATCGAGGAGCCAATCGTTGAAGGGTAGAAACTCTGCAAGGGTCGTGCGCCCTAGTGTCCTCCTTCCATCGTGCCTTTTCTTCCAGCATGATCCGCAAATCAGATGATCTTGGCAACTCCGTCTATTTGGATGATGTTTGGTGTGAGTGTGAGGGTCGGTAGGTACTTCCCTCTGTGTAAGACCTCAATGATCTCGTTCTCTCAGACCTGGAGTAACGAGTTCTGGAGGTTCCAGACTGAGTATCGCCTGTCCTGAGGCTTCTACTCTCTGCTTGTGATGGCATTGAATGCCTTCCATGGTCTTCTGAGTGGCGAGGGGGCGTCTTGTTTTTGCGCCCCTCTCCTGTCGCCACTCTTTTTCCCTTCATCTGGCGCTTTAAGGCTTCCATGTCGGTCGCCATCTTCCTTATTAATTCGTCTTGCTCCTTCACGCGGTCCTCCAGAACTTGAGGATCAATCCTCCGCCTTTGCCTGTCAAGACTTTGTGAATGAGAAGGACGGGGGCTGTGAGTCCGCCTTCCCCTAGTATCTCTTCTGGGGTTATGCCGTTGGGACTCCAAGTCTGCCATGGGAGGGATAGAAGATAATCCTTCACGCCTTGCGCCCCCATCTGGAGTTTGCCCGTCGATGGCGGACTGTGGCAATTCTTCAATGTGTGCCATTGTTCCTAAAGAGGTAACGCTTAATCAAGAGGTTTTGTCCTGTCTGATTTTCCCACAGACGGCGCCAATTGTACGGGAAAGAAATAAACCTTCTCGTATAATCCTGTTGATCAAGTCTAAAATAATTAATTTCTAAATTTATTTTCCATAAACATCCACATGCATGTAACCCATTTCATGTTTAGAACCCAATTCCAAATTAACTTCCATAATCTCATACTTAAGTTAATTTTTCTTCATCTTCTTGCTATTGATTCCAATTTCACCTTTAATTTCAAGCATAATGTAAGGATTCTATATAATTTAAACATAAATTCCATACCATAAGTTTGCTAGCTCTTCTTCTTCCTCAAAAACTAGAGCTCCTCTTCCAAATTTTTTCTTCTCCTCCTTTGTTTCTTGTTCCAGCAACATTCTCTCTCTCTCTCTCTCTCTCTCTCTCTCTCTCTCTCTGGGTTTGACTTCAATTCACCCCAAGGATACTCCAGCACAAAAGAAATAACACACACACACACCTACACACCACATGCACACGCGCACAATGTTTAAGGCTCCCAACACAACACTTAACATGCAAACACATACACCACCAGATTTCTCAGTACACCCACTTGGGTTTCTCAGCACACCCTCACTTCATATACACCCATAATTTTAGATCCTCCCATAATTTAATTTATGGTTAAGATTGATTTAATTAAATAATACTTATTCTTAATAAGTCTTGATTAACATATAATTAAATTAACCATAACTAATCATAAATCTCTCATAATTTAATCAATCTAATTTGACTTCTTTTAGAGCCTAATTAATTATATTTAAATTTATCATTCTGAATCAGATTTTTAATCAAACTCTCAAAAGGCTCCAAATAATGAATCAAACTTATTGCCATCATCAATTTTGATTTCCTATATCATTTAGGCCTTCAATTTCTGATCGGACTCTAAATTTTCGTCAATTAATTTACATATTCCAATTGGACACCCCATAAATAAATTTAATTCGTAATAATTACAATTCTCAATCTTCATAATTTAATTAACTTGATTAACTCCAATTAGGATCTAATTAATCGAATCTCAATTTTACTAAACTGAAACGAATATTTAATTAAACTCCCAAATGGGTCCATAATTAAGATTAAATTGATTCAACTTCTTAACTTCACTTCCTTAAGTCATTTGGACCCTTAATTTCTAATTCCAAAATAAGTCTATAATAGAATCATATACGAGTCAGATTCCACAATTCTCATAAATTCCAAATTAAATTATAATACTCGGTAATTAAATTTTAAATCCTCTTAATTAATCAAGTACTAATCATTATATGTGATGGAGTCGTTACACTAGCTCATGGGAAGACCCGTTTATTTGCAGGCCGACCCCGATGAGGATTTCTTATTCTTGAGACTTAGCCGAGGTAGCACTCGTGAGAGGTACATAGGACTGACCCACGTTGTTGGTCTTGCTCCGGACCTAGAACCGCCACATTTTCTGGTCGCACCTCTACCCGTAGGCTTTGCAGAGAGGAGGGGACCCGCATACCCTAGTAGTCACATTCGCACTACGACACCTCCTCCAGAACACATTGCCTATACCCCAGCTGTGGCCTTCACCGACGGTGCATCATACTTAGAGACACTGATACGGATTACTGGACGGGAATTTTGGGGTTATGATCACGATACTCCTGTTTACATAGTCCAGGTAGTATGGAGCTGCTTTGGAGTAGAGCACAGTGGGTGGGAGTTTGAGTCCATCATGCAGAGTGAGTTTGCGGGGTTATTTCATAGGCCAGTTTTCCGGAACTAGTTCTCATGGTGGCCTAACAGTTCATTCTAGACGTCCGACCAGAAGACCCTTTTTGTGAGCTGACCATGATTAGTCTAAACCTTATATTTTTGTATCAGTAAGATTAGACATTAATTTTTGATCGCCAGACTAACGCCTTATGAATAGTAACAATGATGTATATATGTGGTATTAATGTGGTGATATTAACGTGATAGTAAAACTAATATGTTATATACAAATGTGGTGATATTAATGTGATAGTAAACTAATGTGTTATATATGAATGTGGTGTTAGTAGAACTAATATGTTATATATGACGTTGTATCAAAGTTGTATCAATGTGATGCCACGCTTATATCATTTTACCTTGTAGTAATAGCCAACGAAGGAAATGAAACCGGATCATCAGCCAGCGGTACCATCCCAATGGAGCAAATCATGGAAAGAGCAATCACCAACTTTTTGCAGGCCTTGCAAACCGGCATAACCAATAGGACACTAGAGAGATAAGAAAAACCGACTACGATTAAACAATTTTAGGATCTGAAACCCACCACGTTTATCGGCAGTCCAAATCCACTAGTAGCAGAGGCTTGGGTTAGGGACATGGAGAAAATCTTTCGCGCGCTACCTTGCACAGAAAGACAGAAGGTGACTTTTGCTACCTTCACCTTCAAAGACGATGCACAAGAATGGTGGCTTCTTATCCTAGAGAAGGAAGATATTGTGACTTGGGCCAGATTTTTAGAGGTATTCTATGAAAAGTACTTTCCAAATTCACTACGGGAACAAAAAGTGTCAGAATTTATACATCTAAGGCAAGGAACCATGACAGTGGCCGAATACGAAAGTAAGTTCACACAATTGGCCCGGTTCGCGACATATGTCATTCACACCGAAGCTCGAAAAGCCAAAAAATTCGAAGCATGATTGAATCCTGAAATTAAGGACAGGCTGGAGGTTTTGAAACTACCAACCTATGCGGTAGTGGTAGATTGAGCATACATTGCGGAAAAAATGATTAAAGCCTTGCGTTCCGAGAAACCAAGCCAGAGGAAGCGATTTTGGGAAAGAGATAACAAAAGACCCGGTGTCGCACCTTCCAAGAGAGTAAATACGGGCACAACCAGTTCAAGCAATCAAGGTCCTACAAATCCCAGAGGTGGCACCATTCCAGCTTGCACTACCTATGGAAGGACCCATTGGGGACAATGTCGTCAACATACGAGAGCATGCTTTAGATGTGGCCAAGTTGGCCACTTGCTGAGAGATTATCCAAAGCTTACCAGTCCTACAGCTAGCCCCTCTGCACCAGTTCAAAAACCTGCAATATCTGGAGGAGTGAGGAAGGACCAGAAATGCCAAGGAAGAGCTTTTGCCCTGGTGCCTGGAAACCTAGAAGTTACTGAGAATGTTGTGTTAGGTACACTTTCTGTTTGTGGTCACTTAGCCCATGTTCTCTTTGACTCTAGTTCAACTCATTGTTTTGTTACACCACACTTTGCCACCAAGTTGACATCAACACCCTAACCCTTAGGATACATACTATCGTTGTCTTTTCCTTCTAGAAATTCCGCCCTTAGTGCTGATGTATACAAATCTTGTACTATATCCTTAAAAGGTGAAACATTACACATAGACTTGATTCCCCTTTGCATTAGTACCTTTGATGTGATCTTAGGAATGGATTGGTTAGCTGCCAACTATGCCTCTATCGATTATGAAGCCAAAAAGGTTTTCCTCCGGTCACCAAACCAACTCGAACTTGTCTTCGAAGGAACTGGAACCCCTCTCCCTCCATGTATTATATTCTTCATGACAGCCCAACAACTACTAAGAAAGGGTTGTTGTAGTTGTATATGTTATGTGATCAATACTCAACAAGAGACCCTCATACTTGATGAAATCCCTGTGGTTCGAGAATTCCCGGATGTATTCCCTGAAGACCTGTCTGGTACCCCAGTTGATCGAGAAATCAAATTCACCATTGAAACCCGACCTGGTACACAACCAATCTCAAAGAACCCTTACCGCATGTCCATGACAGAATTAAAAGAACTAAAGACCCAACTCCAAGAACTACTGAACAAAGGCTTCATCCGACCAAGTATCTCACCATGGGGAGCTCCGGTACTGTTCGTAAAGAAGAAAGACGGTACAATGAGGCTATGCATCGATTACCGGGAGCTGAACAAAGTCACCATAAAAAATCGATATCCTCTACCACGAATCGATGACCTGTTCAACCAACTGCAAGGCGCCAAGTATTCTTAAAAATTGACTTGCGTTCTAGTTGCCATCAACTAAAAGTCAAAATGGAAAGTATAGAAAAGATTGCCTTCAGAACCCGTTACGGGCATTACGAGTTCTTCATCATGCCATTTGGCGTCACCAATGCTCCAGCAGCCTTCATGGACCTCATAAATCGAGTGTTCAAACTCTATCTTGACGAGTCCGTCATTGTCTTCATTGACGACATTCTCATATACTCCAAATCGCCAGAAGATCACGAACACCACTTGCGAAAAGTTCTACAGACATTACGTGATCACAAGCTTTATGCAAAGTTGAAGAAATGAAAATTCTGGATCACCAGTGTACACTTCCTCTGTCACGTCATTAACAAAGATGGCATCTCAGTTGATCCCCAAAAGGTTGCAGCAATCGTGGATTGGCCACGACCTACTAACATATCAGAGATTCGAAGCTTCTTGGGCCTAGCCGGCTATTATCGGCGCTTTGTGCAAGATTTCTCGAAGATAGCTTCACCCTTGACCCAGTTAACTCAGAAGAACACGCCTTTTGAATGGACCGACAAACAGGAGTGTTGCTTCAAAGAATTGAAAAATAGACTCGTGATGGCTCCTATACTAGCACTCCTTGCGAAAGCAGAAGGGTTCGTAATTTATAGCGATGCCTCATACAATGGATTGGGTTGCGTTCTTATGCAAAATGGAAAGGTCATTGCATATGCCTCACGTCAACTAAAAACCCACGAGAAGAACTACCCAACCCACGATCTGGAATTAGCCGCAGTAATCTTTGCCCTCAAAATCTGGCGTCATTATCTCTACGGAGTAACCTGCGAAATTTACACGGATCACTAGAGTTTCAAATATCTGTTTACACAGAAAGAATTGAATATGAGGCAACGGCGACGGCTAGAATTTATGAAGGATTACGATATAGAAATCCATCATTGTCACGACCCAAACCCGCCCCTATGGGTTTAGCACCGTAACCGGCCAGTAATCCGAGATTACCGAAGGCCTGCTTAACAGTAATACAATAATACAGAGTACAGGGGCTGGCGAAAGCCAATACAGTAATTAAACAATGTCCAATGAGCTGTGACAGTCTGTATGCAAAAAGACTTTTCATTCAAATATATACAGTCG
The DNA here is from genome assembly GCF_004153795.1 of Camellia sinensis. Taxonomy (NCBI): domain Eukaryota; kingdom Viridiplantae; phylum Streptophyta; class Magnoliopsida; order Ericales; family Theaceae; genus Camellia; species Camellia sinensis. The sequence continues at coordinate 763,045 of NW_021025825.1, read as the reverse complement.
AACAGAACAGTATGCACATATATACAATCATTCAGTTCAGGGACCTAATCCCTATCAAACAGTACAGTACCGCAAACAAAACAGTTACAGAGACAGAAGGGGGAACTAAAACACCCCTAAGCCATAACTTGACAGGCTCGGAACCTTGCAGTGAGGCACAGTGGTTGGCTTGACAAAATTGGAGCTTACCCCGACGCTTCTAACCACGGTTTGGTGCTTGTACACCTACATATATATATGAGCAGTGAGCTAAAGCCCAGTGAATAACATAATGCGTAAAGAGGTTAAGAATGAATGTCCTTACAGTAATGAAAACAGTCCATCGATTCAGTATTTCAGTCGTTCAGTACAGTAAACAGTCATATGTGGTACATCCATTAGCATAACAGTAACATAAACAGTAGGTCTTAAAAGACCGAACAGTAAATGATGGCCATCAATCAGTAAACAGTAGTGGTTCCAACAAGGGAACCGACAGAGAATTCTGTCGAAGTAACAGTAACAGTAAACAGTAGGTACTAAGGATGCCAACAATACAGTTCAGAATATAGGACATACATTCATTCAATTAACAGTAACAGCTCGAAAGCGGTACTTTCAATTGTTCAGAAGATAATCATTTTGAACATATCTTTACAAAGTTGTTACTCATAGAGTTCTGGTGCTACAGTAAAGGCTAGAAGCGTCTCCCTCGGAAAGCCAACACTACACAGTTACAGATTGAACACACACTAAGCTAACACAGTTAGGAAAGATAATAACTTAATCCCTAATATTGCCTCAGTGTGTTCTACATCCTATATCCTCGTTAAGATGCCTTAAACTAGGCCTATAATGCCTAGGATGAGATGAGGATGCAAAGATGCACTTAAAAAATATTTTCAGAAAACAGGGGTCACGCTCGAGCGTAGGTTACTCCGCTCGAGCGGACATGCAGACAAAGGTTTCCGCTCGAGCGTAGATTTACCCGCTCGAGCGTTCTGCAAAACAGTCAAAAGTGCTGGATAGGTGAAAATCACGCTCGATTGGGCGCTCGACACCCGCTCGAGCATGAGACACAATGTCCCGCTCGAGCGTCAATTCTTCCGCTCGAGTGGACTTCAAAACAGAACAAAAATGCTGGGAGCACGATTCCCACGCTCGAGCACCAGTCACCCTGCTCGAGCGTGAGTCCAAATTCTGGAAATTCCAGATTTGCACCTCAAGCTCAAAACCAAGTTTTAAGCCATAAATTTCGATCCTCTTGGGCCAATTTTCCAGAAAACACATCAAAACTCATACTTTAACATGATTCAAAGCTCAATTTGTAAAATCAAAGCCCAAGGGTGTTTCAAGCAACTCAATTCAAACCAATTTTCATGAATATGGAGAACATGCAAACATGCATGGATTAAAACCATTTCAAAGCTTCAATTTGATGCTCTAAGGAGCCAATTGTTCCAAAAACAAGATGAAAACATGGTCCTAAGCATTAACATGGACATGCATGCAAAAATCCATGAAGAACAACCTCAAAAATGCAAGAGTATGCCATGCATGCAAAGATTAAGCTTCAATTCAACACTATTGAACCAGTTCATGCCTTAAATCACTAAAGACCCAAGAATTATGCAAGAATAAGTTCAAATACACAATAAAGAAGGTCAATGATCTACCTTAGGTCTTGTAGTCCAAGAAGGGAGCTCAAATATGCAGTCTCTTCTACAATTTCTTCAATTTCCAAACAAAACACAATCTAGAACTCAATTTCTCTCCCTCTAACTCTCTTGGTCGGCAAAACAATGAAAATGGCTGATGAATTGTGTTGGTCAAGTGTTGTACAAGGCTCCATATGTGTTAGGTAGTGGTCACTCAGTGGCACTAATGGTAAATAAGTGTAACAATGCAATTTAACTCATTTTAATCTAATTTAATCATACCAAATCAATTTTCAGATAAATATGCCATAAAATCCTATAAATCACGATGATCATAAAACACTAATCGGTTTCCGGTTCGGCCGCCGATAAGGCCTTCAATTCGCAATTTAACCATAAAAACACAAACAGATCAATTAACAATCAACAGATAGACAATGCATTTAAACAGACACAGTCAATCAATCAGTTTCAGATTTCAGTCAGTCAGTTCAGTATTTCAATCAGTTCAATTACTTCAGTTATCAATCACAATCAGTCTCAGTTTATTCAGTTCACTTATCAATCATAATCAGTTTCAGTTTAACGGTAATCAGTGGTTATTCGGTAAACAGTGACGAGGGTTGTTACAATCATCATCCCGGCAAAGCTAACGTAGTAGCAGACGCATTGAGTCAAAAAAAAACTAAAAGTTTGACATGTACCCTCGTTCCCCACAAGATCAATGGGCTGCTCGCCAACATAATCGTGGAACCTGAGTTGATTGAAGAAATTAAAGCCTGCTAATGTGAAGATAAACTTTTAAAGAAAAAGTACGAGGAGCAAGGAAACATGCCTGATCCTGACTTTACAATAAGCAATAGGATGCTAAAATTTCAGAATCGAATTTGCGTACCCGACCTTCCAGAACTCAAAAAGAAAATATTGGTAGAAGCCCATAGCTCGAGGTTTGCAAATCCACCCTAGCAATACAAAAATGTATCACAATCTGAAGGAATGCTTTTAGTGGACTAGAATAAAGAAAGACGTAGTAAGTCACTTCTCCAAATGCCTGCATTGTCAACAGGTTAAAGCAGAACATCAAAGACCTGCGGGGTTGTTACAACCACTTCCTATTCCTGAATGGAAATAGGAGCACATTACCATAGACTTCGTGGTCGGGCTACCGCAATCAGTCTCGAAGAATGATGCAATATGGGTTATCGTAGACCGATTGACAAAGTCGGCACATTTTCTACCGATCAAAATCATGTTCTTCCTCTCTAAGTTCGCCACTTTATACATTAAGGAAATCATTCGTTTGCATGGCACCCCGGTTTCAATTGTATCTGATAGAGACCCCCACTTCGTGTCTCACTTCTAGAACAAATTACAAGAAGCTTTGGGGACTACTTTGAAGTTTAGCATGGCTTATCACCCGCAATTCGATGGGTAGTCTAAAAGGACGATCCAGACTTTGGAAGATATGTTACGTTTGTGTGTACTAGACCTCAAAGATAATTGGGACGATCACCTACCTTTGGTAGAATTCGCCTATAATAACAACTACCATGCAAGCATTGGAATGGCACCATACGAGGCACTATACGGAAGGAAATGTCGATCCCCTCTGTGTTGGACTGAAGTCGGAGACAGGAAATTGCTAGGCCCCGAGATCGTGCAAATAAGGAGCGATAAAATTCAACTCATCCAATAACGAATTCGCACTGCCCAAAGTTGCCAGAAAAGCTATGCGGATACACAGAGACGAGACTTAGAATTTCAAATAGGCGATCATGTGTTTCTAAAAATCTCACCAACAAGAGGAGTTATCCGATTTAGAAAGCAAGGAAAGTTAAACCCGCGTTACATTGGCCCATTCGAGATATTCGAAAGGATCGGTTCTGTGGCATATCACCTTGTGCTTCCACCCGAACTATCCAATGTTCAAAATGTATTTCATGTTTCGATGCTTCGGCGATACCTACGAGATCCAGAGCAGGTTGTCGATTATGAAAACTTGGAAGTTTAGGAAGACCTCTCTTATAAGGAACTACCAGTACAAATTATTGATCGTCGTAATCAAGTCCTTCGAAATAAGACTATACCTCTTGTAAAAGTCTTATGAAGAAACCATCGTGTCGAAGAAACAACATGAGAAAATGAAAACCAAATGCGAACCAAATACCCACACCTCTTTGAAAACCAAAGTACGTCAAGTTTGGGGACAAACTTCTTTTAAGGAGAAGAGAAATATGACACCTGAATTTATTTTTTTTTTTAAATTCAAATTTTGCAATAAAAAGAACTCAAAAAAAATAAAAATAAATAAATAAATAAAATAAAATAAAATAAAATAATAATAATAAAAAATAAATAAATGCATAGGGTAAGAAATCCATTAAAGTGTTAAGGAAGTAAATTGTGAGACACCGCACGTTAAATATTTTAGAAAGTGGTAAGTGATGTTTTATAGTTTGGTAGTGAGGTTTTTAGACACGAACCTAACCTATAATCATACGAAATTTTTGAGATCATTGTGGATTACCAAAGAGGGCGACAACTCTTAGAATTATAAGAAGCCAACCTCAATCTTCTAAAGACATTAAATTAGACGACGCCAACCCTAATCTTTTAGAGCCACTGAATTAGATAAGGCCAACACTAATCTCTAGGTGCCCTTTGGTCAATTGGTGAGGTAAGAACACGAAATTAAGTGGCGCTTTATGAATTGATGCATATAAATAGGGCATTATAGTAGAAGCAAGGAAGGGATAAAGACAGTTCGGCCTTCTCTATGGCTCTGCATAGCCAAGCTTATTTCGGTCATGTAGTAGTTCGGCCAAGGTGAAAACCATCCCACTTGGTTTAAGCAGTGAGGGAGAGTGTAAAAGGATAAACATTATCCTTAGAAGTATGAATCCTAGGAGGACTCTGCATGGAGAAATACAAGTCCTACTAGGATTGTGCCACGGGAAACTTATAAAAGCTCACAAGCCTAAAGTTTTACTCTTTTTCTATTTTGATCATATAAGTTTAATTCTTTTTTATTTTAATCCTTTAAAATTGAAATCATTCCCACGTTGATCCTTTAAATTTAATTTTTTCTACTTTGACTTTTTACATTTGTAATCTATCCTACTTTGGTCCTTCATATTTGTAATTATTCCTACTTTATTTCTAGACTAACTTCAATCTAAAAAACTAATAGAATCTACCACATCACTAACACACCAGCTCCATATATGATGCAAAAAATTCACTAAAAATACAGAAAACAAAAAAAATTGGAATTTTTTTTAGTCATTAGTGAACTTTTTTTTCAAATTTATTCATAAACATTATTACATTATAGATGCATCTAGATTAGATGCACCTAAAAAAATAAAAACAAATTTAACTAAAAAAAAGAAAAAAATCACTAAAGGCGAAAAAAAATGATAGTAAACTTTTCATTTCATAATTGACAATACAAATGTTTAAGTCAGTATATTTTCATTTTTTTTCATCTTTAGTAAATTTTTTTCTTTTTTTTAGTTAAATTTGTTATTATTTTTTTAGTTGCATCTAATCTAGATGCATCTATAATGTAATAATGTTTATGAATAAATTTGGAAAAAAAAAAAAGTTCACTAAAGACTAAAAAAAATCCAATCTTTTTGTTTTTTATTTTTTATTTTTTCCATCTTTAGTGAATTTTGTACATCACATATGGAGCTGATGTGTTAGTGATAAGACAGATTTTGTTACTTTTTTAGATAGAAGTTAGTCTAGGAGTAAAGTAAGAAGGATTGCAAACATGAATGACCAAAGTGAGAAGGATTACAGACATGAATGGCCAAATTAGGAAAAATCAAACTTAAAGAGTCAAAGTGAAAATGATTACAAAGATGAAGGACAAAAGTGGGAAAGATTGTAAACATAAAAGGCTAAAGTGGGAAAAATCAAACTTAAAGGGCTAAAGTAGGAAATGGGTGAAACTTTAGGGGGGGCAAAGTGTAATTTACCCATAGGAAAAGTACATAATTAGAAAAATGCGAGAATCTCAAATATTTTACTAAGGTTGTGTTTCGTTAGGGAATTTGGAGAGAAGTTTAGAAAGAGAAAGAAAAAAAAATGTGTAAAACTAGGTAAAATTTAAGTATATTTTATTCACATTTCACCTATTTTTTTCATTTTCCTTTCCAAATCCTTTCTCAAATCTCTCAGCCAAACACATCATAAATGTTTTACATTTATATGAGTGTGAGATTCAGATGGTGTGGGTCCTATATGGGTCTCACACCAATGTGAGATATTTAGTAGAATATTTGGTACTCTCCCGTCTTAAAATAATAGTCTTTTTTGGAGAATCAATTTTTTTTAGGGTTGCTATTTACCCCTACCTTATCTCTTTGAACCCTCACCCACTTAATTAAGTTTCTTCCATTTTCTCTTCGAACCCTCACCATAATCCCAATTATACCCCTCTTCTTTAAACCTCCAACTTATCACATTTGGCCACCGCCGTTGTCACGACCCAAACCCATCCCTATAGGTTTAGCGTCGTAACCGGCCAGTAATCTTGGGATTAACAAAGGCCTCTGAACGGATCATTACATAATAAGGGTCTGCGGAAGCAAATATATAAAACATACATAGTCCATAAAACTGTGCAGACATACATGAAACAAAAATTTTAAACTTTATATACATAAACATGACATCATATGAGCAATAGTCTTACGTCAATTCACTTACAGAAAACCAAAATGGAACTTAGCCCAACATACAAATAAAACAAAGAAAACTTAAACAGGATTCTAGATCACAAAACATTGACCACAAGCAGGTTTCGGAACCTCCGCGAGAGGCACTATGGTTGGCTAGACAAAACTGACCTCTAGGCAATAACTTAAGTCTGGTCACGCGCTTGATCACCTACATATATAAATAATACGATGAGCTAAAGTTCAGTGAACAATAACAAAGTAAAGGTTTTAATAAATGATGTCTATAACAGATTCAGAATTTAGATTCATATTCAGAAACAGATACATATTTATATTCATATTCATGTTCAAAGTTCATACATGACATGATCATATGCGGTACATCCATTAGCATTAACAAATCAGATGACCCATAAAGGGACGGCCATAAAGGCATTCCGATGACTCATGTACACAGAGACGTTTCTGATAACCCATAAGGGGATGGCCATAAAGACATTTCAATGACCCATAAAGAGACGCATATCATATGATGTTAAAGATGCCACGACTACATTTTAGAAACTTGAACAATCATTCATTCATATAAAATATAGCATTTCAGAAAACTGATCATTTCAAATCATCAGAAAATAATAAGTTAAACATAACTTATCATCATAAAATAATAAGTTAAACATAACTTTACAGAGTCATTACTCACAGATGGCTCCAATAGCAGATCAGACGAATCAAACAAACCAAACCGCTAAGGCACGTGACCTATACAAATATATAGCTCATACACATTGAAATACACATTCAGAAAACACTAAACTCATTTCTTTTCTATCTTAGTGTGTTTCTAACTCTTATCCTCATTATTATGTCTTAATTAAGGCTTATGAATGCCTAAGATGCAATGAGGATGCCAAATATATGTTGCAACACTTAGTCAAATTTCTGAAAATAGGGTCTTTACTCAAGCGCAAGTTCCTTTGCTCAAGCTAAGGTTAAAAAATAAGGGTAGTCGCTCGAGCAGTTTGCAAAACTCTGCAAAAGTACTAGTTACATGATTTTTTTGCTCAACGGATGCTCGACGGTCGCTCGAGTGCAAGATTGAGTAGTAAACAAGGTCCTCGCTTGAGCACAACTTTGGTCGCTTGCGCGGTCTGCAAAACTTTGTAAAACTTCTGGGAGCATGAATTTTGCACTCGAGCCAACTTTTGTTCGCTCGAGCGGAAGTGCAAAACCAAGAGTGGTCGTTCAAGCGGTGATGCAAAATTCTAAAATTTTCATATTGATGTTCAAGATGCAAAACTTAATTTCAAAGCTTTAAAACACATCCTTTGGGCTCAAAACTTGAGAACTCATGCCTAAACTTGTAAAACATCAAGAATTAAGAATCATTTTGCAAAATCAATGCCCAAAAGTAAATCAATTGTCCAAAATTCAACTTGAAACTTTGAAAGCATAACATATAGGTAATGAATTGAATTCAAAGCTTCCAAATCTTGATCAAATAAGGTAAAATGATGGAAAACAAGATGAATTTCCAAAATTAAGGTACAATTGCTACATACATGTGACAATTCTTGAAAATTAAGCTCAAAATGTAAGAAAATATGCATGCATGGTATGACATAAATTCCTTCATTTCTAGCTCAATTCTTATGTTTAAACATTTTAATCTCTAGAATTCTTACACTAATGTCTTGAATACAAACTTTAGGAATACAATTCGTACCTAGAGTTCCCAATTCTTTGAATTTTAAGAATTTCTTGCACAACTCTTCTAATTTCTTTCAATTGACTAGCAATCCCTCTCTCTTTTTTTTCTCCCTTAAGCTTTAATCTTTTCCTTTCCCTCTCTTCTCACATTTTTGCTCTTAAGGATGACAAAAAGATAATGAAGTGTGTGTATAGTGGTGAGATGAGACAACATTGAGCTTATATAGGTACCTGTAGACGCGCCCGCGTGAGGCCTTCGTGCTACAGTTCGGACTCAATTTGTGTCACGGTTCTTAATCTGAACCAAAGAGTCCAAATCCGGCAAATCGTTTTGGAAAATAGATTTTTAGAAAAGAAGTGTCAAACATGGACTGCTTTCCCAGATACAGAGTCGCCACCTAAATATTTTTTATGGGGGAATTTAGGAAACCCTGACTCGGTGCCAAAGGCCACGTGTCCGTCATCACCAAAGTTGCCTCGGCTCAAGAGCTTGGGTACGATTGGGGAAGGTCAGCTATGAGCACTCCCTCTCGCCTGATCCGAAGATCGGCCTCTACTAACCGTGATATCCGTTTTTGAAAACGTTATGTGTTCTTATTCTGGTTATTAGACTAGAATTACTATGTTATGCGCACAGCAAACAAGTATAGACCAAATTGCCTAAATTGGAACAAAACATTTTATGCTTGTTTTGAAAATGGTTTGCTACTCGCAAGTAGGCTGAAATGTAGGTTTTGCCACCCTCAAGTGGGCTTTAGAAAAGATGGTTTTGCCACTATCTAGTGGGCTTAAAACTCACAGTTTTAATGCATTTTTCCAATTTAGGTAATTCGACCTCCATCCACAGGCATTCAAGCAGTTATATCACATAAGCAGCTAGCCTCATGGTAATCATGCTGTTATGGCAACACTCACACGCATGCGGTATGCTAAAGCATAAATGCTTACCGAGTACTCCGAGCCAAAACAAAAAACTAGTTAGTAATCAAGTGCATGATCCTAGTTCACGTTAAGATAGCTAATGCAACACATGCAGAATGCAACTAAGATAGGCTCAGCTAATCTACAATGACATATGAAATGCTACAACTTACACGTATTCAATTTGGAATTGAAATACAAATTCAGTTAGAATGATGCGCCGAGCCCAGTGCATGCAAGACAAATGTATGAATGCACGCATGCAAAGCATAAGGTATGCTAATTTAAATATGCCCTAGTCTACCATCATAAGCGGGTAAATAAAAGGGAAGAAAGACGTAGGGTTGGAAGACATACACACACTCACGCACACTTATTACAACATTGCCCTCGCGCAGAGGGTCCGAATAAATATTGCAGTCCGAATAAATAATACTAAATTAATTATTACAGAATTTCTAATTAATTAACAAATTAAACGCAGAATTAAAGTAGCCACAGCCCCCGCCTCGAAATGCGTGGATGATGCATGCTTGACTCATCTTGCCCGAAAATCCGTACCATGCCAATGTTGCCTCTGTTTACACTGCCTTGCTCATCCGAAAATTGTGCAACTCCCAATGTGCACTCTCTGGACACTGGGGAGCATCATCGACCAAGTGGAATTTTCACCAGTCATGTCCGGATGGTTATCGGCCATTTTTGGATCCATCGGCAAATAATAAATAGCCGGTCGGCAGTATAGGTGGCCTGCCGGCCAAATATTCCTGCAGAACCTGTTTTTGACAACAGCAGAGGGCAGACAGTGCAAGGCAAGGAAATTCAAACAAATGTGAGCATGGACACACTCCCTATCATGCAATGGACTCAAGGGAGCATGACCCTCGACCCTCGGGCCATCAATCCCGCATTTCAATGCATGATGGCCCAAAAGCCAAGTGTGCAACTTCGATATCAAATGAAATGCAAGCACAAAATACATCAAAGGGCCCCAACCCCTATCATGGTTGATCAAGAGGCAAGGGATGTATGCTCAATGAAATGCAACCTAGGCATGGAGGCTAAGTATGCAACATGAACATGCAAATGAGCAATGTATACTAGGCACGCAACCTAAACATGTAAGCAAACATGGCATGCAACAACATGGCACACATGATGCTAACAACATAACATGCACAACGCTTTGAAACATGGCATGCCAATGCAGGATGGACTTATACCAATGTGAGTGGACCTCAGCCACACTCACATCAGTGGCCAATAAGATGGAAATGAGGCAACCGAAATGCACACAAACATGTCCAATGCATGGACCGATCCTAAGATACAACACGCAACTCTAACTAAGCATGGAAAATGATGAAACATGGCACATGAACATGCAAATACCAGCACTGAAGTATGATGCTAAACAGCCCCAAAACATGGAAAAATGGCACCCGATGCATGAGATGAAATCCGCAACTCGAAACTAGGCACACGGAATGACTTACAGCTATACAAAGCATGCATTATTTGATCATGAAGCATGAAGACAGATGCAAGACAGTCCCAAAATATGCATATTTCCAATTTATAACAAGTCCCAAAAATGAACACAAATAGGGCTAATCTATCATGCAAAAATGGCCCTAAAAGGGAGATTAAACACAAAAGGACAGCAGATGGCCCCAAATGGAAAAGATCCCTTCAACAAAGTTGAAGAGAGGCTCAAAAAAAAGCACTTTACAGTTTACATCAAGCCACGAAATTAATCACAAATAAGGCCAAACTATCATGCAAGAGAAGGCTTAAAAGAGGGATAAGGAAGCAAGTGATAGCAGGAGGCCTCAAACAGAGGAGATCCCTTCAACAATGTTGAAGAGGGGCTCAAAAAAAGTTATTTTACATTTTATGGTAAAGTCCAAAACAACTCAAAAATAGGCCTAAAATACTATGCAAAAATAAGGCCTAAAAGAGAGTTAAAGAGGCAAATGATAACTGCTAGCCTCAAACAGAGAAAGACCCTTAATCAAACTTGAAAAGGAGCTCAAAATATGACTATTTACAGTTAGGGTCAGAGTCCAAAAATGCAAGAAACTAAGGCTTATAAATGAAGTAAGAAAAGACTAGAAAATGGAAGAAAATGACTCACCCTTGTAGAACCAAACTTCAGCAGCTTTTGGACCAAGGAAAGGTGCTCCTAAACTCTGAAAAATAGCCTCAAGTTGCTGGAAGTGGAGTGTGGGTTGATAGGCTATGAGTTGGTGTAGAAATGGTGTAGGAACAAGGGTATTTGAAGGGTTTGGGAGAGAGAGATAGGGAGAGAGCTGAGAATTTTTAGAGAGAGAGGAAAATCTTCTTCCTCCAAGTTGTATCTCTCTTTTCTTCTCTCCTTGTGTCCCTTTTCTTTTTTGAGAGAGCTTGATTGATATAGAGATATATCAGTCTGCAGCTCCTCAGAGCTCCCACGTTCAGGCATGGACTGCGGTATGGCCTGGAATGACAGCTACCAGCTGTCTGCAAAAATATCTGTTGAAAACCACATTTGGCCGGCCGGCCATCAAAGTGGCGGACCGGCAGTCAAATTGGCTGGCCGGCCATCACATTTGGCCGATTGAAAATCAAGGTGGCCGGTGGGCAGGAGACTTGGTCGACAGGCTCCCCCCTGTCCTCAGGAACACATCCACAAGCTCTTGGTGCAAAACCAGACACAAAGCAGTCAAGTCGAGAGATTCTGAGGCAAGGCGTGCAGCTGAGGCCTCCGGGAACTCAAGACGAACACAAACATGGATGATCACCGAGTGTTCAAGCGGTGACGTCCAAGTCTTGAGGACGGTCAAAAATGGGGTGTCTACAGTACCGTAAATGGAATTTAATTAATTCTTGTTTGGATGAAATATTTATTTTATTCTATTTATTTGGTTTTGAATCAAATTTCAATTGAACCTACCATATTGTTTTAAAAATTCCAAATAACACATAAACCAAGTCAATTTCATGATCAGATGCCGATAAGGCCTTCAATTTGCATAATGAAACAAAACCACAGACAGATCTTTCTATAACAGACAAACATAAATACAAATAACGTATAATACATGCAATTAACGTAGAATTTTATTTTAATTACTTATTAGGCATTCTTAATCAAAGATTATACGTTAATCATAGGTCGGGGTTGTTACAGTCTTTCCCTCTTAAAGAGTTTGGTTATCTAAACTCGAATTACTTTCATTTTGATAGAATATCGGGTCCAGAGGAAACAAATCAGGATATCTCTTCATCATATCCTCTTCTGTTTCCCACGTTGCATATGTCCCTCCATGATTTTGCCAATCTACTTTCACCAATAGAATTTGTTTATGCCTCGGTCTTTTAATTCGGCAGTTCACAATTTGAATTGGCTTCTTTTCATATGTATAGTTATCCTTCAAAAGCACATATGTTGGCTCAATAACATGGTGTGGATCCCGTAAATACTCCTGAAGCATCGAAACATGAAAAACATTATGCATGTTCTCCATAGCCGAAGGTAAGGCTACTTGGTATGTCACAGGATTGATTTTCTCAATAATTTCATACAGCCCAATATATCGTGGTGCCAACTTTCCTTTAACCCCAAATCGAGTTCGCCTTTTCATTGGAGTTACTTTGATAAATGCATGATCGCCGACTTCATATTCCCTCTCTCTTCTTTGGATATCCGCATAACTCTTTTGGCGACTTTGGGCGGTTTTCAAATGTTGTTGAATCAGTTTCACTTTCTCAGTTGTTTCTTGCATAAGTTCTGATCCCAACAACGGTCTATCGCTTACTTTGGCCCAACAAATCGGAGATCGACATTTTCTACTATACAATGCTTCATAAAGAGCCATATCGATACTCGAATGATAACTGTTGTTGTATACAAATTCAGCCAATGACAAGTAGGTTTCCCAATTTCTTTGAAAATCTAACACACACATTTTAAGCATATCTTCCAAGGTTTGAATGGTTCGTTCAAACTGGCCATCTGTTTGTGGGTGATAAGCATTACTCAATCTGAATTTAGTCCCTAAAGCTTGTTGCAAACTCTGCCAGAATCTTGAAGTGAACTTAGGATCTCTATCAAATGCAATAGTTAATGGCACGCCGTATAATCTCGCAATCTCATTCACATAAATGTTAGCTAATTTGTATACATTATAAAAGGTCTTCACAGGCAAAAAGTGAGCAGACTTAGTTAAGCGATTTACAATGACCCAAACAGAATCCATACCTCAGGAGGAGCGAGGCAATCTAATAATAAAGTCCATCATAATGTGCTCCCATTTCCATTCTGGTATTGGAAGCGGTTGCAGTAGTCCAGCAGGTCGTTGATGCTCGGCTTTCACTTGTTGACAATGCAAACATCTAGCTACAAAGTCCGCAATACTCTTCTTTATGCCAAGCCACCAAAAATTCTGTTTCAAATCTTTGTACATTTTTCTATTTCCGAGATGCATAGCAAATTTGGAGTTATGAGCTTCGGTCATGATACGCTTTCTCAATTCAGAACAATCCGGTATGCAAAGTCTTCCTTAAAATTTCATAACATTGTCTTCGAACACAAATCCGAGCCTTGGTTTTGACTCAATCTCATCAACAATCTTTTTCAAAAATTCATCTTGTAATTGTTTTTCTTTAACTTCCTCAACTATGGCCGGTTGTGCAAAGATGGCGGCTAAAACTCCACTATGTTCACGCAAAACCACTTCAATTTCATTTCCATATCCCACAACAATTCTTTCTAGCCAATGAGCAAACATGACAAATTCCCAATAGACTGTCAGCTCGGAGCATCTACAACTGTATTTGTCTTTTCCGGATGGTACAAAATCTACAAATCATAATCTTTAATCAACTCTAACCATCTTTTTCTGTCTCATGTTTAATTCTTTCTGAGTAAAGAAATATTTCAGGCTTTTATGATCAATATACACTTCACAAGTTACTCCATACAAATAATGGCACCAGATTTTTAATACAAAAACCATAGATGCAAGTTCAAGGTCATGGGTCGGATAATTCTTCTCATGTGCTCGGAGTTAACGAGAAGTATAAGCAATCACTTTACCATTTTGCATTAACACACATCCCAAGCCTTTGTATGACGCATCACTATAAATCTAAAATCCGTCTGTACCATTAAGCAAGGTTAGAATCGGTGCGGTTACCAATCTAGTTTTCAATTCCTGGAAGGCTGACTCTCGTTGATCATTCCGATGAAGTGATACATTTTTCTGTGTCAACTGTGTCAATGGCATGGCAAGTTTGAAGAAGTCTTTTACAAATCTTTTGTAGTAACCAGCAAGCCCTAGAAAACTTCTCACTTTAGATATATTTGTCAATCTTGCCTAGTCTATAATAGCTTCAATCTTCTGTGGGTCAACTGATATGCCATCTTTATTGATCGTATGCCGCAGAAAAGTCACACAATCAAACCAGAATTCACATTTGGAGAATTTTGCATAAAGTTTCTTTTCTCTCAGGGTTTATAGCACAATTCTCAGATGATTTTCATGGTCTTCCATGCTTTTAGTATAAATCAATATATCATCAATGAACACAACAACAAATTCATCAAAAAATTGTTTAAACACTCTATCCATTAGGTCCATGAAAGTGGCTGGTGTATTTGTTACTCCAAATGACATTACCAAAAACTTATAGTGCCCATATCTAGTCCGAAAGACAGTTTCTCTATTTCTTCTACTTTAACTTTTAATTGGTGGTATTTGGATCTAAGGTCAGTTTTTGAAAAAACTTGGGCTCCCTAGAGTTGGTCAAACAAATCATCTATTTGAAGCAGTGGATATGTAACGTCCCAAATTTTTAACCCAAATGATAATGCAATAATCATGGCTCTCTTAAAGGAAAACCAAATATAACTTCCCATACTTGCATTACATAATAATAATAGTTCCTCATGCGATATTACATTGATTCAACAACATGTAAATAACCAAATAAGCACCCCCAAGGGTTTACAATCCTCCAAGGCTTAAGCCTGGTACACAAAATGGTTATTCAAACCCATACATACATAGCCTTTGGCTTACAAATAGGATCACAGCAAATGAGAACTTCAGTGCTCTCAACACACATTTCCACGCCCTCAATTAGGCGGATTCACCATATATTTTCCTGCACAAAAATCCAGTAGGTGAGCATAAAACCCAATAGGAAATCCTTAACAAAGTATATACATTTTATACAAGTCTCAAGAGATGAATGCACATGCCATGCCATGCCTTTTTAAAAATAAAACACATCTTCATATTTTGAAAACCATCATGCTCAATGATGTTATGCAACTTCAACTGTTCAAAATTTATCAATTTAATTAAAAGGGGTGGTAAATACAACTCTGGTAATCTCTAGGTCGGTGTCTACAAGTAGACTATACGAGTACTACCAATTGTCATTTTTACAGGTATTAACCGAAAGGCTCGACACCTATCCGCACGACTTTCTGGTCTTTCACCAAGGACACTCAGGCCAACTTAAACAATTTCATCTACACCACCTATCAAGACTTAGCACCGTATTTACCCCAAAACCATTTCATGAAAACCCATTTCCCATCATTCTTTTCTCAATGCAAATTTCCAAAGCTTAACATAGTCCAATGAATTGAAATGCCAATGTATGCTTAATAATGCAAGGTAACATTACTTCCATATTCAATTGTTCCACACAATATACCATTGTGATCAAATTTCTCAATCCTCTTTTCAACACAATTCCATAAGATGAATATATATATACTTTTATATCCAATTCATTCAAGAGAATAACATAATTCCCACATTTCGAGCAATCTCAACAATTTAGTCAATTCAAGACTAAATCAACATTTTGACAACAATTTCCAAAATAAACAGCATTTCTCATTTTCTTCACAAAATTCGTCATTTATATAAATAAATAATTTTCAAAACATCCATTCATTTTGGAACACAAAATAAATATGACAACCTCATCCAAAGATTTTCAATATCTTTCAAAGAAAAGACCCAATTTCTAGTTTTCTCATCAAAACCATTCATCTCCAAAATATTTAGAAGAATCTCCTCAAAATTATCTTTTTTCAATCAATATGGTTCAAAACCTTCAATTTCTATTTTAAAAGGAAAAGAAATTAAACCCTCTTTCAAAATCACTCATCTTCTTAAAATCAACAATCAATTTCTCAAAGCTAATTAAAGGATGATTTCGAAAATCATCTAGATCTTGCAAAAATATATTTATAACTCTAAGAAAATCCCTACCTCAAGTTTTGAAGAAGAAATGAGATGAAATCTCCAAAATCAACGGTGTCAAAACTCGATCTTCGCCGCACACAACGAAGTCCTCGAGATGATAACCAACTTTGGTGAAGAACTTAGGTCTAAATCCCAATGGATTTTGAGAAATCAAAGAGAGAAGATGACTTTTAGAGAGAGAAGCTCCCGATCTGAAATTCTGGAGAGTTTTAAAGAGAGAGAGGACTGAAAAAGTGATGTAAAATATCATATTCACGAACTGATATAACATGGTCCGCTCGAGCGTAGAATGCCCCGCTCGAGCATCAAATACACTAACCTAGTACTTTTGCAGACAGGTCAAACTTCTGAAACTAAACATTCTCTGCTCGAGCGCAAAAACGGCCGCTCGAGCAAACAAGCAACTTCGAATGCATTTTGCATTTTTGTTTTGGGGGCGCTGCCCCTCAACCCCGCCAAGGCGCTACCCTAGGACCCGCCAAGGGGCGCTGCCCCCTAGACCCCTACGAGCTAATCGGGTAGCTCGATCCCCGACCGACCCAGTCGAAGTGGCAAAACATGAAAGAAGGATCGAAACTGGGATCGCTACAAGATATTTGTTTTTGACCGTTACTTTGTTCAATTCCCAATAATCAATACATAATCTCAAAGACCCATCTTTCTTCTTGACAAATAGGATAGGAGCATCCCAAGGTGAAGTGCTCGATCGAATAAACTTCTTATCTAACAATTCTTGAAGTTGGACCTTCAGTTCTTTTAATTTGGAGGTTGACATTCGGTATGGGGTTTTAGAAATCGATTGTGTTCCAGATACAACATCAATAGTAAACTCAACTTCCCTATCTATCAGACCTCCGAGCAAATCATTAGGGAAAACATCAGAAAATTCATTGACTACAGGGATGTTCTCTACATTAGTACTATCTGTAGGCTTGATCAATACACAACACAAATAACCCGACAACCCTTTCTCAACAATTTAGTAGCCTTCATAGAAGAAGTCAAATACGGAGGAAGGACTATACCATTCGCACAAGACATAAACTCAGACAATCCGGGTGGTCAAAATACAATAGATTTATTCACACAATCAATGGTAGCACAATATTTGGTCAACCAATCCATACCCAGAATATACAATCAAAGTGAGTAATGTCCAATGGCAGCAAATCAACATATAATAATACCTCCCCAATCATGATGTCACACGTAGGATACACATAACCACATAACATAGAACCTCCAGATAGTGTAGATACAGACAGTAAATAATTTAGAGATTCTAAAGGTCTAGTCAACTTTCGGAAAAAAGCATGCGATACAAATGAATGAGTCGATCCTGAATCTATCAACACATATGCGTTTTGAATACAAATAGGAAGTATACCTGACATCACCGATTTGGTGTTCAGTACATCACCAGGCACAAGGGCAAATACTCGTCCCTGCCTTAAGGTTTCTCTCCCAGTGTTAGCCCTTGTATTCATTCTTAATGTAGAAGCGAATCCAATTGAACTTGCTGCTAGGTGGTTGGCATTTTCGGACCCGACAAGACAATCTCTTATCATGTGGTTGGTTTTACCACACCTAAAACAGGCACCTGTTGCTCGATAACAAACACCCATGTGTTTCCTACCACATTCTGAGCAAGTTAGTATAGAGCCACTACTCTGGCTTGAACTACTAGAGGATCCTGTGTTTTGCTTCTTTGCAAATGACCCTGACCCTTCTTGAAATTGAATCTGGACCTCTTGCCTCTCCATTCGGTTGTTGGGGCCTTAATCTGTTTCATTGCGGCTAAGTTGGCTTCAGCCATTAGAGCTCTATCAAGCACATCCACATATTTGGGTAGTTTTAGCACACCAACCTGATCAAACACTTCTAGATCTAGCTCTTCTTCGAATATTTGAGCTTTCTTATAATCTGTGTATACCATGTGTGGGCAAAATGAGCTAATTCAATGAACTTGGCCTCGTACTCTGCTATTGACATTTTGTCTTGCCTGAGTTCTTGAAATTCAAACACTTTCCTATCCTGGAAACACTAAGGGAAGTATTTCTCATAAAAGATCTCTCTGAATCGATCCCAAGTTAAAGTCCCATTGCTATCACGGATAAACATCCACCAATGTCGAGCTTCATTATTTAAAGTGTAAGTGGCTAATAAAACTTTATGAGTCTTGGTACATGGAAATACTTCAAATAACTTTTTAGTTTTTAGTATCCACGTTTCATCCTTTAAAGGTTCAATTCCACCCAAGAAAGTCGGTGGCTTCATCTTATTGAATTTCTGAGTCAAATTGATGTTATCATTGTTTACCAGTTCTACTTGGACCGAAGGGGCGGAGGAGGCAAAGGTTGTTGTCTTTGTTGTTGCATTGTTGCTTTTGTCAAAGCTTCAGGCATCTTTCCATTCAGTTCATCCGAGTCTTGGAAGATTCAGTTGTACCATCACTTCTTGTATTTTCCATTTGCTATAGGTAAATAGAGCACTAATAAACGTAGGCAAATAATTCTTTTCATAGTGTTGAATTTCAGTTTATTTCATTTCAATGTCAATGTATATTGGTTCAGATATGTTTATATACTTCACACACACTCACACATGTAGATATAATGTCCCTAATTCTTACTAGGACATCCTATAGCTCATATGGACTCGTGTGTGCAATATAACTCGTGCTCTGATACTACTCTATCACGACCCAAATCCGCCCCTATAGGTTTAGCGTCGTAACCAGCCAGTTATCCTAGGATTACCAAAGGCCTCTGAACAGATCATCACATAATAAGGAGTTGCGAAAGCAAATATATAAAACATACATAGTCCATAGAGCTGTGCAGACATACATGAGATACAAATTTTAAACTTTATATACATAAACATGACGTTATATAAACAATAGTCTTACATCACTTCACTTACTGATAACCAAAATGGGACTTAGCCCAATACACAAATAAAATAAAGAAAACTTAAACGGGATTTTGGATCACAAAACATTGATCACAAGCAAGTTTCGGAACCTCTACGGAAGGCACTGTGGTTGGCTGGACAAAACTGACCGCCAGGCAACAGCTTAAACCAGGTCACGTGCTTGATCTCCTACATACATAAATAATACGGTGAGCTGGAGCCCAGTGAATAATTACAAAGTAAAAGTTTTAATGAATGATATCTATAACATATTCAGAATTCAGATTCATATTCA